>VWZT01013066.1:67063-115537 GCA_013397055.1 Pachycephala philippinensis
GCTTACAATAAAAAATGCCCATTCTAAGAGGTCTAATGATATTTATACTTCATTCATGGAGCTATGATTGAAAAAAAGAAAAACAAAACCAACAAAAAAACAGCAACAAAACCCCCAAATTTATTTTACTCCATGTAAAAGTTTGGATTCAAATTAATGCATTCACACTGTGGATGAACAGCAGAGTGGAAAAGAAACATAAGTGACATGAGGGGAGGCTGAAAAGAGTGGGAATTGTTGCTTTCTCCTTGGGAAGAGAAAGCTAAGTGAAGATCTTTTGTTTTGTCTTGATCTACTCAACAGCAAGGTGTACAGAAAACAGAATGGGACTCTTCTCAGAAGAGCAGTGATGGGACAGGAGGCAACAAGAGACCATAAGACACAATGCTGTGAGCAGGAAGTTGGACTATCTGACCTTTTGTAACCTACATTATTGTGGAGTCCTTTTCTGAAGCAAAGTTTTGTTCAGCATGCAATGAAAACAAAAACAAAACCAGAAAAAACTCCCCGCAGATTAAAGTACTAAATGTGTGTAAAGAAACCACAGGTTTCTGACAGAAACTGCCAAAACAAAACCCCGGGGATGGATCTCCTGGCACAGAACACCCTGAGTCATGTCTCCTGTGGGAAAAAAGAGAGAAGAAATGCCTCACCAATACTTATTCACACTTCTGTAAAGAGATTTTTTGTGTTATTATTTATTTCTCTATGAAGAAAATTTTAAGAAAAAAGTCTTTCTGACAGGATTGTGTGCTACAATGTAAAACTATAATTTCTTACGGAAAAATGATTGTAAACTGATATTGATTTCTTTTGTCTGATTTTTAGTGGGGCCAGTGCCAGTATAGCACTATTTTAATGAAAAAAATTAAATGTTGGGTTTTTCAAATTTTCCAAACTCCGTCTTTGTAGACCAATATTGGCTCAGACATTAAACAGCCATTTTGAGTTTTCTATGGATATGCTGCAATAATGGTGTTGAGGTCCAGCATCAAAGGGTTATTAGGTCCCAGTTTTCCCTGCTGCCCATAATAACTTCAGAATCCACGCTACTGTGGTGATTCTCCAAAGGAAAAAGACCGGAAATGTACTCCTATAGTTATAGAGCTGATTATTCCAGAGATGAAAAGTAAATGGAATATACAGAAACATTCATTAAAATGTTTGGTATTTGTAGTGTCTGAGACAAAATGTTGGTGTCATTACTATTTATTGTATTCAGCTGCTCCACCCTTACGTTCCTCTGAAAGAAAATAACAATGCATCTCTCTTTCTGAAACGTGCTCAGGAGGAATTGGTTGCTCATAACTCAAGTACAAGCTGAAGACAAGGTACACATGAGGGGATTTTTTCTTTTGCTTTTTTGTTAATGTCTTTTTAGTATAAGACCCAACCTTGTGAAATGTTGAGTCCCTTCAATTTCTTTGACCTGAGAAGGAGATGATGTCACACATCACTTTAGCACCCCTGAAGACCAGGGATTTGAGTGCGACTTTCTAGATTTCCAAAGCCCTTGGTAGTAAATCAGCAGCACCTGTTAACTTTTAACATCTCTTCTGCTCTTATAATTCAAATACCAAAAAACTGTTCCATACAGAAATTGTTTCTGTATTAATGACCAATTAGGAACAGAAAGAACAGGAACAAGAAGAAGACTGTACTTTGGCACATGATTATTTATTCATGCTAGAAGCTGATGGAACTACATTAGGGGAAAATATATTTTTTAAATGAACAGGAGAGGGATTGTTTTACCCCCAGCTGATTCACATTTATCCTTGCAGTCTGCCTTGTTAGCTGTGAGGAATCGCAGAATTTCAATATTCAGTATTAAAACACTTCACTGGGGTGTCTTCACGACTGTAAACAAATGTAGAAAGGAAGGTGCATTTGCCTAACCTGGGAGAACTGGAACCCCTCTAGAAATGTCAATGTTGTATCTATTTACAGTAGATTTACACATCATACAAAGGATTCAGCAAGGTGGGATCCTGCTTACTAATACTGACAGATCTACCTTTTCATGGATGTATTTTATACCCCAGATATATCTAACCATATCTTATCAAATCTTCCCGTGATATTCTTGAGACAATAAAAAAAAAAAAAAACAATTGAGGATGCTTACATTCGAAGAAAGAAAAGTTTCTTTTCCCTAGATCCTGCTGAGGCCTTGGTTTTTGCTTTTTCATCCTGTAGTAAATAGAAGAGTCCCTGCCCAGGCATAACACTTTATGTGATTTTCTATTCTGCCAGACAACCTCTTATTCTCTGATCATTTGAATAGGCTGAGGAACACAACTTTTCTTAAAAGAAATTATCCTGGCAAAAGGTTTTGTTTTCCCTTTGGACTATATTCCAGCTTTGCAGAGAAAGATTTAAATGTTTTAGTGGAGTAAAAAAACTGTACAGCTCAGCAAAAATAAGAAAACTTTCATGTAAATCAATGGCATAATTCCCCATGGATTAAACCCTGTCCCCACTAACAGTGATAGGAACTTGGGCATTAAATAAAAAATGCCACAGTTTCACATTCAAACATCAGTGATGCAAACCAAGGACTCGAAGGGTAATTCTTTGTTTTCTTCTTTTTCCAGAGAACACTCACATTGTGAACTACCCACTGCTCTGGTGTGCAAAACTACTCTGCAGTCCACAGGCAAAAATAAATATGTCAACCTGCTATGGTTTTAAAAGATGTTCAGCAGAGGACACTACAGGAATTGGGCTTCTAGCTTTCCACAGGAGTAGTGGCCTTACAGAAGGTGACCTGGTTATCCCCAATAGCACAGAAATCACATCACTGAATTGTTTTTGCTCTGCTTGAAAAGATCTGTCCTGTCTGCCTGAGGAGGCTCTTCATGTACGTACATTCCTCGTGGATGTAGAAGTGAGGTAGCTCAGGATGGTCACCAAAGGCAGAAACTGAGTGACCTAAAGGGCACCCTCACAGGGCAGTAAATGCTGGTGTGCACAGGCTTCACTTGCAAGACTTCTTTTTTCTATAAACTTTACTTATTAATTAGTACCTCAGTACCAGACAGTTCTAGTAAAGGGTTCACAGTCTTATTCTCCATGTTAATTCTTGTTGCTTCAAATAATGTGGCACTCCCAAGTGCTGTCAGTTCAACATCAGTGACACGTACAAATTGATAAATGGTGAAGGGATTCTCTGAGAATATGTGAGTGCAGGATTTGGGACTCTTCCCACCTAAAAATGGCATTGAATCGGATCCTCCCACACATCCCAAATGACTCTTCAAACCATGAAGCTCTTTTGCAGAAAGATGAAGTCTGTTTTAATTTTGGAAAAGCAGAAAGAGATACTGGCCTTCAGGAAGAAAATCCTGTGCCATCTCTGCTTCAGTTTGAGATTTCAGTTTTGGAATGGCTATTGGAGTTTTACTCCTTTGGGAGAGGAATATCAGAATAAAATCACCTCTGGCATCAATATTTCTCTTTGTCTTGCTCCAAGTGGTTTTACCCTGAGGTCTTGGTTCTTTGGGTGGTTTTGAGGCCCTCAAATCTCCTGACACAAACACCCAGGCTGACTGTCACAGTGCTTTCCAGGTTCCAAGAGCCACCAAAGCTATTCAAGCCCTACCTTCTGTGATTTTTATATCTTTATCTGCAGTCTTCAGATTTAGTTTATTAGGCTGCTCTGATCTAGTCAATCTGAGATGTCTGACATAGTACAAACCCCTGTACAAGTAAGCAGTGAAAGTAGAATTTTATATTACAGATTGTGTTCATTTAGAGTCAGCAAAGATGTAAAGCTTTTTCTTTTTTTTTTTCCTTCTAAAATAGTCTGCATTGCCCTGCTGTGAAATATGCACAGCCTGCATTCCCCAATAGAGCTTGCTGATTTTTATAGCTCGTTCCAACGTAAGGACTATTGTGATAAAGAGCAGGGGTGATATGACATTTGAAAAGCCTCTTGAGAGAAAAGCAGCAAAGTGGATAGCACTGAAAAATCATTCTGAACCTGAGATAATTTGAGCAGCTCTACACCAGTGTTGTTCCACTGCTATCAGTGACAGGTGCTTCAGACAGCACGTTTGCTAAGTATCCAAATATATCAGTGGTTGTCTCTCTCAGGAGAGACAGTCTTATCTCTGCTAGGGCTGACCTGTGGAAAGGTTATTCAGAGAAAATCATCAAGAATTATATCCTGCTGGCCACCATCACATCTCTGGTGAGTGAGAATGCCAGAGAGGATTAAGAGATCTAGATGAGCTTAAAAAGCAGCAGCCAGATCCCTTCTCAGCAATTTCTTCCACAGAGCTGGCACCTGCATTATCCCATTGTTGTCCTCATCTTCCTGTGGAAAAGGTGTCAGACTCATGGGCTGCAGGCAGTGTGAAGCATCACTGGCTTGTGTTCTCAGGGATGGGGCTGAAGGTGCTCGGGCTGCAGCACAGGCTTCCTCTGAGAGTTTGTGCAAGGGACACTTCCCTGTCTCATGTATTCCTCTCTGTCTCTCTTTCCCAACCAGATAATTTGTGAGAGTGTCTTTTGTATCACCTCCCCCCGGTCTAATAAGCAGCACATACGCCTCCAGGAGTGCAGGGACCAGAGGGGTCCTTCTTTCGGAGGTAAGTGTTGCTTTTTGTGTCTCAAGAGCACACAGCACTGCAGGAACTTTCATGTAAGAGGGAGGGAGGCAGAGAGATTTTTTTGAACAAAAGCACCTACTTTGAACTTAGCCAGAAAGGACATTATATAACATTAAATAATTTAAAAGCTTTGGTTGTCCAATAGAGAGACAGTGATTTTTTTCTCCAGCTGTGAAGCAGGAATTAGGTGGTCAAATGGAGGGATGGTATTTAGAAACCAGTTTTTCAGAGATGGTCAGGATATTTTTACTTAGAATGTAGAAACTATTCCATGAAATGAAGTAGCTGAAGTGTAAGTCCATGTCACAAGGTGCCAGCTTTGCTACTCCTGTACCAATGCATAGCAGGGAGGCAATAAACAGCAAGGTAGAAACTTCCTGAGCCACCTCCACCCCCTGATCAGAGAATATGAGATCACAGGCATTTAAATAGCATCTTACTCGCCAGCCCTCTTGTGTTTAAAAACATTGAAACAGAAATTTTATTTCTTTCTATGTTCATTTACTCCAGAAAAGAGAGAGATGAACTCAACTTACAACCAATGTCATCTGTGTAAAAGCCAGTGTCCCTAAATAAATGAGGAGGAATAATTTAAGCAACTGGAGTGATGTTTCTGACTACTTTTCTATTAAGGAGTCATTCAAGAAGCATTACTTTTGGCAGTCATGATGCCAAATCACTAATCTACTCTTTAACACTGATTTTTCTCTCTCCCTTCTTTACACTGATCTACATGGTGATTAGGATATAAAACACTTCTATCCAAATAACTTTGCAGACAAATGAGTTGATTTTTAACTTGAATAAATGTTCCAAGTAGGTTCACACTTTCTGCATTGGGATGTACATGGATATGCATGGATATCCCCATGCACATACTGAAAGGAGACTGAGATGCCAGTAAATAGATCACATGGGGAGAGGAGAGGTAAGCAGAAATTATTTGAGCTGCTCAAACAAATGATCGTCTAACTACATCTTTAGTTTGAAAACAATACATGCCATTAAAAGCAATATATAGAACTCTAAATAAAAAATCAGACTTGACAACCTCCAACATGAGAAAATGTCAGAAGATGGTTGATGGTTGTGTAGAATTTCTTCTATCTTGTCTTATTTGCTTGACATATTTAAGCACTCCAGATTTCTGCCATTTTAATACATTTTGATTTCTGATATATTAATTCAGCCCTTGTCTGTTTTATATACTGTCATTTCCCTAACAATCCAAAATCTTGTTTTATGGACTATGATATTGAATGAATGTGTGATGGGGAAACCAAGGAGAGGGATGAAGATGAGGATGAAGAAGCAATGCAGGCAAAATTTTACAAATTTTGATCATATTAAAATTTGTTTTTCTTATCCCTATAGTCAGATACACAAGCTGGCCCACTAGGATTAAATATGTTTTCCTTTACTGATTCAAACACCACTTTAATATCAGTTTGTACAGTGGTTCAAATGTAAGCAAAAAACATTATTTACATTAGTGTTTACAAGATATGACAAACACACAAATCCCCACCAGCAGAGGCATCAACTAAAACTTACTCTGAGTATATAATGAGGAGGAAGAGTTGCTCCCTGATGCACTGAGGCTGGTTTCAAAGAGACTTAATGAGACATACACCTGCCAAACACTAATGTGCAACTTAAAGGACATGGGAACAGTGTTTAAATTTCCTGCATGAAATGTTCAGACTTACTTGCTCATTGCTTATGTATAAATATGTGCAGGTAAAAAAGAAGGTGGAGGTGGATGTTTACAGAGCTATTTGATCCAGATCTGTTCCAGTGTTGAGGAATAGGACATGTATTTTCCTCTGCAAATTGGCATCTCAGGCTCTCCTTCAGAAAAAACAACCACACATTCATCATTTTAGCATTCACTGGAAACGAGTTTCATGCTCAGCCAGATGAATTTCCTTGTAGCTCTTCATTACTATTTGTTTCTTCTGATCACCTGCCAGTCTCAGTTATCAACAGAGATAATAGGTTTTATCACTGGGGTCTAGGTATCAAAATCAGCAGGGCTGTAGCAATAATTAAGGGGAACAGCACCACTGATGCACAGACAGTTCTTTATCTCAAAACTCACAACCCCTGTGCACATCCCCAGCTGTAACATAGCAATATATTACTGCCTTTCACTATGGGGCAGTGAGGCCAGGGGACCATGGATAAAATGCTTTCTTAATAGCACATGCACAATTTGACATTAGGGTTTTATTCTGCCAGACAAGCTAATGGGTCATATAAGTGTCAGAGGCATTACCATCTACAATTATCACTAACAGCTTGCTTAACACAGCACATTTTCCAAAGATGTGCCTTTCCACTTCACAGGGAGCCTTCTGCCTGCCAATCCACAGCAAAAGTTGTCATCTAATTAAACAAAGGTAAAAGAGTCCTGACGATCCAGGAAACTGATTCAACTGCCAGACTTAGGTCTCCAGCATCATTTTAAACATCTTACTGCACCATGCTTGGCCTCCTGCTGCAGGTTTCCTGCAAGCCCTCTGTCACATCTGCCAGTTCCTGCAGGTGTCTCAGGTATTCAGTGGATCAGCTGTCTCAAACCTTGATAGCTATGTTAAGCTAGAGCTTAATTCTGCCTTATAGACCGTTTTTTAATGATATTGGGAAGATTCTCAGTCTAATAAATTGAGGATGGTGTTAATGCTGGTTTTCAGAGGTCAGAGGCGGAACACAGGGTGCCAGGGACCTGAGTGAACATGCAGACTCTGATTGTTCTGGCCAGCCTGAAAACATCTTCTGTGATCTTCCTCTGCAAACTCTCTCCTCCTTTCCAACCTGGGTGTTTAACTGCTCGTGTTCAGAGTCAGCCTGAATATGATGCAGCTGCATAACTCTAGAGGAAGCTGAGAAAACAACTAATTGTGAGAAAGCCCAGTGGAAAAACTTATCCAGGGTATTGACCCATCCTGTCCCCTCTGCCCTGTCCAGGAGCTGCATGTTAGGCCAGCCCTTGCCCTTGGCCTTTGAACTACACTGCAGGTATGTCCGTGCCTGGCCTGGGACCTTGCAGACCCTGACTGGCTGTCCTGAACTCAGAGCTGTCTCATCACCAAGTCTAATGTGGTGACTGCTGCTTTGTGCTGCCCCTGGTTGCTGTCACCAGAGCTGCTCTGCTCTCCTGGTTTGGGGACTGTGGGACTGTACCCCTTGTGTTCCAGAGCACTGCCCTGCTTGCCTGGCTCTCACCCCCAACTCATGGCTCCTCTTCCTGTCTAGGGCAGCCCACTTTCACAGCTCTCTGACACAAAGTGTAAAGGACTTGTCCATTTAAGGCTCTGGAAAGCATCTGATGTGTGTCACCAACTCCTACTGCAGGATAGAGCAATGTATTTGCAGAACAGACTCACGAAAGTGCTTATATCTAGTAGGAAAACAAAATTATTTAGGATCCTGCCACGTCTGTGCACTTTTCCTCATTTCCCTGTTGCTATGTGGCAAGCACAAACGTGTAGCAGGATATAGATTAGGCAGTGTTAAAATATCCAGCAGTGATCTTGTGATAGTTTTTCTGAAACCAAACTTGTGACTTGTGGTGACACCTTGTGCTTTGCCTTTCCTCCGCACAAACTCAGAGGAGAGGAAAGGAATATCACAAAGTCAAAACGTAATCCTGAACAAAGAGGTGGGCCACTTCTAAAGCTTGACAGTGGCCATGAAAAGAGACATGGTGGAGCTTAGAAAGGAGATTGGCAAACCTTGGCCACTGAAAATGTAAATCTCTTCCAATAGAACCAGTCTAGTCTAATTCTATTTTATTCTGTAACTGCCTTTGTTTAATAAAAATTTGCATTACAGTGATGACCATTTGACCAACTGACAATATTTGACAGACCAATTTTAACACATATTTTTGCGTATATAACAACAATGGGATGTGGGCAGAAGGTAGTAGTACTTTTCCTGTCTGAAGATGTTAGACAATTCTACCTGCATCTTGACAATTCCTGAGGCAAAGGAAAGGTGCAATTTCACTTTTGGCAATGACAATAGAAACAGAAAGGTTTGGGACAGAACTTTACCCTGACAATTCTAAGTAAAATGACAACTATTTGTACATTTACAAATCAAACTGAATGCCCATTACACAAGTTGCAAACTCTCATGTCTCATCTTAGCCAGGTGAAAACCTGCCCCCTGTAAATGCAGATGTAACTCCTGTGGCTTTTGTTCCCTCTACTACCGTGCTCCAGGAGTGACTGAGCTGCTCATTTGAGAGGAAAGATAGATGGATGGAGGGGGAAGAAATGGATTGGATGTTTGTTTTTTGGTGGATCATTATCATCCTTCTCTGACAGGTGATTTCTATCAGGTCACTGAGGTTTGTACTCTCAGATAATCCCTGTTTTCTGGGCAAGCACAAACAAAAAAAATGCAGGCAACAAGGATTAGGAATAATATGGGAGCTACAAACTATCAAACCAGCTTATCACCCTTCTCAGACGAGACACAGGAGATCTCTGAAGGTACACGAGCAATTGACTCTCCTGTGAGAGCACCAAATGGAAGGAAATGTCTCTTCTCTTCTTTATAAGAAAAGGTCACAGGACTCACTGGAGTGACACTCAGCTAGAACATCCAAATTTTGACTTCACAGGTGGGTGCTGTAGCTTTTTACTTGCTGGATTTGCTAGATTAGATATTCCAAAAGGACACTATGGGAATGCCATGCTTGTGTGCCAATAGTAGCTGGTGATTTGGTGGGCCGTGGAGGAAAACACCGTGCATCAGTCACCAGAATAGAGAACTGCCATGACTTTGTGTTCTATAACCTTACAGCCATGTAGGGAATGTTTTTAAAGGCATATTTGCATTCCACAGTAATCCATGGTCAGCACAAGGAATAACTTTTGTCAGTTAACTGGGTTTTCTCGTCATTTGTCTCAACTGAATCAAGGCTCCTAGCATCTGGCTGAAAGGTTGTTCTTTGGGCCAGACCCCAGGGTTAAATTACACGATGTTTGATCCAGCTTTGTATGCACCTGACACAATCATGCTAGATAAGACTGGGACTCACAGATCAGCTGATCAAAGCCTTGGCTCGTTGTCTGGAGGTGATTTTTCCCGATGATAATTTCCAACTTGGCATATGCTAAATGGCTAAAAACAGTAAAGGGTCAGCAGGCCTGTCATAAAAATATTGGCAGTTGAACAATTCTGAGAGACAGTGATGAATCTTCAGTGAGTTCCTTGGTACTTTTGAGGCCAAAGTCATGTGCAGCAGGAGAAATTCCCTTTGCAAATCCACGAGCTGGATAAGCAGCTCCAGGAGGGGAGAGGAGCATTAACCACCACCTGCTTTGAAATGTCAGTGGTCACTGTCACAGAAATGGAGACACACCAAGGTAATTTCCTAGCAAGTTTGGTACAATACCATTCCTCCTGCTCAGGGGCAGAATGAGGAGACCTTATGATGCACTGGTGTTCGCCTAAAGTCTCTTCTTCTTAACATCAGGATTAGAGCTGCTACTGAGACACGCTCTTGGGAAAATTCCTCTGAGTTTGGAGAATTTAACCCAATGATCTGAGTTTAACCCAATGATCTTATTGTTATTCTTCCTTCCAGAGTGCACTCTGCTGTCACTTACAAGGCTAATGCTCTACATTCTCACTCTGGCTTTCACTGGTGAATCTTGAAGCATTTTACAAGCATTAGTGGATTAAGTTTCCCTCCATCTGAGGAGAGGATAGTGAGTGGTAATTATTGCAGTGTTATTTGGTTGCTATCTCTCCATGACAGGAATGGTGTCACTTTAGATGTTTTAAAGCCCTGAGCATGTTTATGATGCTGTGATTCTACAGATGGGGAAAACAGAAAGAGATGTTTTCCCTGAGCTACTTCTTAAGCCACTGGTGAGATTGGGAAGAGGTTGCAACCTCGCACACACTGCCAAGCTCTGAACTCTAGCCCAGGCTTTCTGTGAGTGTTCGCCACAGAGAAAGTACATTTTCTGTGCAATCTGAGGACACTTTTACCATTCAGTAAAAGACAGGAGAAGAAAGAAACCAACACACTCCATGAGTATTTGGGCACCTGGTTAAGATTTACTCTTTGTTATGTCTCAAGAGCTAGGACTCAGACCTAAGACTGATTTCTACTTTTGAATTGCACAGTGTTCCTGATCCATCATATCCTGTCTGAAAAGTGTCAAACCCACTTTTTGACTGGAGACTTAGCAAAGGTAGACCTTATTGTGGCCTTTCAGGGCGTAACAGGAGCTTAAAGGAAAGATGGGGATAGTTTTTTTCAGCAGGGCTTGTTGTGATAGGTGATGGTTTCAAACTAAGAGAGAGGCTCAATTTGGATTAGGTACAAGGAAGAAGATTTTTATGATAAGGGTGGCAAAACACTGGAACAGGTTGCCCAGAGAGGTGGTAGATGCCCCATCCCTGGAAACATTCAAGGTCGGGTTGGTCAGGGCTCTGAGCTACCTGATCCAATTGATGCTCATTGCAGGGAGGTTGGACTGGATGGTCTTTAAAGGTCCCTTCAAACCCAAACTATTCCATGATTCTATGAATCAGCCTTGTAAAGAAGCTCATAAGCATGTTTCAAAAATAAATACAGCATTATCTTTTTTTACAAACAAGTGAATATCATGAGAGTTTGGATCTCACTGGAGTATCTTTCCTTACTCTTGTTTCATCGTGTTCTTCACATTTTGCCTTTAAAAATCTGCTTTCTCTGCAGCTACTTATTTTGTTTTGTTGCCATGTTGTAAAACACACCAGGTTTCATTACTTATCCTTTAAATTCTTTTAAGCTCCTATCCTCTAGCCTAAGAAGTCAGTAAAATTGTTGATTTCATCTCCTGGGTAATTTGGTTATTACTGAGTTGTGTTTTGTATTTCTTTCCTTCTTTATGTCTCTAAGAAACTAGAACATGATTTAACAAGATTAAAATCAATGAATGCCTGTTCAGAGACCAGTGCTTATTAGTCTAGGTGTCATCTATCTTTCAGCTGGAAGTTTTGTGAGTGTGTGAACCTCTGTGGATACCCCTAAGATGCTAACATCTGCACAAAATGATTCTGTGAAAGCTTTACATTTCTTTCTTTATTTTTTTTCCTCTTAGTTTTCTGCTTGCTGCTGAAATCTAGTTCTCAGCTGAGAGAAAGGGGGAAGCAAGTGAGAATGAATGTCAGTCTGACAAGAATTACATCACTCTGTGCTAACAGAAACCTCTGTGGTCTCTATGGATGTCTCTACAGTCCTGAGCAATAAATCGAATCAGAGAATCACAGAATGGTTTGCGTTGGAAGAAACCTAAAGGTCATCTCACTCCAAACCCTCTGCTATGGGCAGGGACACCTTCCACTAGATCAGGTTGCTCAGACCCTCATCCAGCCTGGCCCTGAACATTTCCAGGGATGGGGCAGCCACAGCTTCTCTGGAAAACCTGTGCCAGTGCTTTGTCACCCTCACAGTAGCATCATAGAATCATAAAAAAAGGAGAGGAGGGGAAGGAAGGGCAGGAGAGGGGAGGGAAGAGGAGAGGAGGGAAGCTTTCATTAGTATTTTATCTGATCATAAACTGATGAGTTAAGACATATTTCACTAATGAACAGAGCTGTTTAGATCATCCAGTGGAAGGTAAACTCACTCATATCTCATGTTCAGGCTCTCTGTTAAGGATATTTTCCATTGTTGTCTCATTTTCTCTAGCAAATATTATACCTTATTAAAGACATAGGTTTTAATATATATAAACTATTTTTCTGCTCATGTAGTTTGTGATACTAATCAAGCTGCAGTTATTAGACAGTAGATTCATTCACTATTAAGGTTCTTTTCCATTTTCTCTCTTTACTTCACAAGCGGGGTACGCAGAATTTTGGAACTGCTCTGCTATTTTGCTCTCAGGAAATTCTGATTTGCGTTCTTGTATTTCCATTTAAAATAGCCTCTTCCTGAGCTGTTTCAGTAAAAAAAGCCTGAAGGGTTTATTCATCCCCATCAAATTACATTTATTTAAACTCTGAGCATAAAGAAAATACAAGCATAAATAGGGACCAAGCTGTCAACTTGACTCATCATTTACAGTTAACAGGATTAACTGGGTACAGCAACCAATGTGAAAAACATCTCAGAGTACTGCCACAGGATAACAGGACATATTTTTGTATTGACAACCTTCTCTCTTCTTGTCTCGCTCTCTCTCCATATTATTTTTTGCTGTTTAATTAAGGAATATAGTGTTTCATTAGCACTGTCTCAAATTAGGCACACAGTATTTTCTTACTTGTATGTTTCCATGACAGTATGGTGAAAGAATCTGATATACATAAGGGGAGATAGATTCCTACCTACACCATGCTTGGACTTTATGCTTGGAAAAGAAAAATCATTGCTATAAATCAAACATAGGTAGTGGAGCTGATCCACAATCTTATTTCATGTAGACCATCAGACATTTTTGAGATGGTAAGAACATCTCAGTACTGCTCACCTGTGGTAGGTTTGGCGTAAAATCACAGGGGCAAAAGGAATTGCTGGAGCAGATATCAGTTAATTGCGTTCCTGTTGGTTAATAACCAAGTATTACGTAAGGTAACAACGAGGGATTATGTTTCAGAGGATGCAATTTTACTTAAATCAAAGTATCTGGTTGATCTCAATGGGTGTTCTGTGATTTTAATGGGTTTTGGCACCAAACCAGACTGTTTTCAGCAGGCATGATGCTCTGACATAGCTGTCAACAAATACTGTTCTTTACTTACGTGCATGACTGCCTGGCTTTCTGTATTGCTGTCACTGCTTTTGCTTCAAAACATTTCTGTAAAGAAGAATGTGGGGTTCACCCCAAAAGTCCATTCTAGCACAGTACCCTTCTCTCTGGAAACGGTCTGTATCAGAATAGAAAGTAAGAAAAATAGAAAATAAGGAGTTAATTGTTGCAGTGAAAGAGAAATTTTGCAAATATGCAGACCAACAAAACTCTCAGACACTCCTCAACATCTGATACTTTTGCTCCTTGTCAGGATCAGGCTCAGTCAGGTCTGTACCATACAGCCTGTACCATATTTAAAGGACTACCCTTACAAGTGTATGGGTACTTTCAAAAGCAGCAGAAATAAGCCCAAAGCATTGCTTCATAAAACACCACCCATTAGCAAATGCAGTTGATTACAGGTGTTCCTGTATTTTTTAACAAAAGCCTAAACAAGGCCATGCTGGGTTTTGTTCTCTGCTTTAGAGGCTTAGTCAGATTTTGAATTGAATTTTGTCTGTGCACAAGGGTTGACAATACATCTTTTCCCTATGATTAAAAATCAAAACAATTTGCTTTTCTTTTAATTAAAAAAATCACAACTAGCCTGAGTGCTTAGCCATATTTAATCACCGTGTTCCTTATTAGGACAGCAAATGACAGAGTGTTTGTGGCCAGATGGAGGAATTATGATGCTATTCCTTCAAGCTCTCCCCGCAGTGCCTCAGTGCCCCTTCGAGGAGTTAATGCTTTTCTTGACTTATGACCTTGAATCTAGAAATTTCTCTACAGACTGCAGCAGTAATGTGTTTTCTTTGTCTTTGTTGGCTTGCTATAACTCAGATCACAGATGTCTTTCATTCTGTACCTAGGCAGTAAGTAGGGATGTACTCATTACCTGAAAAGAATGCAGAATGTCTGGAAGGTATAAAATGAGCTATTAAATATCAGAAAACAGTGCTTGTCAAAGAGAAGTCTTTTATGAGAACATTTTAATTTTGGTGTCCGAATATGAAATCACTGGGTAAAGGAAACGGCCAGACGTGAAATGTGTATGGGAATAAATGGTTTTAGGGTCTAGAAGCTGAAATTCCTCCCCTCCCGACCCAGACCAATGAATTCCCACATTCACACATTGTGCTGCCGTTTGGAGGTGCCTCAACTAGATGGAGAACTGGGCTGATGGGAACACCGTAAAATTCAACAAAATAAAAGCCAAGTCCTGATCCTGGAGGGGAACAGCCTGCTGCAGCAGTACCTCCTGAGAGCTGAGCAGCTGGAAAGCAGCCTTGCAAAAAAGGTGCTGAAGCCCTTCTGGACAACAAGTGATCCAGCAGTGTGCCCTTGCAATAAAAGTGCCCAGCAGTTTCCTGGGCTGCAGCAGGAAGAGTGTTGCTTGCAAGTCAAGGTACTGGTAAGAGCCACTGGAGGAACTGAGCTCAGATGTGGACAAGATAAACATGGACTTATGTGAGGGAATCCAGTGGATGTGCAAAAAAGATGAACAGACAGGAGAATTCTCCTGTAAGGAAAGACTGAGAGAGGTGGGGTTGTTCAACCTGAAGAAGAGAAGGATCAGGGGTTGTTATTCATGTGTATGAATACCTGAAGGGAGGGTGCAAAGAGGACAGAGCCAGGCTCTTTATGGTTATGCCCAGTGACAGGACCAGAGGCAATGGGCGCAAACACAGGAGGTTCCCTCTGAACATGAGGATACATTTTTTCCTGTGAGGGTGATTGCCACTGGCACAGATTGTCCAGGAAGGTTGTGGCATCTCCGTCCTTGGAAATACTAAAAGTTGTCTGGACACAGTCCTGAGCAACTCTCTGTAGGTGTTCGTGCTTGAGCAGGGAGGTTGGACCTGTTGACCTCCAGAGGTCCCTTGCAACATTAGTGGTACTATACAATTTCATCACTGTAAAGAATAGGAATTTTTTTTTTTTTGCCATTCATTTTCTTAAGCATTTTCACTTAATGAGAAAGGCTTTTTCTTCTAACACCTTGGTCAGGAAATAATATACCTTTTGGGCATCATTATGTACAGTCAGCTCATATTTTTGAATCACACAGAAGTGTCTTAGCACACCATGTTTTGGTTTTTTCCTCAAAAAGACAAACCTGGCTGTTCCTGCAGAAGAGGCTGTTTCTTTTCTGCTCCCTCTTGCTTTGTTGACAATCTCCTAGACTTCTCTGATTGTGCTCTTATTGCATTCTCAGTGACATCCTGCCTTACCATTAAAAAGTCCTTCTTTTGCAGAGATATGGCCATTTTCAAAAAGGGGGATCTTGTCATAGGCAGTTTTACAATACAGATAAAATTGCACACTCAGGAAAGCAGCAGGTTTAAAGTAAATAGTTACAGGACTTAGCAACAGATCTGTGAGGCTGCTTGTAAGGAACAATGATAAGCACTGGGAACACTGGCAAATTAGAGAGCTGACTCTGAAATAACAAGAGGAACCACGCAGGGTCCAGTTGCTGGGGACTAGTGGGATTAGTCACTACAGCAGCTATGGCTGTATTGGTGAGGAAAAAACGTGTGTGCACTTCCACAAAAATGACCTGGACTTATGGAAATCACTAAGCTTACAGGACTTTTAAAATTTTCTCATCATCACTTACAACCGGCACCATTGAATCTTTGAATTAAAGAGATTATAGTAACACCCTAACACTAATGATGTTTTATAATAAGGAATAAATTTAATCCCAATTCTTAATGATGTTTTATATGAAGTGATAAATTTAAAGAAAGAAGTGTTAATGGACATTATGAATACTCCAAGGACATTTTATTGGATGCACAAGAAGCCATGATTTCACAAACACAGAGAATCTTTCATTACACACAAAAAAAATCTTGATTAAAAGAAGAGGTGAAAATGACTATTCTAGTTTAATATGCAGTATGATATGGAAAAAGAATGACTGCAGTATAATGAATTCAAATAGAATATTCCATTCAGGCAGCTGATAAAGAAAGCAAAGTGACCACTGAAGTTTAAATGGCCCAGTAAAAATCATGGGTTGTGGCCCAGTGAGTGTGTATATTGCAATGGAGGTGAGCTCCTAAGTAATGTGTGCATCCCCTGCTACATTTGAATGGAAATGTAAGCGGTAAGGATGCACAACAAGGAAAAATATTCAATACATATTTTTGCTTTGTGTGATGCTGTGAATAAAATAGAAAACACAGTATTGCTAATAAAGGTGGATAAAAGTAGCATTTGCTGAAAGGCAAGATCTTTATAGATAGAAATTTCTTTCCTGAAAGATTTATTTTGAGAAGTTTCCTGAAAAAGAGGGAGTATCAAATAAATAAATTAATTAATAAATAAATAAACTGGAGTTATGAGACTTCTTGATTGGAAAGACCACCAGCCTCATTTGTAGCATTAAGCAGGATTGAAGAATTTCGCAAAAATTGAAGAGTGCTTTGTTTGACTTCAGTCCCAGAGAGAACTGTAACGATAAAATGGTTGTCCAATACACAAAGCATCAAACCCCATGGTTAATGTCTATCCATGTGGCTCATCAAATAAACATGTCATTTTTGTCATCATAGTATAACTCCTGAAAATAATTTCTATGGAAATCCAAGAACAATGAGTTGTTTTTAGCATCCCAAGAGTAAAACAATTTGGTTTCATTTACCTGGGGGAAAAAAAAGAAAAGAGAGAGAGAAAAAAATAGAGTATTCCATTCAGAAATAATATCTGGGGCTAAATATCAGGATAACAGAAAAATTCTTTTAGGAAAAGGGCAAATGTGCAAAAAGGAAATATGAGTATAATTAACTAAGCTAGAATTTAGAAGAAAGTTTTTAATGTTAACAGTAATGAGGTTTTGATACACCAGGCTAATTGTAGCAGTCAGGCAAATATCCTTGTTTGTTTATAGAGCAGTCTATAGAATGTATTACATAACATCATTGTTTGTGACAAAACAAAACTGTAATTCAATGACAGGGAATGTCTCTTCCCATTCTACGCTGCTGTAATTCATCCATCTGATCAAGATAAACATATTGATGTAGCACGCTGGAATTTCTGCAGGGCATTTGAGAAGGTACTACATGATATTTTACTTTCTGTGGAACAAATAAAACATCAAATGGATTAACGTCACTTTCAGCAGCTGTTAAAGGGAAGTCATCCATGAACTGACCAATTTATAATGCTTATAGTAAAGTTTTTCATAATTATATCAGATATTTACAGATAAATCTTGAAGGTATGAAAAAAAGGTGAGATAAATAATGGAGACACGTTTCTTCAACAGGGTATTGTAAAGTACCTTACAATTGTTTCCCGGTGATCAGCTGCTCAATAACATGAGCAAGAGCAGCAAATTCATGCTGAATTTACTTCATAAGGGACTTTAGAGTGGAAAGTGGTAAGTCGTAAAAAAAACCCCCTTTGTTCAACAAGAAAATATCATCTCAACATGCTGGCAGTGAAGCGCTGTAACAGAAAGGACTAATATGTCTTCAGAAGTATAAAAAGCAGGACTGTCAAACAAAAATAAAGAAATTGCCTTGTCTCTGTACAAGATCTGTCAAGATCGCCAGCAATTCTGTGGTGGAGACTTTTAAATGATGCAGAAAAATACTCATGCAAGAAGGAATACGGCAGGAGGGCAGTAAAAATGCTCTATGGATCACATTTTATGTTGACAAAATGTACGAGCTCACTCTATTTAGCTTATTAAAGAAATTGGTTTTGGCACTGTACTGTTAATGAGGTAAGTGCAGAGAAAAACTCGTAACAGGATTCAGTGAGCAGTGAGACCAGTTTAAGTTTGTGCATCCCTGAGATGAAAAAAAACCCAGAAATTCTAATGTGTGGTTTCCAAGCAATTAGAGTAATCAAGCACTGTCACAGTTCAGAAAGAAGCACAGGGAGGTCAGAAGGACTGGTGCCAGGAGAGGTTTGAGTGCACTGATGACTGATGTGCATTGCACAGTCGTGTACATTGATGCAGGGTTTTACCTCCAGGTTGTCCTCAGTTAATTGGAGCTCTGTGAACCCCTGGTGCACACTGAAGTCACTGCTTGTGCTCTGCACCAAAATGATCCTAACTGTATCATTTCCTTATGAATCTGATCTCACTGCAATATAAAGCCAATGTGGATTTATTCCCAGGGAAAATATTTCATATAAACATGCTTTTTCTAGTTTCCTTTTATTTTAATAACAATAAATAAATAATTTGTGATTCATTACTAAAGGAGAGCTCTAGCAGAAATCAATTAGCTGCAAGACTATGGTTTCTGGAGCTCTTCTCTGGAATCCAGACAACTCAATGTAGGTATCTGCACTGTCTAAAGATGATGAAAATCTATCCCATCACAGACAGTTAATCTTTCCTTCCAGGCCTGCATCTACAAATAGAGGACAAAATTACAAAATCTGGGGGGTTTCAGTTGGACCACTTCATGGATTTAAGGCATGCAAATATAAATACCAAGAATTCTATATTATAAATATATGAGGTGAACAGTATATTTTGCAATATATGTGATCAGTGGGTAAAAGCTTTAAAGTATTTCTTAATATTTGAAATTTATATCCTTTTTGAAGAATGTTAGATGTTTTTCTATACATTTGATGATGTACTTCCATTTCTAGAACAAAAAATATATATTATTTTTGTATTCAGGAATCAAAGTCAATGGTCCTGGTTGATACCTGGAGTCTCTGCATCTCCTCCTTCACTTATTGATCTTGCAGAGGTTTAACATTTTATTGGTAAGCTCAAATTTCTTACAGTTTTGGTTTAAAGCAATAACTGCAGGCATGGTTTGGATTTCCATTGGTAGCTGATGAAAGTCAAGGGAAAATACACTTTATGCAAAATAAAATATATGATATTAGTTAGTGAGTTTTGGTTTATTTTTTGGTTTTGTTGGTTTTGGTTTNAAACTAATGAAAAGGCACTCTGAGATTTTCCTGCTTTGGACAAAGAACTACATTTTGGTTTATGTCTGTCTTGCAAGCCTTTCAGAATATATGGGGGGCCTGTTTCTTCTTTTTTCTGTATAAGAAAGAGTAAATAATAGCTTATGATGCATCTGGATACTGGGGTTTGTTTAAGAAGGAAGGAGGTAAGAGTTTTCCCCTACCTGTTTTCCCTCACCCTTGTGGCTCTGGGCTCAGAGACTCATCTCCATGCATCTCATCCATCTCCCAGATCTCTTCCCACTTCCAGGATATTTACTCCAACCAGGACCTTCACCTTCTTGTTTCTGGACCCTGTTCCTTTCCCCCTCTGCGTCTTTTCAGAGACACATCTTTTTGTCACCCCTTCTTTCCAGCCCCTAAGAGCAAAATCACAACATGTGATCAGTCTTCTCACTGGTGGTATTTTCTCATGTCCCAAAAAGTTCAGGACAATATTGAAATTTGAAATTCCAAGAAGTTTTCAAGAGGAAACCTGAAACACAAGAAATTGGATGTCTGAACTCGCAAGTTTCTTGTTGAGTGAGATCAGATTCAATGATAAAAATGACCTTAAAATCTGTGTATCTATGAACATACCAGATGTTATCTCACCAGGTATCTTTCTTTTGTCATGCAAGGTCTCAGAGCAGGCAGCAGAAAATCACATCATTCTCTGCTCTTTAGTTGCAACATTGTTGCCCACATTAATTTTATTTATTTTTTATCTATTATCAACTCCAGATTTTAAGTATTATTATTTGATTGCGCTTTCTCTCTTTTCTTAAATACTATTTTCCTTAAGTTAATCACCTTCCATTTTCTTAAGGTAAATACATTGGGGTTTTTTCGCCTTCTTGGTTCTTCTTGGTGACTTATACTATTTTTTTTGCCTTACTGATGTTTCCAAGATCTTTTTTGAGTTGCACTTCTCAGAAGTTCCTGTAATATCATCTTTATCTAATCATTAGAGTTTCAGCAAAAGAACTCTAGCACATCAGCACTCTCCTAATCATGCCCTTGTTATGTTGGAATTGATCATTATGCAGTTTTCACCTTCCTTTGGATAGTTTTCCATGCAAAATTATGTTTAGATGAGCTGATTTAAAATAAAATGTCCCATCAAAGAACGGCGGATTCTCAGAATAGTTGAAGCTGGAAGGGACCTTTGGAGATTGTCTGGTCCAGCCACCAGCACTGGACATGGCACACTAGGTCTGTTTCACTGCAGCAGAGGGACAGTGTCACCTCCCATGGACTTCACCAATGGCAGATTGTACCTGACCAATCTCTGGCCTCCCACGATGGAGTGACTGAAAGGAAGGGGTACTGATGTCACCTGGACTCTTGGACACCCTTTGGAATGGTCCCCCACAACAAAGTGGAGAGATAAGGATTTGATGGATGGACTCTTAGATGGATAGTGAATTGGCTGGATGGCCATATCCAAAGAGTTGTGTCCATTCAGGGTCCATATTGGGACCAAAACTGCTTAGTGTCTGCACCCACGACACAGAGAGTGGGATTGAGTGGGGTTTCAAACTGAAAGAGGATTGGTTAAATTCGATGTTAGGCAGAAATTCTTATGATGAGGATGGTGAGGCAGTAGAACAGGTTGCCCAGAGATGCTGTGGATGCCCTATCCCTGGAAGTGTTCAAGGTCAGGTTGGACTGGGTTTTATTCAACTTCGTCCAGTGAAGGAAGTTCCTGCCTGTGTCAGGTGGGTGGGAGCAGATGATCTTTAAATGTCCCTTCCATCCCAAACCGTTCTGTGATTCCATGATTTACCTGCAATGCTCTTCCTAATGCAGCCCAGGAGGTGGCTGACCTTCACTGCTGCCAGGGCACACTGCTGAATTACACACAGCCTGCTGTCCACCAGGATTCCTGGGATAATTTCTGCACAGTTGCTTTCTAGCTGTTCTGGTGCAGAGGGTTATTTTTCCCAGGGGCAGGATTTGGCACTCTCCCTGTGCTGAGCTTCTGGAGGTTTCTGCCAGCCCATTTCTCTAGCCTGTTCAGATTCCTCCTGATGGCAACACAGCCCTCTGGTACAACAGCCACCCCTTGTGGTGTTCTGTCCTCTGCAGACTTGGCAAGAGTACACTAATGAAGAGTTTAAACTGCACAGACTCCAGTACAGATCCCTGGGGTACCTTGGTATTCTGGCCTCCAGATGGATTTTGTGCAGCCAATCAAAACCTTTTGTGCCCAGCTCTTCATCCACCTTTCAGAGCATCCCACCATTCATTCCTCTAGTCCTTATTTCATAGATTATCTGAGGAAGTTAAGAGTGACTGTGTGAAAAGCCTTGCTGAAGTCAAGATAAACAACTTCTACTGCTCCCCCCTTGCCCACCAAGACAGATCTTTTTGTAGAAACCTATCAGGTTGGTCAGCCAAGATTTTACCTTTCTAAAACTGTGTTTACTGTTCCAATCACCTTCTTCCTCTTCATATGTTTGGAAATGGTTTTTAGTAGGATTCGCTTCATCATCTTGCCAGGGACTGAAATAAAGTTGACAACTCAGTATTTCTACAGATCTTCCTTCCTGCTGTTCTTCAATATAGGAGTGGTATGCTTTTTTACTTCCAGTCCTCAGGAACCTCCCTTGATTGTAATAACCCTTAAAGACAATCAAGGCTGGCTTTTCCATGGCATCAGCCATCTCCCTTCTTGTGTGAGTTATTATACAAACCCTTCAGATGGGCTCCCAGTCGTGAATATTTCCCTGAAAAAATATGAGAGCTTTCCCCACACTCAGCCCTCTTAAGTACTTTCTCAGTGTGAATATCCTTGCATTGGAGCCCCTTCAGCCCTGTTATTGTTCCAAGGTCTCTCTATTCCACACCACTGTGCACACTTTGCTGGCCAACCCAGTCCACCCTTTCATCATCTCTTTGTGTGTCATCATCTCCCTTATTATATAAAGTAATTTTGGATCACCTTTCTATGCTCTCCATAGCAATGTAGGCAGCTACCATTAGTTGTTGCTGCTTTGCTTAGTACAGTTTATAAAGTACACTACAAACATAGAGCAGGAACTCTTGAAGTACTCCAGCAAAGGTGGCATTATGTGTGCAAAGTGGAGACAAAATATTTGATTTTTTGTCTTATAGGACTGTTGTCCTTAGAGCTTCCATATGTTGTCATCACATAAATGGAGCCATTGAGTGGGCAAAGGGAATAAGCTACTACATTCATATGTTTTGAACTCCCCAGAATGATATTATTTTAGATAAAAAGTTCTGCTGACAAAGCTAGATAAGTATTCAGCTGAAATACCAGTCACTGCAATGTAGGAGGACAAAAATAATTTTCTAGCAAAGTAATATTGTCTTCAGGACCCTTTCAGCAACCATTGTAAAGTTTTTCCAAAAGTGCTCTATAAAAGCCATAAACTTTCTTGGTTTTTTGGTTTTTTTTTTTCAAATAAACCAGTGCTTATAGCTCTGTTGATGTTTGGGGTGAGGGGACACATATCTAGTTAGCTGGCTACTTATTTTTACTATCACCCATAAAGTAAGTAATGAATTGTAAATCAAAAAGCCAGACTTCCAAAACCTGGAAGAAAAATAATATCACAATCTCTGCAGGAGAATTTTTTGTGTTTATTGGCTATTTTAGTTGTGCTGGGGAACCAAGAAATAAACATGTCAGGATTCATCAGAAAGTCTGCATTTAATCTTTAAAAAATACACAGTACAACACTCAGCAGATCAAATCTGCTGGAATTTTATTTCATAATCTTCAACTTTTGCAGAATCTGCTGCTTTATTGTTCTGTTGTTCTGACAGGAATTGACATAGCTGTCTGAGAGGGATCTTGAGCCTTTAGTGGGTACCCAACACTGATGTAAGCAGACTTTCATAAGGTTTGCTACAAACTTGGCGCCGTTTACAGCAAATCCCAGCAGCTTTATTACTGCCTCAATTTGCTTTATGTTCTGCCAGCTTTGTGGCTTGGTTTTCAACTCTCCCCTGTGTTCTGTTCAATCTGCAACTTGTCCTGTGGTGGATGGTGATAGGAGTTGGGAAGTTTCAACACGGATTTTTAAGGCTGACATTTCCTTTAAGGAACACAGTACAGGGCAAGCTGTTGGTGACCACTTTCTAATCATCAAAAAAAATTTTCCCATACATTTCAAAGACAGGTTTTTATTATCAACTTGTCACCAGTCCTCGCTGACACATGTGACAAGCTTTACCATGCAGGCAATGCCAGTGGTGGCAGGAGAGCCTCTTATGTCTCTAAAGTTGGGATTAAGCACTTTAGTTACCTAAATGATGGTTTTCTCCCAGTTTTCACCAAAGATAAGCAAAATGAAGTGTTTTACAGGAAAAAAAAGAGATTAATCTCCACCTTATCCCTAGGTCTACTTGCTTCCATTAACCCCAGGAAGGCTTAGCAACTGTTGGTAATGCACATTTCTCCGAGAGCACACCGTCCTCACAAATCTGAATGCTCTTTCAGAGGAGGTCTATATAATTATTTCTGCTTTATAGCTGTCAAAGCTAAGCTGTAAGAAAGGAAAAGTAATTTGTAAAATCACAGTGCAGCAGTGTCTGTCCTGGTCAAACCATGCATTCTAATATGGCCAGCATGTCCATCACATAGGATGTCTTCCCTTTTGAGTGCTTTTCCTTTTATCTGCAGTGGCCCCAAGGAATGCAGTTTTGGGGAATGGCTTATGAAGCATTATAATAATAAATGGAATAAAAACAAGTTATAAAGATAAATTTAATTAAAATCCTTGTATGTAAGAAATGTATTTTTAAGTGCATTTTAATAAAAAAAAATCATAGTCCTTTCAATGCTTGCTATAGAAGGAACACAGAATTGTGCTTATTAAGTAAAGCCTGCTTTAACTCTGTGAGTTTACAGCCAGCTGAATCAGTTGATAATAGGAACTAATTCCGAAAGGGCTGTTCTTGCTCTCTATTTTCCTTACACAAGCATGCCAGCCCCATCTTTTATGCAGCTCCAGTGATAATGCTCCTGTAAGATCACTAACTGATCCAAAAGAAAACAATTTTTTTTCATGGTTCATTTTCTGAGTTAGCTTTCAGGCAGATCAGCAAATTTGGCCAATTCATTCGATGCACTGAGATAGGCAAAAACTAATAATTAAGCTGTCCCATGAATTTCCTGGCTTATTCTTGTATTCTCCAGCAATTACCAACATAAGGTCTTTTGAGGGAGTGGGAAATATATGGAAGTAGGAAGAGAGGCTGCTGTGAATTCCCCCCGTCCTTAGAGGATGACCCATCAGTCTGTAGGAGAGGTTCACTTTGCTTTCACTCTGTGACACGACACATGGGCAAAACCACAAAGGGTAGTCAAGAAATATGTATTAAGCTGCCACTTAAGTAGCAAAACAACTGATCACAGAGCAAAACCAGCAATTGCAGTGTACAGAGATGCTTTCTGCTGGGCACTTAGTGCAAATGAAAAGGATGAAGATAGGTATGGTCCTGACAGACTTAGACAGATGAATCTGCATTAAAGGGCCTTACTTTCAGGTTCAGATACTCTGGTGTGTTATTATCCTACAAAATAGCCTTTTCACTAAACTTTCCACACATTGCTCAATTCTGCTCCTGAAAAGATAATGACTGTAATGGCACACTGAGTGGCACAAACAGCATTAGAACCTATTAGGCAAAAACATTGGTGATGGTCTTTTCCTGAATAAGAATTTCACTGTCACAAGAATTTATAGTCTTTAGTAGAGGAAAACATTGATCTGTCACTTCAGCGTGCTGCAAGTCAAGGGGAAGAGCTACAGACAGAAACATCTGATTGGGCAAATAATTTTATTGTAGAAATGGATTATTGTATCTGACATGGCTATTTTGTTCTTAGACCTGTGCTACTACATGCCACTACTATTTCCTGATGTAATTTTAGCAGTTATTGTCTGTTATACACCTATTATTTTATATTGTGCCATTTAGTATACAAATACATGTGCTATTGAGGAATCTCTCCATTATGCTTCTAAAGTAATGGAAGGTTCTCCTTTTGCCATTGCATTATTTGAAAAATACACAACTTGGATATTTCAAAGCAGTCCTATTATGATAAAATAAATACTACTGTAATCCATGATTTTTCAGATGATACTAAAAATGATGAATACCTATTTCCATCTAACATCTGCATCAAAAGTATCTAATCTCCTGTTTCTTACATGGAAAGAGAAAAGAAAAATCACAATTCTGATATATTTTTGTCCCATGAGACAGGAGAGTACTCTTATTTCTTATCTACTGGTGAGCAACTGAGGAACGAAGACTAAAACAAAATGAAAATTATATATTTGGTATTCTGTGTTATTTTACAAGAGGTTCATGTCCCATTTAAAACATTAGTCACAACTTTACACAGATATCTGCTAACTTCAAACACCTTTTGCTAAAAGGATTATCCAAATTCATAAGGAAACTTTGCAGAAGTACAAGAAATCTAATCTAGGACTCATAAATGCCAAGGTACTGCTTTGAATATAATGGCAGTGTTCCCTGTAAGAGCAGTCAGAGGGTGGGAACAGTTGTGTCAGCTGAGTCTCTGTGCTGAAGAGATGCCTCTAAGGTGACTCAACTCAGAGTTGGGATATCCTGCTCTTCTTTGTAAGCTCAGGGATCCAAAGTTAAGTTGGCCACATGCTGCATTCCCCTGACAGGTGAATGAGTCACTTGCCAACCAGCTTCAGGAACAGCCCTCCTGACACAGTGCTCAGTGTTAGTTTTAGACACAGAGACTGTGCCCTAAGGGAGGTTTCATAAAAAATGCTAAATCTGTGAGTGAATGCTCAAAGGCAGGCAGACAGGAAGAGAAGTTACATGGTCATACACCCATAGAAGTGTTTGGGTTGGAAAGAACCTTTAAAGGTCATCTTGTTCCAAACCCCTGCCCTGGGCAGGGACACTTTCCACTAGACCAGGCTGCTCAGAGCCCCATTCAACCTGGCCTTTAACTCTGCCAGGGATGGGACATCCACAGCTTCTCTGGGCAACCTGTTCCTGTGCTTTACCACTCTTATAGCAAAAAATTCCTTCTTTATATTTAGTCTAAATCTAATGTCTTTCAGTTTAAAGCCGTTTGCTTTTGTCCTGTCATGGGTGGGACTTCATTCCCCAAGTGTCTTGCATTCCATCTACTCGAAGCTGTGGGAAGAGCAATTCTCAGTGAAAAATTACCTTCTCCATGTCACCTGCCACCAGTTCCCCTATCTCACTTATTGTTACAGTAAAGTTTCTTTAGTCTTACTTTTTCTGGCTAATGTACTTGTATAAACCCTTCTTATTATTCCTCACATTCCTTATCAAATTTAGCTTCAGTTGTGCCTCATCAATCCTGACCCCACCCTTACAGTCCCAGTTATCCCCATGTTCATCCCGGAATGCAAGTCTCTGCTTTCACTGTCTAAGCATTTGCCTCCTGTATTTCAGTCTGACCAGGTGGTCCTTACTTGGCCATGGGCTCCTGCCTTCCCTGACCAATTTCTTGAACATAGGAATTGAGAGCTCTTCTTACACTTCAAGGAAAATATCTTTAAATAATTGCCAGCTTTCCTCTTCTCCTCTATCCCTCAGGACAGTTTCCCAGAGGGTTCAATCCACTAGTTCTTTAAAAAACTAGAAGTTCACTTTCTTACAGTTCAGGGTTATGCCTACCCTTTTTGCCTGGTCTATATCCCTCGAGACCATGAATTCCACCAAGGCATTCACTATCCACAGTCATAACAAGACACAGTCGGCTTAGGAAAGCAAATCTTGTTTGTAGCTGTTCTAGAGAAGTTTCTATAAATTTAAACCCAGCCATAATTATGCAAAACAGCCAGAGAGATTCTTCTGATAAAGAGCAATACACTAATTAATGACATTACATTAGGGAAGTATTGGGTGTATTTTCTGCCTTGGGGACAAAATATTTATGCAATCTGGCACATTTGCAAAAGTTCACTTAAAAACTAAATGTCATGTTATAGGAGGAGACAATTCTTCTGGGAAAAAGCTGGACCCAATTCTTTTTGACCCTCACTGACTCAGAAACATCTCAGGAATCCTTTCTTGCATGCATTTTTCTCTGTCAGTCAAGAAAAGGTAATCTCATCTCTGAATTCAGGGGTGTTCATCCTCTAAAGATCACCACAGTGTGCCATCAGCTTTATTTCAATCACCACTCAGAAGCACAGTCCTGTGGGGAGAGGCAGCACGGCGTGATGTGGAGACACACATTAGTTCTACCGAAGGCAGAACAAAGACACATGAGAAAACCTTTGCCATCCACATGTTCAAATTGCTTAAACTGTGCAGTCAGTTTAACTCTCCTTCATGGGGCACATCCTGTGCCCTCTAAAAACACTTACCCATCATTGAAATCTCCATTTTTCTAGGCTCCTGATGAGTTCATTCTAGAGCTGCTGATCTGCTTTATAACTTGTGGTTATCATTTCTTGCAGAAAGCCTTTATACTGTTTTCTTCAAAATCATAAACAAGTTATCAGATGACTTTTTTTTAGTGCCGTGAGAACAGGTAAAAGACTTCAGTAACGAAATTTCATAAGCCTCTCACAGAAAAGCATAATGATATCTCTCTTGAGTTCTGCAGTACTTCCTTAACATGTACAAGGCATGAGAATCACCTGTCTTGTCCAAATGATGTCAAATCTTTTGATCACATTCTAATAAATTGAAGTATTAAATTCAAGTGACCACTGAGCTCTATTTACTGACACATTTGCCACATATAAAAGAGATCAGAAGGGAAAAGCAGGGACACTCCAGAAAAACACTTGATTGAATTCATCGTGGGAAGCACAAAAAAAAACCTTACACAGACAAACATTCCTTCAATTGTGTTCTTAATGCAGGCACTAAGAGATCTAGAAGAGAAGCAGACAAATACATACAAACACTGAAGGAGAGAAGGAATATCGTGAAGTAAATGATCTCAGCATGTGTTGTCCTATTTCTTAAGATGAAAATAGTTATTTATGTTTTCTTTTGCTTCTTATTTTCTCAGTTGTACTTCATCAATAACTTAGATCAATGTAGTAATAATTCTTCACATTAAGGATTACAATTTGCTACTCCTCTCGGGCCAAGCTGGTGAACCTTCAGTATTTTCTATGGAATAAACTGTCATCTATAAATCCTGTACTTTCTTATTACTAAGTTGCAAAGATTTTTTTCCTTTCATTTATAGTTTTATTTCTCATCTGCTGTTTCTTCATCAGTGAGGGACAGAGAGCACTTTCAGGCCTATGTGTTGGAATTCTGCTCTGTAATTGTGCCTCAGCCTACGTGTCTTGTGACAAATGCATGGCAACTTGCAGAAAAAAAGGACAAAATAGAAATATTTTCCCAAGCATAGAGAGGTGCTTGAAAAAGGGTCATAATCCAAGGACTCAGTGAAGCCTGATAGGGATTTGCTTCAGCAAAATGCGGTGAAACCTTGTCATGTTAATCCAGTGCTCACAGTGACAATGCCCTGAGAGGAAGGATTTATTGGTTCGGTCACCTTCTCCTGTTTGTGCACCTGTAGCATTTTAAGGGAACAATTTTACAGCTCCTCCCAGCACTCCACAGGGCTGCACGGGCATGGTGACCCAGTGTCAGCAGGGACACCTTCCATCACAAATTGCACAGGCTGGGGCAGGCAGGAGGACCTGTGGCTGTCGTAAAGTTGTCACCCAACATCTCAGGTTACAGAGAGCGACTTTGAACCCCTTTAGATATTTACTTGTCCACAAACACAACTGTTGGTTTTTACCTCCACTGAGGTTACAAAAGTCCCCAAAGTTGAGCACATGTTAAAATATGCACAGCCATGGGGATTTGAAATGCACCAAAATATAAAAATGTCCGAATCAAGTATTTTGGCTCAGTGTGCATAATAATAATGAGAAACACAAACTCCAAACACCAGATTCCAGTTAGATCCTCTGACTTGCAGTCATCATTAGGAAGTAAAATCTAGTAAAAAGTAATGTATAGTTTCAGTTAATTTCTCAGCCCAAAAGAAAAAGCTGGGGTATCAGTATGAAAACCCTGCATCTTGAAAAACTGGTTATTAAATAAAACTCCTGGCTGTATCCAATGTTTCCATGCACAGTCTTTCTTATTAAGTAATATAATTATCTATATATTAAATGAGAGATTTATTCAGGTGCCTTGATCCTTTTCTAAGTCTCTCTTTATAAGTGATTAAAAATGTTCCTAAGTATTCTCTTTGGTTTAAAGTACAAAATGTTCCTTCAGAATGTAGCTTAAATGAAATGAGACAATAATTAAATAAGTGCCAGTGAGGCTGCAAGCAAATGATATTTAGGACAATTGGCACCACTGTTGCTTACATGGTGTGATAACAATAGCTTCTTCAACTGGATAAAAGGAAACAAAACCCCCAACCAAAACCCAGGCCAGAGCTTCCAAACAAAACATTTCAACTACTGATGGACTAAGCACCAGCTTGTTACTAATTGGGTGTCTGTTCTACACAAACACAGGGATATTTTGTGTGCCAATATGACACTTTTCAGAGGAAAAATGCTAAACCAATGCAAAAGCTGAGTGTTCTGCCCTAAACACTGTATTTTGAGATGTTTCCAACACTTACCATGAAAAACCAGCACTTTCTCTTGGCAAATGTTCAGTAAAACATAGTGATGATCTTGGTCTATTTACAGCAGGAGGGAATGGATGTGCACTCAAAGAGAGGCAGGATCTAACAGATACAACACAAGCAGAAAAATTCTTGTTGCCTGGTAAAAGGCTTAGACTGCACAATGAAAGGTCTGTGCATTTAAATATGCAATATATATTTATTTTTGTGTTCTCTTGAAAGTGAAACTCATGCTGTTGCTTTGGTAGGGCCACAAAACTGGAAAATCTGTAAATAATCCAATGCAACCTTTATTCTGCCCTTGGGAATCTGATCTGAAATGATAAAGAATAATATCCGGCTGCTTTTCCATTTTAGAGCATTCATGCAGCAAATCAACAATTAGCTCTTAATAACAACAGTGGAGCTGCTTTGGGAGCTACAGACAGATGAGGTGTTCACTCTCATTCTGGAACTGCTCCTCAGCTCTCATCCCTTCAGCCCATTCCTGTGCCCAGCCCTCAATGGGTGGTAGAATTGATAAACCTTGCTGTTCTCCAGTACTCCTGATTTTGTCTTTCCCCCAAGAAGGCAAAGACTTTAGACCCTGTGCTGGGTCTGGTTGGGATGGAGTTAATTTTCTCCATGGCAGCCCATGTGGAGCTGTATTTTGGATTTGTGGCTAAAACACTGCTGATGGCTGTTGCAATCTGCCTCTGAGGCAGAGCAGCCAGGTTCGTTGCTCACTGACCCTTTGAGGAGGATTAAAGCAAATCAACACTAAATAAGTGATATAACAACGAATTTTATTAGAACAACTGAACTGACAAAAAAAGTGAGAGATTGGAAAAGGGGTGTATAGACATCCTGGAGTGTATGATCACACTAAGAGAGGAAAATTGGAAAGAGAAGAACAGAGAAAGAGAGATAGGAGAAGAGCTAGAAAGATATCACCACCCGTGGTTCCAGCAATGTGTGGGCGATCGTGGTCCATGGTTGCAATGCACAGTCCTGGTCCATCAGAGGTGGGGGCCCATGTAAGTGTTTTTATAACTTCAGTTCTTCTAACATCTCCTTCAGGAGGAGTTCAGGGCATGGGCATTCTTCTTCCTGGAAGATTCTGGAACTTGGGCAGTGTTGGTGGGGGGTGAGTGTCTGTCTGTGTGTCTGTCTGTGCCCGGACAAGGTGTGAGGTTTGTGGCTGCACAGTGGTGGCTCACGGTGCAGGAGAGAAACCAGCATGAAAAAAGACCTGCTATGCTGCCTCTACAGGATCCATGGCTTAATGGTGCCTTCTCCTTTGGTTTGAAAACAGCTGGTTCAGGGCAACATTCAGCCACAAGGTCTGAAAGGTTCACTACAATGGCTCAGCAGTGTTTTGGGTATTACCGAACACAGTGAATAGTATTGAACACTCAATGGCAAGGCTTTCTTTTCCCTCCACTCTACCCATGAAGGGAATAGGCTGGAGATGAGCAAGACACTCCAACAGCTGACCCGAACTTGCCAAAGGTCTTTTCCATACCACATAACTTCATGCTCAGCAAGAAAAACTGAGGCAGAGGAAGAAGGGGGTGAGAGGTGGGCACTTGGTCTCCAAGGTGGGTGCTGCTCAGAGTGGCTGGGCATGGGTCTGTTGGTGGGAGGTGGTGAGTGATTGTTCTCGCATCACTTTTTTTCCCTTTACTTTTTTTTTTTCTTTTTTTTTCTTTTTTAAATCCTTCCTTCACTTATTAAACTGTCATTACCTCGACCCACAAGTTTTCTCACTTTTGTTCTTAATCTCTCCCCCATCCTGTGGGGAGGCAGGAGGGAGAGGGGAGTGATCAAGTGGCTGTGTGGGTGTATGGCTGCTGGCCAAGACCAATCCACAGCAGACCTTTACTTCAGAGAAGTGAAGATTCACAATTCAAATAGAGATCAAAACACAGCCAAATCCCCCATAGCCATGGGAGAGTGTGAAGAGATTGCATCATACTGAGAAACATGAAGGCACACAAGGTGTTGTGAGCAGTGTGAAACCATTGATCAGTCTTGTATGACTTATTCCAACAAGCCACTTTCTCAGTGAAAGGTGTTTGCTGAGACTTTTTCTCTATGATTCCAGTCCAAAGTTCATTAAAGGTAGTGGAAAGCTTCCAATTACCATCTTGCTGCCTTAAATTAATGTCTTATGGCACCAGTACCACTTTCTTCTTCTCAGCCAGAGGCAGGAAGATGGGAAATAATGAAATCATAACAACTTCTTTCTGTGGTGGACTGTAGCTAATTATCAGAGGAGAAATGTGTACGCAGGCTAGGTAGTGGTCAAAAGGATGGCATCAAAGATCTGACTCAGCCACAGACTTTCTCTTTGTTTTAATAAGATTTGTAAGACTTATGGGGCATTAATCATTGAAGCAGGTAGATCTGCAGGGTAAACAGATGAAGAGTTGTGAAATGGGCACTAACATGATCTACTAGGTAATCAGATGTCCTTCAATGTTTTTATTTAGAGCACTGCATAAAGCCAAGGTATCTGCAAAAAAGATGCCAATAACTGAGTTTTCTGAAATATTTTTAGTGGCAGAGGAGGGGTCTGGGGACATCTCATCCCAATGTAAACACCTGAAATAAGTCAAATGCATTGTATCTGTTTCTGTCTGTAAATGTCCAATGAAGAAACCAACTCGGGTGTACAAATATACCTTGTGTAAGTTTACTTAGGGAAAATGAATTCAGCCCTGGAGGCTCAATTCATCTGCCCACACAGAGGCACTTAGTGCTGTTTGCTGTGCCTGAGGGGATCCCACAAGTCCAGATTCAGCTGTCACACCTGAAAGTCACAGCACTGAGCAGCACTGTTGGATGCCTCAGACACCCAGGCACATTCCAAATGGCAGTGGCTCCTGTGTTTAAGCAAGTGAGACCTGATTTCCAGTGAGTCCATTGACATCCATGGAAGGATTACTTTACTTCAGGCAAACTCTGTGGCAATGGGTTATGGCTCTAAAATTATCTGTCTGGATACTATCACTATCCAGCTTCCTGATCACATCGTCCACACACACATAGCAGAGTACCCTTTAACAGAGACAGTGCCCAAGGCAGTACAAATGACTAAAGCTTTCTTTCAAGGCTTCCTTTCAGTTCAATTGCCTCAGAAAACTCCCAGTTCAGAAAACAGTGATACCAAAATCCATTTTTCCTGTTGGTTTTATAGTGTTTAAAATCATCCTTCTAGATTAAAATCAGTAGCTCAGATATTTCACTTAGCTTTTTATTTGTAACATAGTGTTTCATATATGGCATTAGGAAATGGGACTTGACTAACTAACTGAAACATAAGGTGAGGAATTTCAATTATCTTTCTTCCATGCTTGCATAAGTATTCAAAAATCTGTTATATATTGCACTTACACATAAGAAGCAGAATTTGAATAAATCTGTTCCCATAATTAATATACTTTAATTAGAGCAGGATGTCATATCAGTTGCTTTTTTTGCAGTATAGCACAAAATTTTATACTTAAACATTCTATTGTTAACTATAGCTATTCTCTGCAATTATTTACTTCTAACAAATCTAGAATTCTGGTGGATAAATTTAAAACAACAAGTTATCTGAGTTCAGAAAACAGTAATTTGCATGAAAAGAAGGAAATAATGAAATTAAGATGCACAAGATCGGAATCACTATGGCTCTATTGCTTTTAATGGAGCTTTACTGATTTATGGGAGTGGTTCTGAACCTTCATATTTTGTAGTAAGACCAACACAGTGACCTACAGCACACACCTCTAATTATATATTGACACTCCACAAAGGGAACATCATTTCCCTTTGAATCACCATTTAGAGGAAAATTCTCAGATCTGCAGATACAGACAGAAAGGTTAGGGTCACAGAGAGAACTTTTATTTAGTTCTGTGCCCAAAATCAATATTTGGTCACAAAGTGACTTTGTACAGTTCTGGCCCATTTCTCCCTTTCACCTTCACTGCAGAACCTGGTGCTGCCTTTACTGGGTGATGAAGAGGGAGGAATTGGTCATTCAGGCACCCAGTGACCCTTTTGCAGTGTAGCATCGGGGGCAGGGCTCCGGGTGTGCTCCACAACAGGCTTGTGTCCAGTCCCTCACGTTTACTGTGAGTGTGTAATATCCACACTATCTTTAGACCACCTCAGCTGGAAAGAATCCATCAGCTCTGATCCAAAAGTGTCTCCCCAGGGCATCCCATGTTTGGAGCAGTGTTCACCTGTGCTGGAGCCCTGGGGGAGCACAGGAGAGGTTTGGTACATCACCACTGGCAGAGGGGAGGGGACACAGGTACTCCCACATGCACAGGAGCATTCCCTGCTGCTCAGACAAAGTAACACAGCCTGTTTACACTCTACTTTTACAATATCAATACCTTACCTTGTAAAACTGAAACAAGAAAACGTCTGAAGAGCCCTGAATTAATCTGACCCTAAGCCATTTAAAAGGTGTGCTGCTCAACTCCACATCCATAACCAGACCTATTAAAGTAAAATAAAACCTATAGACGGGCAACACAAAATGAATTCTATGATTATCTAGTGCAAAATCTCATATGCAACAGTATTTCTCCTAGTAAAACAACACCAATAATTCCATGGAACTACTGTTTTAAAACAGAAAGCCTGTGATAATGTGCATAAAAGAATTTAGACATGTAATTGCTTCCTTAGACTTATTTTGCCCTATGAAAGTGATTGCATAGCAGACCTTAGGAAAATGTAGGTCTTGATCTCTCTTTGATTGCTAACCCCCTTAAGGATCTAGTGCAGCTGTCTGACTGAGAAATCACTATTTAATTCTAACAGAAGGATATTTTCCCTCCCTTTGGTCAAAGGTGTCAATGTACCAGAATGAGAAACATATGAACTATTAATCTTTCATTTACACTCTCACTGTAGCTGCCTGGATAATACATTGTATTTTTCTCTGACTTCGTTTATGCCATTTCCAATTTATACGATATTACTTTCCTTCCAACATTTCTGATGAACTGAAATTCACGCAGCTGGACCTGTATGGTTTTGTTTATTTCTCTTTGGGACAGAGAAGAGATAAAAAATATCTGTAGAGGATTCTATAAAATATTCTTTTACTGTAAAGAATGACCAGCTCCTCTGAATAATCATTTCTGCTGAAATGACATATAAATGCAAACCTTATAAGTTAACAAGAAAACGATAGTATTAAAAATAAAACACCTACTTCAGAGAATAAAAGACTCTGATCTAAGAATTTATTTCTTTCTTATAGGGTGTTTGTTACATAGAATATTTCTGTAACTATACAGTGATGTTCCTTGAGCACACGTGGAGGCAAATATCAAAGGTTCAAGCTATGTATAAGACAATCTTTATTCAATCTCTTTGAAACCACAGTGAAATGCCAGATTTAATAGGAACGTAGTCATAAGGAGCATAGGGTGAAAGCCTTGAAGGTATTTAACCAGACATACATGAACATGAAGATTAAAGTTCACAGTGAAGTAGCAAAGACACGTGAACCTGCTCTGCTGCTTAGCAAAAGCAGGCACAGCTCCTGAATTGCACGGATCTCCCCTCAGCTGTAGCCACAGAAACCTGATGTTTCAGGATGGGATTGGGAACATCAGTTAACAAAAGTAGTGTAGCTATTATTTTAGGGTTTTATTTTCACACAGGCTGTTGTAATGTAGAATTCTTTCACCACCTGGAGGAAATAAATAAATAAATAAAATACAATCTTTAGTCTTTAGATCGTTAGTAACAGAATTGCATTGTTGTTATTCTTTTGCTGCAGAGCACCAAAGCTGATGGCTTTCCCCCCTTGGCTTATGTCACATATTCATAGAAACCTGAGCTAGGAAAGATAGGATATAGCAGGAAATACACTTAATTTCCCTGAATGGAACCCACTGTAGCTCTCTTTTTAAAGTGTTGTTTGTTTGTTTGTTTGGGATTTTGTTTATTTTTTGTTTTGGTTTGTTTTGGTTTGTTTATTTGCTTGTTTGTTTAGGGATTTTTTTAATATTCAGTCTAAATTTCTTCCTCTTCCTTTTTTTAATTTTTTTTTTAAGTTTGGATTTCTTTGAATTCCTTTGTAACATCTAAATATTGGCAAACTGATAAAATGTTTTGACTGTAGGGGCAATTTCTCTGAAAAGGGCAATTCAAAACAAACTCTCCCTCTGTCTTTCTTCAGTCCCCCACCCCAACCTCCACATTTATCATGAGTGATAGGAAAGCACAGGTCTTAGAGATGCTTTTTCTCCTCCTTCTCTGTGTGGGTGACATGGATGGTATCATGCATTATTATGATGTATTTGGTAGTAAAAGTAATCTTGTCCTTATTTTATGGTCTTCTTAGGTATTTGAGGAGGTATTAAATGTCTACCAAGAGCTCACAGGACGTTACTGAGCAGGCAGCATTGTCTTTGTGCACGTCTTCCACTGCACACAATTTTGGGAAAGTGATGTGCTGGCTGCTGGGTGAGGATGCAATTATCAAAAAGGACTGAAAGGACAGGGGTTGTCTGTTCTCTTCTCATGCTGACTGCATCTCATGGTCTGTTTTTAGCTACTAAAGTAGATAAGAGATTCCTAAGTGAAACTTCTCTCCAAATACTGTAAGATGGATCTTCACTCCAAAATAAAGGCATTAAAAGTACTTTCATATCTTTTACAAAGAGCAAAAGAGGCTTAAGTTAAAGCACATCCTGTTCACCATGAGCAGTTACTAAGGTTCAGCCAACAAATCGACACATGATAACTTTTTTTGTCAAAGTCCCTGAAAACTCCCAAATGCAGGGAGAGGGAATAAGTTTCCTTTTTGCAATGGCCTGCTCTAGGGATGGAGAACTACATGCTTTTCTTGCTTATGCTGTCACTTTGCTTTTCCCTCAAGTTAATCTAAACTCTTCAACTTCATCCTCTTTCTTCTGTGGAGCTCTTGCTCTGATCAGCTGACTCATGTCAGCGTCAGTTTGTCAACACCTCCATCCCTTGTGGAAGTAGGTAGATACTTATTCTTGAGATAGATATATATATAACAGGAGTTATGGAAATTTGTTTCTTAGCCAGTGTCATGAATCTCAGCTGCACCACTGTACCTGTCACTTGGTAAAAATACAGATGAACTTCTTTGGAATTAGCTGCTTTGTGACCCAAGCAGATGGGACCAAACCACACAGAAAACCTTGTGACATGTGGGAATGGACAGACTAAATGATGGTTTCTGCTTTAGCAAGCCAACTTGTCATAAACTTGGATGTGCCTACATTGCACAGAAATCACAGCAGCAGCTGCCACCGTCCCATCTCCGTCGGAGTGGAAGAGAATGAGGATGCCTAATAACTCTGCATGTTGATTCTCCTCTACTAAAACACAAATGCAGTTTTCAGGTTCTTAGATGGTGGATTTGACTGCACATAGGTAACAGACTGCAGCTCAAAAACTTTAAAAGGCAACCCAGTGTGATGTTACTCAAAGTTAGATGGAGGAAGGAGGGCATCCTGTTGTTTTAACCTACAGAAGGTGACAGCAAAGCCCTCTGAGGATATCTTAATATGAGTTCAGCAGGGGGAAGACTATTTTCTGAAAGAAAGAACATTTTCTTGGCATTCTCGGAACAAAACAAAGTACGTGGGGGAGACTGTGTCTGCCAAAAGTGATCAAATCACTCTGCTTTCAGAGTCAAGCAAACTGTTTCTGACAAAGCTTCAGGAAGAGCACACTGGAACTCAGAAGCACCCTAAGCCTGATGGCTAAATTTCCTACCACATCCCTGCCAAGCAGACCTTCACAGTCAAATGAATAATAAAACAGACTAAGAATTTAGAGATGTTATGCACCAAAACAGTGTGAATTCTAGTGATGCTTAAACTCTGAATATGAGCTGTTTTCTGATTACTTGAGTGCTACTTGAAACGAGTCCCCATATAGTCAGCACAGAGAGTCTAATCCATGCCCATCCAAAATATTTTTGGTGAGAAAAACTTACGAACATAGGCAGAGAAGTGTTTCAAAATCCTGGTTAAAGGTCTATCCTGTGTGGACCAGACATGATTGTCATAGCAGAGATGCCAACAAAAATGTCAGACATCTGTAGATTCAGATTTTCAAAATCTTAAGCATTATACAAAGGTCACTTGCCCATCATATTAGGACATGAAGTCTTCATGCCACTAAAAATGAGCAAAGTCTTTAAACAAATGGTTCTTCTCAGGAGCTTCTCCAGTCTTGCTGTGGCTCTATTTAAAGTTTCAGTACTTATTAGTACTCAATTTTCTCCTGGTACAGAATCAAATAGTACAATTTTCAAACTTCTTATTTTTTGGTTGTACACAGCAGAAATCTTACAATTACTGTTGAATTATTTGTTATGTACAGGTAGGGTTCACCACACCTAACTTCACTGGTCTGAGATGATTTCAACTAGTTCTCTAGACTCCTTCTACTCTGATTAAGCTCATAAAAGCTGTCCAGATAGGTGTCTATATTTAGCAAGATGAACTACTCTTTGTAAATACCTAGTCGAAAAACTACGTAAGTTACATAAACCAGTTGTCAAACTTCAAAACTGAAGAAATTTGGGTAAATGTAAAATTTCTGACGGATGTGAAAGCTACATAGTGAAGAGCTGGTGCTGCTTGAGTAAGACCTTGCAAGTGACATTAACTCAGTCATGTCACCAAACTGGTAAATCACTGGTGGCTTTGTCACCTGAGACAATACAATTGTATGTCAATACACTAAATATCCCAGTTTATTGATGGAAAGATTAGGGATCTTTAACACACTGTAGTGTAGACATGTGCTAAGAGATCAGATCTGTTATAGATAAAAATTTAATTAAATACAAAATATTTTTATAGTCTTGCATAAATACCCAGTACTTCAGGCTCAAATCCCATTGAACTCTATGGAAGTTACTGACAGAATATAGGACAGTATTTATTAGAAAAATGGGGAAGGGATAAAATGTGACTCTCTCTGTATGGAAGAGCCACACCTGACAGCAGATGAGAATGACAGCATCACCCCCTTCCTCCCATCACTCCATGCAAATGATGGTTCTGCATCAGCAACTTGTTTGAAACTGCGTGGTGAGAGCAGCAAAGCTTCCTCTGCACATTCTCCATGTATAGGATGGATGAGATATTTCATTTCATACATCATTTACTGTTGGCTGCAGTTATTTCGCAAAGACCTATTTTGACTTTGCTAGAAACGTGAAAAAGAGTTTCCAAGTTTGGAAATTTCTGCAAACAACAAGCTGAACTGCAGCTCCAACTGATGTGAGTCATCAGAGACCCCTTGACTTCAGCAGTGTTGTATATTTATGTTATTTGTCTACTGGGGGTAGTTTTGAAGTCAAGTGGAGCTGTGTTAACGTGGTAGGAGTGAGACTGGGAATAAGACTATTTTTCTACCTGGAACCAAATTTTATAGAAAGATATTTTAACCAGTGTAGTCTTACCAATGAATGTTTTCACACCTTTTCACTGCTTCTGTCTGTCTCTGAGAAATCTTGTCTCACCAGCTCAGTAACATGGTCCTTCAAAAACTTGGTCTAAATTTTCTGCTATCTTGAGCAACAGAGATGACAGCTGAGTGTGCATGAGATTAAACTGGGTCCAAATACTGATCAGAAACTTTCAGAAGCGATTTAGAAGCAGGTTATCATTAATAAGTAGTTCTTTTTTATACCCATTCCCAAAATGAACTTCCTTATGTTTGAGACAAAAAATCAATATTCAATATGCTCTTTCTTTTCCTCCATTAGTCTTTTTATCTGAGTCATAGGAAAAATAGGCTACAGTTCACACAGTATATGAGGGATTAACTCTTTTCTTATCCTTGGCAAGGACTAAGGAAGAAAGTAGTACCTGATCCACTCATGCACCATAAAAATAATTTTCTGGGAAAGTGTTTTCACCTCTTCTTTCCCAAGTACACAGCCACATATAAATATTATAGAAGATATTTGGATTGAAATTGCTCATAATTAAAAGAAATTGGGATATTTTTGAATGTTTACATTAAAAATTAATTTCCCACAATGGTCTGCAAGAGTTGTATGATGTGGCTTGCTATATGCTACCAAGTCACTGGTCTCAATACCTCATGTGGCATTTCCCATTTTTGGTTTCCTTATATAAAATTTCTAAATGTACTTTAACATCAGAAGTTAATGACAATTTTAAAAAGAACCTGACAGTTTCCCTGACACCCCCCTTCTTCAGGCTGAAGTGTTTGAGAGGAAAAAAAAACATTGGAGTTGTTTTGGAACAGCAAAAAATCCTAGACCAGTTTAATTCTCATGATGAGCCTTGTTACGTTCTCTTTCCACTCATTATTTTCAAGAGAAAGCTGCAAAAATAAAAAGCTGGACAGTCAGGGTCCAAATCTTTTTTAGCACGATTGTGGATGAATTTACAGGCAAGCAATGCTGTGTGAAACAGAAACCAGAAAACAGAGAGCACGTTGCAAATCCTCCATCTGCCTGGGCTGGAAATAAGGACATTACAGAGCTCATCTGCAGACGGATGTTGCTATTTAATGTCATTTCCAACAAACCATTCATTAAATTCATAGCTGCACCTGATACCCATTCATGTGTTCCTGCTTACAAGTTCTCTCAAAATAAGCTGTTCCACAACTTTAGGAAGCTTTACACACCAGATTACAGCAAACTGCAAGAAATGGAGGATGGATGCTGTAGGGGGGAAATTAACTGTGGACTTCTGAGACCATGGCAAACACTTAATGATATATTTAACATCTGAAATAGAATAGGTGTCCAATCTTCTAAGTAACTTTGAACTTTGGCATGGATCCAGGAACACAAAGATAACAAGGAAAGTGGAAAAAAACATGCTGTCTGTAAACAGGCAGCACTCTGATTTCAGGAATCACCTGCCATATGCAAGGAATGAGAGTCGTCATCATCAGAGAACCTTTACTCCTACAGGTCTGTTCAAATCTCAGTAATTTCAGCCTAATGGCTTCAACAGATCTTTTCTCATATTGGATGCTTTTAATTTTGTTAAGTCCAGATAAGACATTATTCAAACTGGGAACAACTTTCTGGCTTTTATGAAATCAATTAGACAATCCACAGTAACACAAGTACTAAAATAGTAATAGGTACAATGACAGGGTGAAGGCTTATCAAAAACAAAATCTCACCTTTTTGAGTCTTTGGACAGAACTAAAGAAAGCATTAAAGCTTATTATACATGTAAAGTTTTGAAGTGTTGAAATCAAAGTAAATAATGGTAGTACTAATAAAAAATGTTTGGGAGTAAAGATCAAACAATATAAATTCTGTCTTTCCTATTGTGTTTAAAGATTTAATCTCACTCTTCATTTGGATAGAGCCTTTCTGCAAATTGACAGGAGCCTGAGTTTAGTCTATCATAAATTCCCTGCCTTTAGGATATATCATTTCAGGTATATAAAAATCAGACATTTTCAGGTCATTGAGCTGATATAATGTTTCAACATATATTGCTTATCAATGATCATTGTGTAAAACCTCATATTGCACCTCGATTAAAATGAGATAGAATTTCCCACGTGAAGTGATACTTTCTTAGACTTTCTGTGGTGTTTCTACCTGCTTATTGTCTTCCGCTTCCCTTTCTCCACTGAAATTTCTCTGTATTTTGCCACTTGCAGGCATATGTTTGATAAGCAAATTTTCCCAAGTGCGTAAGGGATTTTGCTTGTTTTCCACTTTTTCTGTAGGGATCATTTGCTCATCTTAAAGAGCCCACTGATAGGTCAAAAATATTGCAGAAATCATCTGCCTTAAATGATGAGTGGCATCAGCCCTCAGTGTGCAACACTTATGACCTTGGTCCCATGTACTCACTGAGCATTGAGGTAGTGAACTCTGTAACTCTCTCTTTTCTTTTTACACAGTTACTGAAGCTTTACTTGTGGTTCAGCACGTCGTAGCCTGAAATCACATATTGAAGTCACCTGGCTGTGACACTTTTGTGTGCAGATCTTCCAGTAATACTGACACTTCTTTCTTCCAATTTTTTTTTCCTCCTCCTTCCTATTCCTGTTTCTCCTGCCCAGAGTCAGAGAAGGTTTCAGAACAGTACAGGACAGCCATTCCTAGGAGCAAGCTGGAATCACAGCATGGTCAACTGCAGAGCCCAGGGTCTGTTGTCCGATGTCCCTCAAAGGGAATGCTGAATATCACAACAATTCAGTGACTTTGCAAATGTAGTACTGGAAGTTGTTGTGACTGTGCTGCTGTGGCACTGATACCCAAATCACACACAGCCTAGTGTCTTATTAGGTATAATAATGTGACCTCAAAACTAGCAGCTGAACATCAAAATTACTTAGAAATATAAGCTGACAATTGTGATTTATCATGGTTGTGATCACTTTTGCATGCTCTTAATCTGGATAGTTCAGTCACTCTGGGCTCCCCAGTACAGGAGGAAAAGACGTCAGAAGCCAAGGAGACCTGGGTGAATATCTGACTTAAAAGACATCAGAGTGTGACAACGTCCCTAGTGACTGTGCTGTGTAGATGACATCAATGAAAATTGCTGATTCTTTTGTTTCAAGGCGCTGCAGAAATCCCTGTTTTGTGAAGGTCAGTAAAAGCACAGCGACACACCTTTTTAGTGAAGACCTTACAGTTTGTTCTTTTATGATTATTCTTAAAATGTCTTATCATTACAATAATTATGCCTTGACATTATTGTTTGATATTTATTTTTTGCACCAGAATACTGGAATGGGGAAGGTACTGCACCTTTCTAAGGAGACCAGGACCTGCAAGTTTGTGTAGTAAAGAGCTGTACATAAAACATTAAAACAGGTTCAGGCTTACATTCAGCACAACCAAAGAGCATTCACCTGAGATGCCTAATTTACAAGCCTGTCTGCTCTGGGTTCCTTATTAAAGTTATCACCTTCCACAGCTGCTGGGCTTTCTTCATAGGCTAAGGGAGAGTGCAGGGTATCTCTTCTCAGGTTAAATGACACAGTTAAATGCCTGAGAAATACCCAAAGGTGCCAGTGGCACCACTTATCTCAGATTCTTACATAATCCCCTTTAGGCATCAGGGCTTCCTTGGCTGCTGCTGATTCATATCTCACTCGAAGTGTGTCCTGGTGGGTGGCTGTAGGGACATTTTGTTCTTTGTGCCTTCCTTCCTTCCTCCTCCCCCTCCCCATCACACTTGAATTCCCTGGCAATTCAGCTGCGATATCTCTTCATAGTGGCATCTTCCCAGGGACAGAACATGCTGTACATATTTGCAATGTATTTAATTGAAATCAACACTCACCCATATCATTACAGCAGTTCTAGGAGCAGGCTTTAAATGAAATGCTGAATCCCAAATATACCAACCTGCTTCACCCTGTGTCTTTTGCATCACGAATTACTTTAGCAGCTGGGAGAAAGAGGTATAAGATCAGATTCTGTCGCTTGTACCAGATTTCTCTTGCCCTTCAAACTGAAAATTCCAGTCATAAATAGGTGTGGATTCAAATGTGAGTATGAATATCTGTGAAAATGCAGCTAATGCAACTCTCCCCTTCACCATCAAAGTGCTAAAACCTCAAATAAGTTGAGGGCTCACACTTCTAGAAATATATTCTTTCTCAAAGAATTTCTTATGTGATACATGATGCTCAGTAAGTTTTATTATTTTGTGTTATCCTGCGGCACTTGTAAATATGATTTCCCTCTTGCTGGTGTAGAAATTTGAGGCACAGAAAACTGAAAAGGAATTCCAGTTCCCAGCAAAAATCATTAGTCAGACTGAAACCAACGCTTATACAAACAGACATCATCACTGTTGCTGGCACAATTATATCCTCTTAGAGTAGTTCTTAGAGACCTCCAGCAGTAAGTGAGTTGTTATTCTGGTAATTACTGGACACACCTATAATACAAATTTCTCCATAAAAGACTGAATGATCTAATTGACAGGAGCCGGTCAGAAAAATGAATGAAAAGTCATGTTATGATCCAGAAGGATGTTTATTGCTACAAAACCACGGTGTAAAATAAAATGAAGATGCTCTAAATGCAACAGAGACAAAATGTATGTGTCAGACTGTGTTCTAAAGGTTGTTGAGATGGCATAGTTCCTGCTTCTCTATTTTTGGGGGCAATTTTCTATAAATGCCTAATACCCTGCTCCTCTCTGACACTAATCACCATCTTTTAGGTGGAGGTGAGAATCTGGGCACCTATTTAAGGGCATATGGAAATTTAAATGTCTAAATCACCTAAGAGCCCCTTTGGCCAGCCTTTCTCAGATCAGGGCTCAAACATTCCTGCCACACTCAGGGTACAGCAGTGCCTGCAACTTTGAAAAATATCTGCCTGTCAGGGAATGGCAAGGTCACAGGTCCCTTAGGGACAAGGAGCTGAGAGCCAGAAGTGGCCCCAGCACACGGGGTGTGTCCCTTTGGGTGCTGCTGACAGGGTCCAGGAGCAGTGGAAGACACAGCAGGGGGTGAACCAGGTCTGGGGTCCATCCAATGAGCCCAGTCAGGAGCTAAAAGAGATGGAACCAGAAACAGGAATGCAGACAAGGCCAAGGACACATCCATGATACAGGGACAAAGGCAGTACTGGAGCTGAGTTCCAAGGCACACACAAGGAATTTACCCAGGAGAAAGCTGCCTGCTCTATGGGTTGGATGTCCATGAAAGAGACAGTGGCAAAGCTGCAGAGGTGGAACAATATGGGGATGCGAGAGTAGGCTGCAGGCAACCTTAGCCTTGATGGCTTGCAGCTGTGTCCCTGGGAGGAGGGAAGGCCAGCATTGAATGCAGGTGTGGTGATTCCTGTAACAAGAAGCACGTGAGTAGCCAAAAGGCTGTGCTGCAGGAGCACAAGAGCAGATACTGAGCTGCAGCCTGCCACTCTCCTCTGCCTACTGATGCCTGTCACTCCACTCTATGCTGGACTTTTTAGACTCCAACATCTTGTGCCCCGTGTTTGTATGTATCGTGGCGATAATTACCTTTGAGCCTTAGAAGCTCTGGAAGCCTCCGGCAGTATGAGCCTCACGGACTGCAATCCACTCAGGGGAAGTGGAAAAGCCGGCCGGCGCGTAATCCCTGGGCGGGGGTGTGCCCAGGAGAGCTGTGAGTAGCCTACGCATGTAAGTCCAGGATTGGACTGCCTTGGGCGACCGTGCCTCTGGGAAGGATGGTGAGCTGTTGTAGCTCTTGCCCAAGCAAGTCTGGGATTGGACTGCTTTATGGGTGACCGTGCCTCTGAGAGGGATGGTGAGCCGCTGTAGCTCTTGCCCATAAGGTCAGTGAGCCGCTGTAGCTCTTCCCATGCGTGATTACTGCAGATGGTGCTGCAATGTTACACTGCAAACTATGCTGGCCCGGTGTAAGGCAATATCTGGAACTATGTTGCCCTTGTGTATGGCGACAGAACAATACAGGAAAATCCAAACACTGTGGGACCAGGCCAAGCTTAAACAGTTTTTGTTTAAAAGTGTTTCTGGTCCCAAGGTGCAGGCGATGGATCCAGGCAAGGCTGGCCAAGGCCACTGAGCCCTACTTGGTGTTCACTACTGAATTGTTTCTGTGAGGTTAGGAACTAGACAACTAAGCTTTCTTTTGTGTTGAATTAAGAAAAAGTGTCTTAAATAAATGGAATTATCACCTTCTGAAGGAACTAATGTTCTCCAGAAAGTTAATCTTAAATTCCTAAAATCCAGAACCTGAGATTTGTGCTGTCTGTGGCATAACAGCCCAGTAGTTACAGCATTCTTCAGGAACTGGAACAGCTGGTGTCAGAGACCTGTCTTAATTGGAAGGGAGATGAGATCTTCATATCAGAAGACTACTCTAACCAGTGTTTTATCTGCTGCTGGGAGATGTTGGATCTGTCTTAAGGCATCTTCTGTATAAATTCAGCTACTGAAATCAGAGCTAAGATACTGGTAAGAGATGAACTTTGGAGGAGTTTGGTTTCACCAATATGATTAAAATGCTTTATTTGGAGGGTATGTCTGTTCTGACTGATGTGCTCATGGTAGAGGAGCAGAGAAGGAGAGTTTGCATTTTTCTTGTCCTGGCTACTGCATTTGAGGTTAATTGAGTTGTTTTCACATGGAAGAATGTTGTATCTTTCCAGTATGTCATCATGGCTGCAACTCAGAGGCAACGGATATTTTCATAGAAGATCATGTAGAGTTTTTGTAGTTCAGTATGTCCTTGGGAGTCTGAGCTTGAGATAAAGACTTAAAAAAGAATCTGTCTCACAAAGACACGTGTCAGCAAGGATATTTTTGTGTGTGTGATTCTTTCACTTTTTCATATTGGACAGGGGAAATTTGAATTTCTTTATTTTTTATAAATCACAGATTCCTTTGTTTTCAGATAAAACAGAACTTCACAACACAAAAAGTTTGGTCTGTGCTCTTGTTATGCTCTTCTTAGAAAGACAATCAAGGTCTTATTACATAATGTTTCGGTTATTGTGGGATTTTGGCCCAAAGGCACAGACTAACCCTTTTTTCCTCTGGTCCTTGGCTCCTTCTTTTTAGTCCTGTGAAAGAGAGCTACAGATCAGGACGTGGATATCCTGTTTAAACACTTGTGTAACTTCCTTCCCCCTCTTGCTCAGGTTGGGCTTTAGGTGTTCTACAACAGGAACTATAAATCTAAACACCTTTATGGATCTCAGCACAGATGTCTTAAATTCCCTATATATATATATACATCAGGGTCCAATGTCTCTTTGGCATAAAAGCATATTCTCTTCTGTGAACATAAGAAAATTTTCCCTTCATTTCCTACAGTTATTATAGGCAACTAACGAAAACATGTTTCAAAAGCTAACACTCCCTGTCATTTATTTCAAAAATATTGTGTTTCAGCCACCTATTAATCTGAAGAAAAATGTAGGCATTAGTGGCTTGATTTTGTTCTAAATTGGTTATTTAATATACAGCTGCGCTGTAGCATGTTTATCAGCATTTAGTGCCAAATCTGAAATTGTTTCATCTTATACAGCAGGAATCTACTCTTGTTTACACCAGTGTTACTCCAGGATGATTAGGTTCCTTAGAGTGGAGTTGTTCCTGACTTCCATCCTGACAAATGAGAGGAGGATCAGGCTGGGATGTTTATTGCTACATTTTACTGCAATTGCCGTTCAACCCTTGCACTAAGCCTACATCCAGGACTATTCTCTTTGATTAAATCACAGGTGCAAACTAAAAATTAGCCATCAGAGCCATCTGAGAAACATGTTAAGGAATTTATGAAAGTGTTTTCTACACTGAAAGCAATGTGTGAGAAATAGTGTCTTATATCTGCTGCTCTAATGTCTTAAAACTCTTCTATTTTATTTTGTCCTAGATTTAACTACACAGATGTTACAACTATTTGTTGGAGGACAAATGGTAGGGGGTGGGAGGAAAGTGTGGGAAAAGGAAGCAATTTACATTAAAAAGCATCCTTCCTCCTCCTCTTTCCATTAGGGGCTTGTAAACGTCCTTGTCCTCAGGGAATTACATGCTGTCCATACCTGTGAACACCCACACGACCTGCACATGCTTGGCTGGTGCCCATGTGAGCAAAACCAGGTTGGTCTTTGGCAAATTTCCTGCTGGGAGTGGAATGAAAATTGGCACAATTACATTTCTTAGTGTAGACACAGGTTAAAGTTGCTGACAGCTCGAGAAGCTTTAATTCCCTTCTACATATCCACTCACAAGGGTGTGAGATGAAGTTTTTGACTCTAGCAGAAAAGCTTCCCCTGAGACTGAACTAGCAGGAGAAGGAAATCTAGATAGTGAGATTTGGTGATAACACTGGAATTTGCATCCCACAAGTTATCCTTTTTTCTGCCTTTTTCAGAAGCCCTGACTCTTTCATACCATGCCAAGTGTTGCACCTTGAGGATGATGCAGCTGTACGCCATAGATAAAATTTAATTTAAAATTTCCAACTTTTTTTTTTTTTTTTTTTTTTTTACAAAAAGGAAAATTATAGTTTTTAGTTTGGGTTTTTTTGTTGTTGTTAATAAACATGCTTCCTTAATACAGAACAAAAAATGGTTGCGGGGTTGTTTGTTTGTTTGTTGTAAATATGATGCTTTTCAAATAACTAAATCTATTTTTCCTGTAATTTCCAAATTAAAAATTTAATGGGGTACATCTAGCCTGACTTGGGATAATTTTCTGTATGGATGTCCCATGTTTTTCCTATAAAGTTTAATTTCTGAAACTTGTGGCTTTTTAATGAAACAGTAGAGAAAAACATCTGTTAGGAAAGTTATAATCTCCAATTACTGTTTAGGAATTAGTTTTCAAGTGGCAATCCCAAATACATGGAGAGGACTATGAAAGGAAGATGAGCGAATGGTAGGACCAAAGGAATGGAAATATAAAGTAGAGCATAGAGAAAGTATTTTACCAACCATTATGGCATCAGTGACATCAGGTGTAGAATTTCAGGCTGTGAAAATTCAGGGGGAGTTGTTCCTTTTTCTTTGTTTCTTGGATTTGTTTTGTTGTTGTTGTTTGTGGGGTTTGTT
>VWZT01013066.1:115636-155539 GCA_013397055.1 Pachycephala philippinensis
ACTTTGTGAATTCCAAAAGTCTCTTTCAAATCCTAGTGCAACTGGACAAGTGTTTGGAAATATTTGTGCACAGTATGTACCACATTAAAACTTGAATTCCAAATGGACCCCCTGTGTTTTATGCCAAGTTATGAGTATCAATTCAGTAAAACAGATGATGAACAGCTGATTTCTTCCCTGGAATGTATGCCAGTGTGTGTGTCAAATTTTCTCCTTCACATTATTTCTCCTAATCCTACAATTTCCCTTCACTGTGTCTTCTGATAGAAACACTTCCATCACAGCTGGCCTAAGATAGTTTTTGGTGAATGGACTGCAAATTAACTCCAGCTCAGTTCAATTTAGCGAAATAAAGTCTATTAAGTGATGATGGTTTCACTTTCTCACAGATTCAATTCTTATCTTTTAAATCATTCATACTTTTCCAGGTGCAAAGTGCATTTGTTACAATTTAATCCCTCTCCGTCATAGTTTTAGGAAATTGATTTCATAAAGGCATTCTTCACCTGTTGAAGGGGCTATTTTGAGGGTATCCTGCTATAAGTTTTCATCAAGTTTATGCATATTTTTTATATCTCTGTACAAGATGTTGTCTGCGTGAACAGGAGGTGGTTAAGGTTTCAGAGCGGTGCTGTGGAGGCAGCATGTTCTGACCTTTATTTGGTCATTCTATAACCAGAGATAAAGCTGGTTGTGCACCTGGGAAAACTCCCACACAGAAGGGAACAAAGAACAGATTACAAGAGCCATATTCTCAGTGGATGTGAATTTAGTCCTTCATATCAGTGGCACCATCTCAATTTACACCAGCTGCAAATTTGGAAGGAATTACTAAATGTTTGTTGGACAGCTTTTTGAGATCTGGTCATTGCCTTTTAAAATCTCATGAGACAGATGCTTCTGCAAAAGACTGACCCTAAATCTTATGCAGTTATGATTGGTGTCTCAAGAGAGATCTGTGAAGTGAGATGAGCCTGTGAATTAGCCTTGGTGCAATTTAACGTCAAGTAAATTGATCAATCCAGAACTGTACAGCTAAAATCTGCTTGTGTAAAAAAACCCCGCTCTGCTATTGTACCTTGCAGTGTAACTTCAGCATCTACTGAAACAGGAGACGACTGTTCTGAGGGAAAAATTAATGTGTTTTTACATTTCTAGATATAAGGGGATGCTTCTCTGTTTGGCTGTACAACCTAGAACACCAAAGAGATGAGGGTGAGGGCTTGGATCTCTCTGAAAATTCAGGGTTTTTTTAAGAAAACTGTTTTTTCCACACCTAAGGAATAAAAAACATTTGCTAGTCCAGCTCTTCTGCTCCACCCACCCATACATTTTGCAGGTAAAAAGTAAGGGGAGAGTTCAGCTGAACTTATGGAGGTATTGTTCTTTTCAGGAGGAGTGGCATTACCAGCTTTTAGCAGGATCAGGCTTCTGACAGAATAAAAATCAAAACAGAATATGAAAATATTGCTAAGTTGATCTTTAAAGTTATTTTCTTAGGTTCTTCAGACCAACCATGATTAAAGACTAGAAAAAAGGATGAAGGAAAATGGTAAAGATGAGGTTGCAGGGAAGCACAGCTGTGTTGCTGAGAGAACACCTTTGAGTCACTGAACTGCAGAAGCAATTGAGATCTCTGGTTCAGCTATTATACCATATACAGGCTGCTGCTTGTGGTTTCAGACTAATAAAATAAAACTTGTTGCGTTATTGCTTTATTTCTTTTTTCCTTGTAGAAGTTTTGTCTGAAAGGGCAATTTTTGCTTTTTTTTTTTTTTTTTTTTTTTTTTTAGTGGGCTGTGCATTGTTTGGAGTGGAAGGACATAAAATAAAAATCACACATTGATAAATGTTTTCTTTTTAAAGCTAGAGCATGGAATAGTAATATTTAAGATAACACTGGGAGTGTTTGGAATGATGCAGTTGTCAGGTCCTGTAGGCAAGTTTGTCTTCAGCCTTCTGCAATTAGGTAAGCATATCTTTCTAATCCATTTTAATGAAATTTTATAGTGAATTTAGTGATTGCAGCAGCAATGCAATGAATTCTGAAAGGTTAATCTGGATAAACATACAGATTTAATGAACTTGTAAACTCATCCAGACTCTGAGCACCAGGAGAATCTATATCTCCTTAACTGAAACATAAACGTTTGGTAGCAAATCTATTTTTAAAACCAGAACTGGGTATTTGGGGGCGAGGTGCTAGTTCTGTACAGATTTCTCTTCGATTTTTGACTGTCTCTATGTGATTCAATTCCTTTCCTGTTAATTAATTGTAATGGTTATATTTTAAGTTACTCTTTTTCCACCACAAAACAAACATTAATTGAGGTTCTGAAGCCATGCACCGGGGCCCTCTCCTCCTCTTCTCTTTATTTAACACTGCCTTTTCTCTCTTTTTTTATTTGTTTTTCAATCACTTTCAAGCAGAGGTTATTTTGTACCATATATCTGTACAGTGCCTGATGGAATTCCCTCTGAGTTTGTCTGAAGTTTCTGAAATAAATGTGTAATTAAAATTCATGATTGTGTCCTCTCAGATGTATGGTATACCGACCTCATTTCCTTCTGCTTCTAAAGTGGACTGAACAGGAGGAATAAATATAATGCTTCAGCTCACATTTCTGTTCTTTTGGCACTCAAACCTTCACATGAACACTGGAACAAATGGAACTTGGATTTTCCAAGGCTTTCTGTATGTTGTTTGGTATTTATAAAGATGCCTGGCCAATTCTTTGGGACATTCAAACTCTCCGTCATGTTGCTGGCAAATAAAGGTTGAGCTCCCAAACTCTTCCCAATGGCATATTCCAAACACCTTTTCCACAATGTTTCCAGAAGACAGTATTGTTGCTGTCTGTTTCCCTTTATCAAATCAGAATTCATTTGGATCCTGGATTCCAAGAATATTTTGAGAGGAGATGACAGTGACAGAGAAGGTGTACAGTGAGACAATTTTTATTATTCTCAGAGAACTTTTCTGATAACCATGCCCCACTAGTTCTGAACCGACCTTGTAAAGACCAGTGCTCCATATTTTTTGTTGTGAATTTTCTCTCACTGTTCATTGTTTTTAAATTGGAGTTGAGATTCTGGAAATATTTTGGAATCTTGCTTTCAAATTGAGGTTCTGAAGCCATGCATCTATTTTGGTCCTCAGCTACAACCAAGTGTCCCAACTGGCAAAATTCCATTTACTTTTCCTTTCTTTGGCAATTTCTTAAAACAGATATTTATATTATTAAAGTTCTATAAAGAAATAAAGTATTAAAAAGTGTAATAATTTGTCTTATGCCTTCATCCTATTTGTAGCTATGACATTGCTCTGCTTTTGTTGGCTGGTAGAAGAGACTGCTGTCCTGTTGGATGTGGGATCATAGTAATTTATCATTTTCAGTACTAATTTCAGGTTATATCCTGTGATTCTCAGTTAGCTCAGAATCTGCAACAATGCTTTTATTACTCACTGTGGAGCATTTCTGCTGCCTTAAGGACCCCAGTAAGAGCCCAGTGGTTCATTGCAGAAAAATTGCAGCTGAAATAGGCAGAGGCAAAAGCCAGCCAGCCTAAGCCATGCTGTGCCAAATGCATCACACCCCAGAAACTACACAATCCTTGGACAGCCCTGAAATTGAGTACAAAAACAAATACAGAATGAGAAACTATAAACTCAAGTAATAAAAACGATGTGATTTATGACTGACCCTATTCCAACCCCTAAACTGACAGATGATGGGAAAGGGGGAGAATGTCCTCTGACCTACATAGGCAGGTTAAAAAATGGGAAATGATAAAGGAAAAGGTGGAGATGGGAGATAATAACACTGGTTGCTTCTTCACACCAAGGATGAATTCTGCTCTGCTCTGCAGTTTCTCAGCCCATGTGTAGTTTCCTCCTGCTTGTCTAGATGACCTGTCAGATAGGGATTCAAAATGCTAAGGACACAGCAATTAATGGGTATCTCTGATCCTTTGATTAATTAGAGAGCAACAATGACCAATCTGCACTGAGCCTATGACTTGTTATTCTTCATTTTCTGCTCCCAAGAAAATGCTGAGAGAATGCTCTCACATTCTCACAGCTTTTTGTTAACTTTTCTGTAGCGAGACTTGGTGGTGCACAATTGCATCATCTTGAAATAGCTTTCTGGAGCTAAGGGTTATCCATTAGAACTATTCCTAAGAAATCACTTCAGTACAAGTCTGCAGGTCGGGCTAGAAAAGTAGGCACTAAATTTCAGAAACTGGAATTTAAGATTTGTCAGCTGTATGAGATAGGGTTCAGCTCTGGATCAACTGGCCATTAAATCACTCATACAAACAGAGAGCCTCCAGACTAACAGTAGACACTGAAAACAGGTCTACATAATTCAAATGGATTCAAAGGAAAAAGAATCGTTTGAGAACATGTAAGTAGAAATGACGGTGAAATTAAAAAGAAAGTAATACACACAATTTATGGGATAAGCATTCTGTGAAATACTTCCCTGTTGACTTTATTTGTAGGCTTAATTAGACACCATTAAAATGATGTTTGAATGCCTAAGAAAGTAAATCAAAATTATTGTTTTGACTATTTGATAATTAGGCTACTTTTTGTTTGGTTAACAGCATTATAGAAGCAAAGCAGGATGCCCTGAACCTTGTAGACATATGCTCAGGATCCTGATAGGTCTCTTTTGCCAAATTTGCAGGGCATTACACTGTGAGGCAATAAGATGTCCTTTCTTGTTCCATGCACACAAGTTGCATATCAGTAGTTTTGCCTATTCACAAGGAAATCCATAATATCCTGCAAGTTCATTCAGAGACACTGATTAAAACATTATAGGTTATTCTGGGTAAGTAGTGTTTCTGGATTTATAGTAGACACATTCTATTATGCTCCAAGAAATACTTAGATTTTTTATAAAAATCCTATACAAAAATTAGAAATCATTGTTTTTCTTCTCAAGTTAAAAACAAAAAAGAGGTAATGTAAAGAAGATTTTAGTTTCTTTGTATGTGATGCATAAATGTCAGTTTGCAATAGTTTCTAGGATACCAGTTCTATATGTGAAAGCTTCATTACCAGAAATAAGAAAGAACAGCCTTTTTTGAAGCCCACATACAAATGTCCAAGCACCAGCACCTACCAGTTTGATTTGTTCTCTGAAAAACTGGATTATTCATGAGGATGATCACCTTCCCCGCTAGCAATCACATATATTTTGATTAAACATTCCAATACTGAAGCTTGATACAGACACCTTAAGATTAACAAAATGAAAAAAAAAGCTATGTATATTTTTTAATGTTATTTCTATATTTAATCATCTGGTAAGTATGCATTACATTAATATATATCTTTGAGCTGTCGTGAGTTCTTGAAGCACTTAGGTACGAAGATCACAGGATAAATCAGGTGTGAAGGAATCTCAGGAGGTCTCTAGCCCAAACTCCTTCTTAAAGAGGGTCAGTCTTGGCGTCAGGCTGCTCAGGGCTCTACTCCACTGAGTCTTGAAAACCTTTGAGGATGGAGGTAGCACAACCTCTGCAGCCCACCTGATCTACAGCCTGACTGTCCCTAATGGGGAAATTTTTCTCATTATATCCAATCTGAATCTTTTTTTCTTCTTAGGTCTGCTGTCTCTGAGCCTTCCAACAAACACCACAGTGAAAAGAGTGGTTCTGTCTTCTTAGTGATCTCCCCACAGTGTACTGGGGGCTGCTGGGAGGTGCCCCCAGTGCCAGCTCTTCTTCAGGCTGAGCAAACAATTGGTCCTCAGCCTCTGCTCACAGACTGAGTGTTCCAGCCTCAGCATCTTGGTGGCCTCTGCTGAGCTTCCTGCATTTTATTGATGTTAGATCAAAGATTCTGTAAGTCAAATTTCCCTTGACTTCAAAAGGGCTGGAGTTGGACCACTCACTGTGTGAATATTTTTGTGCTCTGTTGCTACCTCTTTATCCTGAGGTCATATTTTAGGGTTAAGGCTACAGATTGCACATTTTTACTGTCGAAATCATGAGAGAAGGTAAGACCACAAAAGAGGGACTCAGAATTTCATGCATCCAGAACTAGTGCATTCAAAGGAGGTAAAAGAATGCTTTTGTTTTTGGTGGTATTTTCTGTATTCTTACAATATCTTTTCCATATTCCCAAATACATGCACGCTTTGCACCCATCTGCTCCCCATCAAGTATTTTTCAGTCCCTTGACGTTATCTGTGGGAATCAATAGTATAATTCAGAGTTTTTTGCACTGACAGCTAAAAAAATCACACAGTTTGCACCATGCCTGCCTTGAAATGCAAAGCCACATATTCCTTTGTGTGGAGAGAGTAATCACTGTAAAGGTAAAGTGTATGCAATTTCCAAATGCCAAATCCTATAGAGAGAAAAATACTACTTTGCTCTGGGCTTTTCAGCTAGCTGAGGCCTTCTCATATGACAGGCCATAATCAATAAATCATGTGCCAGTTGTGTTGATTCTGTATGTCAGGTCGTATCTCTCTATTTCAGTTTCCAGTTCCTTACAGAGTATTCACTTGTGTTCTATTGTCACATCTTTCCTCCTCCTCAGTGTCAATTTAAAAGCTGTTATTTTTAGGCTATGGAAATTGCAACCCACCTGCCCCTCTCTCCTCAAAAAAACCCTATAGCACTGGCCAGCTTCGAAACAGGGACATGGAAAGAGGCAACTCCTCTGTCTGAACTCTGTAATATACCAAGGAGCCCAAATTCTCTGTGCACACCTTGCCCATAGTGGGCAAAGAGATGTCCTGATGACAGCTCGTCAAGACTGATCAGTAATAAAGACTTCAGAATTGAACACAAAGGTCCTTGTGGTGGGAAGATGTTTATTTCTCACTTACATAAGCAATTATTTGCTCAAGTTGGGCAACTTGACATCTCTAGTCTTGCTAAGGAGATGTCTGATTTGGCAAGATTCCTGGCACAGACTACTTAGCCAGAGCAGGAATTATCAGAATTATTTTATGTAGCATAAATCTGACTGTCTGGGCTGTGTGGGTCACTCCAGACCAAGCTTGCATTCAGCAGGTTGCTCAAGAACCATTTAAACTCCTCCATGGGCTGCATTAGTCCTGGCTCTATTCTAACCTTTGTGCTCCCTCTTCCCTCCCTTGCCTCCAGAGTTCCCCATGAAACTTCAGGCAAAGTCTGTCTTCTCTTTATTCCTCATTTCTCATGGAAGAGATACTAATTGCTTACAACTCAGTTGTGTTTTGAGTATTGGTCAACATTTCTGTGTTTTCAGAGTCACTAGACACACAGGTGTCCTCATAGTGCAGTTCCTAATTATTGTAACTAGGGACTTTGAAATTAATTAGCATTTCTATAAACAACAATGCTATTTTACTTTGCTGGCAATTTTTTTTTTTTNAACTTGGAGCAAAGCCCTTTTCTGGATCTTTCAGGAACTGTCTTTGAAACCACGTTCTCAACTGATGAATTACATCGACACGTTCACCTCCAGTGCTCCAAAGTGACTACGATGATTCAGCTTGCAGATGACAAACTGATTTGTGGCCATCTGGCTAGTTCTTCCATCTTTCTTCATCCTCAGTCTTTTTGTTTGGGTTTTGGGATTTTGTTGTGTTCCTTTTTTTCCCTCTGTACTGTTTAGAGCTCACTTTACATACAGCCTGTCCGCCTCCGTCTCTTCACCCTCCTCTTCTATACCTCATCAAATTCTTCTTCAAGCTCAGCTTTCCTGCCCTGGCTTTAACTACAGGCTCCCATCAGTCAAGAAATTGAGTTTTGAAGCTCCAGCAACTATCACAGTTGGCTCATCTCTTAATGTTTGGTTTTTCTGATGTGTCCTCTTAAGCAGAAAGAAATGGTACATTTATTTTTTGAATGGTTATAAACAAGAGGTTATTTTTGTCTTTTTTTCCTTTGTTCCTGCATTCTGTTCCTTTAGTGCAGACAAGATTCTTTTTAATGTCTCAAAGCAATGTTAGAGAATCTGTGCTCTTATTTTACCACGGTTTGGGTTAATTATTTTTCATCAAACTAAATAAAATGTCCACAGTAGTTTGAGCAAAGAGGATTAGTGTAATGAGGAATTTCTTGAAAGTGTTCCCCTGTTTTCCAAAACCATTATTTTGTATGCCTACGTTATATAAAGAGCTTGTGGAGGTGTGGACATGTTTCTTGCCATAAGATGTAAAACTCATCTTGCCTAAATTAAACAATTTACTTAAGATTTTTAAATGTAATACCTTTTGAGTTAACAGGACGTTCAGGGCCTCTGCATAGCTCTGCCCAGTGTGACACTGGATTTAGGACGGATCTGCATTGATCTGGAGCAGCAGCTGGTGGTCACACGGGATATCTCTAAAATACAGAAGTGGTACCAGAATACACTGTGGGGACATGAGTTTCTCCCCACCACATTCTCTCGTGTGTCTTTTTATGTAAGTTTTCCATCTGGTCTCCTATTACATTTGAGGGAGGTCTAGAAGTTTGGTCAATACAGTAACTTCAACTTATGATGAAATTCCCTGGATAAAAATATATTTCAGTAGGATCTTCATTGTCTCTGCTGGTCACAGTGCTCTTCGCTCTAAAGGGAATTACTGTGACTTTTTTCTCATGGAAGGAGCTACTCTGTGAACTCTCAGATTTAATCAGATGGCTCCCACCTAGGCTGAGGCTGCAGCTGGTGAGAGCTTTCCAAACCTGTGTGAAGTGGGACTGTTGATAGATATTGTTCAGGGAAAAGAAGATATCAAGAATATCACAGAAATTAAGGAAAAGGGCTTTCCAAAGAAAATTCTTATCACTTCTTATGATCTCTTTTTCTTGGCATTCCTATTTTTTCCTGCCTTGTGATGCTTCCTTGTTCAGCTGATGAAAATAGCTAAGACACAGAAGACCATTTTGCACTACCTTGCAATACGCACTTGCTCAGTCCTTCAGAGATGATTTAGCAGTGCAGGAGTTCCCAACCTACTTGAGGTTGCTGCTGTGTTTTATGGTGTAAAAGGCCTCAGACTGAAGAATATTCACTTCAATTTTCTATTAACTCAAGGTGTGGAAGGAAGGAACTTTGTTCAGCTGAGGATAATTTCCCGTGCCTACATTTGAAGGTGTCTCCTGGTTTTTGGGTTTTTTATTTTTTCCTAAAAAAATTCAGGAAAATCTCCATAACAATGTATTTTCTCATTGTGTAAATCACTTTATTATTTTTAAATCTGTTACTTACTTTCTACATCCCCAAAATGGACTGAACAAGCAAACAGAAAATCTTTTTTTTTTAGGTGCTAAATAAAAAACAATCAACTTTAAGTGCTGAATCCTCTTCTGCATAAAAAAATCTTTCCATATGATGAGCACCCCAAAGGTGTAAGGATTAAAAACACAGACTGCCTGAACTGCAACACTTTTAATTATAGCTAAAGAGCTGCAGGCAGCCATAAACACCTGCAAGCCAAACAGAGTAATGTATGCCATTAAGGTCACACCTATGAAATAAGAATTTTTCCTTTTTTCTTTTTTTCCCCTAGCAGAGATACCCATATAATTCACATTTTATGTTGTTGAAAGAAAACCCCAGTTTTATTCATACTTATAGTTTAAAGAAAGAGCTGCATCGCGCTATTTTGATATACATACATAATACATAACAGTCCCTGGAGCATGAGACAATATTGAATGAATGTGACAGAGGCAATAAGATAATTCCTACAGAGGCAGCAAACAGCAAAACCCAAATTTTTAGGCCTGTATCAGTTTACCTGAGAGGAAAGCTGTGATTTTGCTGGCAGTGTTCACTGGCTGGCTCGTGCTATAAGGTACAAACTCAGCTGAAAAGACAGAGTTTTATTTTAAAAAGCTGGTGACCAGAATTGGTGAAAGAAATTTCTGATGGCATTGATTTCTAACAGAAGATTTGAACTGCGTTGTTAAGATCTGAAAATTTAAAATATAGTAAATTTATGAAAAATATTCCTAAAAATTAAAGTAATAAAAGAAGCAAGCTATGTTATAACAGGGAAAATTAAAACTCTGATTTTTTGTTTAGAATTTGAAAATTACCAAAGAGCAAATTTGTGCGGTGTTTGAGGTGATACAGTAAGAGTCAGACAATAAAAATAAAATATTGCAGCATAAGTTCCTCCCCATTAGTGTTCAAGGCCAGGCTGGATGGGGCTTTGAACAGCCTGGTCTGGTGGAAGATGTCCCTGGCCATTACAGGGGGGTTGGAACTAGAAGATTTATAAGGTCTCTTCCTACCCAGACCAGTCTATAAAATATTTCTAATATTAGATCTTACTCCTTATTTATAATTATATTCTTAAGTAATTGAAAGGAGTTTAAAGCCCACGATTCAGCTGAAACAATAGAAGACAAATTTGCTTTTCAAGGATACTTCATTATCTCTCTATTTTGAGGTTCCTACAGGTGATTCTTTAAGGGGAAGGATTTAGAAAACCCTTGTGCTTAGTGATTCCTGAGCATATGGCTCATTCTGTGAGTCCTTTCTGGACTTCTTCCCTTTCTTGCCCAAATTGCTGGATGCCTGTGAAGTAGAGATCCTCACATTGTGGGAAACATGATACATGTCTAACATTAGATGCTCAGAGTAATTTGGGACAGCACAATGTCCTACAGTAATTAGGTTTTCTACATTAAGTCTGGCCTTTAATTATGATATAATGAACTTCAGATGATTTTTTTGTTCTTCTGTGAGCTTCCATTACATAAAATATGATCCAGTAACCTCCCTCACGTTTCTATTCATCCTGTAAACACAAAACTGTAGAATGTCGCTTTTCAGAATGTCTCTTTCCACGGAATAAACAAGATGACATTGTCACTGATGAGCATTAAATTGCAAATATTTTTTTGCCATTAACCAGAAAACAATGTAATCTGAGATCATTATAATATTCCAGAGTTGCAAAATATTTTTTGGGAAATAGTCTCTAAATATTCTCTTTTTCACTAACACAAATGAAAACTTTACAATGGAGAGAATTTTATTTCACTGTATTTAAAACTACTAGAAGAAAGAAATCTTGTTTGTCCATGTGAATGACCAAATCATAAACTGATCTATGTCTAATATTTCTGAAATGGCAGAAGAGTAAAAAAAATAAAAGTGATTAAATAGAATAGGCATTAGAATTTGGAATGGAAAATGTTTTAATTATTGAGTATGCAATAGCTAAAAGATATTAAAAAAAAAATTAAAATTATCATAGAATCATGGACTGGTTTGGGTTGGAAGGGACCTTAAACATCTTCTAGTTCCAATCTCCCTGTCGTGGTAGGGAAACTGAACAGCACGGTGACTAGGTTTTAGACAACAGGCTCCTAGACAGATTTCTCAAAATTCAGAGCTCTCTAAAGAACAAAATAAGGGAAAAGCGAAGTACCTCTGAGTGTCTATCAAGATATATCCTTATTCTGAGAGAGAAGATACAGCAAGTCAGCCAATGGGAAACACAGCGAAGTGCTTGGGTCTAAAGGCTTAAAATTTCTGGAATGTACAGTTCTGCAACAAAAACCTACTCCAATATCTGCAGCCCAATTCCCCATGGTATATATCAACAACAACTCTTCCAAAGGAGTGAGAAAGTTTCGTTCTTCCACCTAGAACACATTGGCAGCAGCAGTCCCTTTGTTCAACTTTATGTCATAATTCAGTTTATCTTGACTTCTCTCTGGCTCTGTCTTCCCTATTTCCCTGGACCTAGGTAAGTAAGGTAACAGGACTCCCTTCTATATCTTTTTTCTTTTTTTTTTACTTGCAGGATAGCACATGAAAAAATGCTAACATAAAAGCACCGTAAAGAGTAAACAGGGCAGTGCAATCTCCCAGCATCCACAGGTAATTTATGTTACCTAAAGATATCGTAAAGCATTATTTATCATCCAGGCTGAGCACTAGAAAAGTCTGCTCAGCAATATTCTCACCAGGGACAGCTGCACAGCCAGACATTTGTGCATTTCCACCGTCTGCGAGGCTGAGCCTGCAACCTGGTTGTTGATATATTTCCCCAATAAGCAGAAGCCCTGCCTTCAGTGAGCGATTTGGTCTCACTGCTCAGTCCAGTACCTCTCGTTTTCTATGCTGTTTCTAACTGTGCTGGGTTCCTGTAGCGCAGATTGCGGATAACAAAACCTGGCAACACTCACTGAATAGCAATGGCCCCTGAGCCTGCCTCCTGAGATAAGCTGCTGTGAGAAAAGCTTGTGGGGTCAGAGGATGAGTGAGCAAGAAAGAACCTGACACTGTGGTTCTGCGCTTGGATGGAAAATTTGGGACAGAGCAGGGCAGGTTTGCAGTCAGGCATGTGTCTGAGTCCCATTAGACCTTAAGTGCCTTGTTCAGTCCAAACCTTAATTAGAAACTGTCTTTACCAAATGTCAAAATGTTCCTTTTCCCTTCATAAAACATTAAAAACCACTAGAGATGGAGAAAATGGGCTTCATAATTCCCCTCCGTCAACATATCAGGACTCCAGTCCACATGGTTTCCTCTACACTGACTTGCAGGGGGACTTGCATGCAGAGCTCAAATGAGGTAAATAGAGTCTCTTGGTTTGCTTTGTTTTGTTTTGTTTTTTAATAACGCTGAACACCACTTCTGGGTTTCAGTAAGAAGTCTAAAATACTTGAAAAGGAAATATTACTACTTGCATCAAACACAATAAAAATAACTAGTTCTCCTGAGACTCTCTCTGAACCTTATGAATTGCTTGTGGAAATAATATTAAGCACCTCTGCCTCTATAAACATGGCCTTATGTTAGAACAATTTTACTGTAATAACCGTGTCGAGAAAAACCACTGTAATTTCTTAAAATAGATTTGCTGATATTAATGAGTTGTCTTTTTTTCTAAACATCACAGCCTTGAAGGCATAAGGAGAAGGAACTTACTCAAAAGGGTGAATGTTGCTCCAGGACTTGACTCAGGTGAAAACACTCCTCATATGAGACCCTCAACTGGTCTAAATTGAAAGAGCTCCTTTGAAATTATTAGGACTGTCTAATTACCTGGCCTATATGGTTAATATTCCTGAGACCATCCAATAATGTGGGTTAACTCACCACCACCCTCACTGACTCTAACAGAGCTGTAGCTGGTTGCTGCTCCAAGAAATACAGCTTTTTAAACGGCTTCATATGGAATAGAGTGCAGCAACAATGAAAATTAGTGAACACTTTTTGAAAATGACCCGTTTTATTCAGTGACACCTCCACAGATAATTACTGTGTAATACAAATGACAGTAATCCATTTGCCCATGGGATGAATAACATATTAAAATGTTTTTAGCATCTTAAATGTGACAAAAAGAGTAATCAAGAGAAAGATGCCCTTTACAGTAAGGTAGCACTATTTCCCCTGTCTCTTTTGAATTAGGGAAAAAGGAAACTTTTAAAGCAGTTATAAGACCTGCTAAATATAGACCTGAACACCTTTCTTTTTTTCTTTTTTTTCAGAGCATAAAATTTTTCACCAACGATGGTGTTATAGACATCGTAAAATTACTTTGATAATTTGACCTTAATTCACTGAATAATTTCAACCAGGGTTAAGTGAGAGAACACAAACACAGTTCCCAGCTGAATTCACAAAAGAACTGGAGCAGACTTTGTTTCTCTTTTGTGTGGTGACTGAATGTCCTGTGTAGGACCAGTACTAGTTCTCTCTAAATGGTTTGGAGCTCTCCTACCATTACCCTAAGGAGAGAGCTCCAACCACTCTGCTTTTTTTCTTTTTTAGTGTTTCTAGTTCTTCCTCTTGAAACTGGGCTCTTTTGCATGAAATATTGACTGAAAAGGCACTGGGATCTGGGCAGTTTGTCCCTCAAGATGGTGTTTTGACCACCGCCAGGCACTGCAGAATGAACAGTAAAATAGACATACAAAGCAGAACAGCTCTGACAGGAAAGACCAAGAAGAACTTTCCCTAAACCTCCCCAGTTTAAGGTTTTGAGTCTACTTGGAACAGCACTATGCAAATCCTCTGTCTGTGCTCAGAAGTGTTTGAAACAATCTTTCTTGTGTCCTCATAAAACCTCCCCAAGTGTCTGTGTGTCCCTCAATCTCTCCTAATGATGCTGTCCCATTCGCTATGAAATATTTAAATCCTAATTGAGTCAGAAACTTATGCAACTTCATTGTCACTTGAGATCATGAGGTTGACTTCATTCCCAGAAAAAAATGAGTAGAGGACTGGATTTCTCACTTTGTTATTAAAGCGTCTTAAGAAGAACACCATGGACCATCACTAGCACATCAGAGTTCACTTTTTCTTCTCCTGACTTTTATTACAAATGTTTGGTTATGAACTACTGCACTTTCAGCTATACAAAATGTTTTCCCTCATTCAAATATCACAGGTTTGGCAGGAAAACAAACACTGATGCATGCACACATGCACTTTAGTTTTGGATGGCATCAACTTTTTGGTTTGTTGTCTTTGGGTTAGCACTGAAATGATAAAGTAATTTATTCATTATCCCACTGAAATTAGTCTTTTCAATTTAAGGAGACATATTTAATTAAAACAAAATGTATTCCTCAATAAAATTTAATGTATTAAGCCTTTTTTCTGACCTTTGATTCTTCAAGATGTTCTCAATAGATGACTGTCTGGCTCCTTTGAGAGACACTGAAACCTTGAAATTGAAATCCATAGCTGGCTCTGACTCTCCTCAGGCACAGGACACTGTCAGTCACTTGTGAGGGAAACAGTCCCTTGCTTGGCTGCTCCTCAGGCTGTGAAATGGGCTCCAGCAGGATCCTGGGCCTGTAGCAAGCATCACTACTCCCATTCCCTGCTGAAAGAGCAAAACTTGGGTCTGATGAGCAAATAAACCAGAGGGCATCTTTAGACAGGGAAGGGAAAGGGAAAGGGAAAGGGAAAGGGAAAGGGAAAGGGAAAGGGAAAGGGAAAGGGAAAGGGAAAGGGAAAGGGAANAAGGAAAAGGAAAAGGAAAAGGAAAAGGAAAAGGAAAAGGAAAAGGAAAAGGAAAAGGAAAAGGAAAAGGAAAAGGAAAAGGAAAAGGAAAAGGAAAAGGAAAAGGAAAAGGAAAAGGAAAAGGAAAAGGAAAAGGAAAAGGAAAAGGAAAAGGAAAAGGAAAAGGAAAAGGAAAAGGAAAAGGAAAGAAGAGGCCACACAAACTTATTTTTCCTTGGGATAAGGTTAAAGTGAAACAAACCCCACACAAAAGAGTTGTGGCACTTAATGTACTATTGGAAGGTGCTCAGACGCCTGTGCCTTTGCAGAACAATTGTAAAATGGTTCTTGGTTTGTTTAGAGAACACATGTTACTGAAATGTCAAAGTTATGTGATGCAACAGACCAGCCTTGTCCTATTTTCTGGCAACTTGCTGTTTCATGTGGTGCAAATAAACATAAAATCAAATGTCATCTACTTATAATTTTATAGTAGTTTCTTCTTTTACACTTGCCAGTTTTTCCATAATAACATCATGTATAATTAGGACATAATCTTCAGGCATAAATAACTCTCTAATTAAGCTATAATCTGTAATTGTTATGTACTTACAGACTAGTTATTTGCTTATTTGGACTCTGCAGAATAAAATGCCTTCCTGAAAAAACACTGAAGGAGACTTTTGTAGATTTTATGTTTGAAAATCATTCTTAGAGCTGTCAGGAGAAAGCAAACAAGATGTAATACAGTTATTGAAATTAGAAAGTGTTCATCAGTTGCTACTTGTTTATGGTGATGATAAAATAAGAGATGCAGATAAAGAATAAAAGCATAATGCAAAGATTTATTGAAATCCTACAAAAGAAAACAGGCTTTTTTCAATTTCCTCTGGATCCAGATAACAAGGAGCTCTGGGATGAGAAACAGCAAGTCAGAGTGTCAGGACAATGTTTTGTTTCAGCTGTTTCTCTAAAGCCTGACCTTGCCTTCCTTTTTGCCTTCCCATTCCACTCCCTTTTTATCTTCACTTCCATTTCCTTCCATTTCCTTTCCTCTCTTTGCGTTCTTTATTCCTTTTCCCTTTCCTTCTCCCTTTCCTTTTGACTTTGCCCTTCCCCTTTCCCTTTTCTTTTTCCCCTTGCCTTTACCCAGACCTTTACCTTTGTCCTTTACCTTTTTCACTTCTTCAGTGAATCACAGAAACAAAAAGAATGCTGTTTGACAATCAGATGAACATCTGATTGGCATCTGAAATACATGAGCCACTGGATCTGGGGAGAAGAAAGCCCCGGATGAAAGGATTTATTCAAAAATTGCGTATCTCAGATGACAGTAAATCTTGGAAAAGTGAGTTGGTACATTACATTCCAGGAGGACATTTTTGTAACAGCTTTAAAACTGTGATATTAAGGCAGTTCTAAAACACTTTCCCTAAGATGTTTTTCCCTTTTTTTTTTTTTTCCAAAAAACTTTTCTGAGGTATTTGCAGAGGATGAAACATGAATAATACCACTCTTTAGCAGTTTTGCCTGAACTTCTGCCATGATGTGGGGCAATCCTGAGCACAAATGCAGCCTGGGAGGAAAACAGATTGAGAGCAGTCCCAGTGAAAAGGACTTGTGGGTGTTGGTTGATGAGAAGCTCAACATGACCCAGCAATGTGCACTTGCAGCCCAAAAAGCCAAACGTGTCCTGGGCTGCATCCAAAGCTCTGTGGGCAGCAGGGGAGGGAGGGGATTCTGTTCCTCTGCTCTGCTCTCGTGAGACCCCACCTGCGGTGCTGTGTCCAGCTCTGGGGTCCTCAGCACAGGAAGGACATGGAACTGCTGGAGTGAGTCCAGAGGAGGTCACAGAGGTGATCAGAGGGCTGGAGAACCTCTCCTGTGACAGGCTGAGAGTTGGGGCTTTTCAGCCTGGAAAAGAGAAGGCTCCAGGGAGGTCTTATAACACCTTCAGTGCCTAAAAGGGCTACAAGAAAGCTGGAGAGGGACTTTTTAAAAGGGCAGGGAGAGATAAGACAAGGGAGAAAAGCTTTAAGCTGGAGGATGCTAGGTTTAGATTAGATATGAGGAATTTTTCACAGTGAGGCACTGGAACAGGTTGCCCACAGAAGCTGTGGAAGCCTCATCCCTGGAAGTGTTCAAGGCCAGGCTGGAGGGGGCTTGGAGCAACCTGCTCTAGTGGAAGGTGTCCCTGCCCATGGCAGGGGGATTGGAACTGCATGATCTACAAGGTCCCTTCTAATCCAAACCGTTTCTTGGTTCTATGATTCTATGACAAATATTTGTGAATTTGCATGTTTTTGACTTTTGTTATTAGGATCTGAATACTACACATCAATATAGAGAGGAAAATACCATTATCTCAGTCTGGTGAAAACCCATTGAAGACGTGCTGTTTAACCTGGAACTGATCCATATTGCAAAACTTGTGATGTTTTAACATTCCTTTAACTTTAAACAACTGATTTGCCAGATTATTTTCCCTCATTCTTATAACAAATGCGACAGATAAAAGAAAGATAAACTAAGTAGGATGGATAAAACAACTCCCTTAATTTTAAATAGAAAATTCTGAAACAAAACTAAAGCTGGAATATAGTTTGGAAGCTAATGAATAATTCTTCAAGTTAACTCCAGAATCTGATGTGCCTGTGAATGGGTGTTACGGATTAGATTCAAGTTCCCTGGAGAGGTGAAGAGATTTTTTGATAGGGAGAATTTAATGTCTAGAGCTAGACTTTATGCTGGAAGACGAAGAAAATTTAAGAGGAACATGAAATAAACCAGCTTTTGAATTGGGATCACTGTGGAAAAGTGTCTTTTTTCCCTATTGCATAGAATCAGCAAAGGGCTGAGGCTGAAAGGCCCCTCTGGAGCTCATGTGGTTTAACTCACATGCCCAAAGCAGGATCTGCTGGTGCAGGTTGCTCAGGGCCACATTTGCAAAGGTTTTTAATATCTCAAAGGATAAAGACTCTGCAACCTCTTTGAGCAACCTGTGCTACTTCCTGCAGCCTTTCACTCCCCTTATCAAATTCAGCTCCAGGTGTGTTTTGGCTTTCCTAATCCCACCCTTACATCATCCTCAGATAGTCTCTCTATTTTGCTCTTGGGTAGCTCCCTGTTTCTGCTACTTGTATGCTCCCATTTATTGTTTGAGTTTCCTGGGAGCTGCTTGTTCAGCCAAGCATTTGCTTGGTTTTCTGTTTCTCACGATGGTCCAATCTTGAGCTGGGTGGTGGTGCTTGAAAATCAACCAGCTCTCCTGGACCTGCTTCTCTTCAGGGCTGTTTCACACAGGATTCTTCCAAGCAGAACACTGCAGTGGCCAAAGTCTGCTTTCTTGAAGTCCAGGACCACGGTCCCAATTTTGGGGATTTTTTTTTTTTGACCAGTTTCCTCCTCTCCACATACTGAACTCAGCCATTTAATGGCCATTGTTTGCAAGTATGAGGTCAGACGGTGTTTCTTCCCTCATCAGCTCCTCGATCATCTGTACCAAGAAGTTTTCATTCTCCAGGAAAATTTCTGGGTTTGTTGTGCTCTGCTGTTTTTGTCTACAAACAGATACTAAAATCCCCCCCAGGAGGACCAGGGCCTAAGCATGTGAGGCTTCTTCCAGTCACCTGGAAGATTAAATTGATACAAAAGAAGACGAACACAAAACATATTAGATAGTACTCTGTATAAACTGGCATGAGATATGAAATAATTGAGATCTTTAGTTAATTTATAATTGTTATTATTGGGCTTGATCATAACAAAATGAGACAAAAAAATCAGAATTTCAGTTCTGATCTTATCATTGAATTTCTACACAGCTGCAAAATTTTATTTTGAACATGGTCTTTTATATTGTAATATACAGTCACGAATAAATAAACAAAAACATTTTCACAATAATGAAAAAGTGTTCTGTATTGTGGGTGATGATAGAAGAAGTCAACATGAAACATTTTTTTCATTTAATATTACTAAAGAAAAAATATTCTTATATGAATAGTTTGGATTTTATTAAATATGAGCTTTTCAGGAAAAAAAAAAAAAAAAACACTGAAAAGAAAAATTCCATTTGTATTCAGTAACAGCTATGCAGAAGTTTAGTTACTGGTGGCCAGCGCTGTCATTGTATTACTTCACAGTGGTCAGATAATTGTGCCCCACTGAGTGAAAAATACAGTTAAGATAAGGAACAGAAAACAGAAGACAAGCAATTTCATGTTCTTGTGTGATACTCCCAGACTGCACCAACGAACACGGTATGAATGTCAAATAGGGGCTGGTTCTGCTCCATCCTGAGGCTGCACACAGGCACTTACTCCACGCTGTTTTATTTCATGGCATGACCTGGAATTGTCTGACTCTTGAAGAAGACAAAGTCAAATCAGCCCTTCTTTGGGTCTGCCCTCAAATTCTTCTTTCAAAAACAGCTCTGCATGAAACACTGAAACCTGTCTGTGTCCCCAGTAAATAAGGGCTAGAGCAAAAAAGTGCTGAGAGGTCAAAATCATGCTTAAGGAGAAATCTTCTCTGGGAAAGAAAAAAAAGGGGGGGGGAGCAAACAAACAAACAAACAAACACAAACAAACAAAGTAATCCTATTTTTTATCTGAAACAGCTCTTATGACTTCTGGTGAAATCTTCCTTCAGATCCAACACGAAAGCTCTTTGCCCTCTCTCTTTGCTGAGCTAACACAGAGACATGTTATCTATAAATTTCAGAATGTCCAAACCAATCACCCCTGAAACAAAGCCTCTTGACAAGTCCAATTTCTTTTTTAAATGCATCACTTGTGTAGATGATTTATGTTAAAATGCAATTAAATGAGAAACTACACTTTTTTATTTCTAGAGAGAATGAGATATTTAGGTTCTACAACAGTCTCACACTGATTTTCACATCTCAACACATTAGAAAAACCTGAAAAAATGTCTTACTGATGGCTTGCTTCCCAAGCTTACCCAGAACTAGACTACTGAATAGTTAGAAATAAAAAAAATGTTAAGGATATGGGTGATGAAGAGGTAGGCAAGACCTTCTTCAAGTTAGGATGTCCAAAAAGAATATGAATCCATTATGAAACAATACAGCGATTTCTGATTATGTTTTAAAATTAGTTTATCAATACATTAAACATTGAGTAGACAAGAATGAAATGTCAGTCTTCCTCAGACAAGTTTTACACACACCAGGCTTTCCAATTCAACCTGTAAGTCCTTGAAAATTTGCACAAACGTGGCTTTGCTGTAGCCCAGGTTGAACCAGAGGCTCAAAAGGGATGCAAGTCTCAGTTTATCTTGGAGTATCACTCTGACAATTGCTGGCAGAGGTCGGGTATCCATGAATCATTGAACAGAGCAGATTTCTTGGTACTTATTCCAACTTATGCATCACAGTCTTCAGTAAGGGTCCAACAAAGAGAAGCCATAACAAACCCAAAAAGTCTGAAATATTTTACTCTCATTGAGCTGTCTGGGCTGCTCTCATGTGCTTTCTCTTGAATGTTCTTCTGTGGCAGGACAAATAGATAAAACTATGAAAGTTAAAATTTTTCTGTATAGGCAGGACTGCTTTTAGGGAGAGAATATAAATCCAAAGCTAACAGCATATTTAATTTTTAAGCCTCCTGAGATTAACATCCATCATACCATTAACCATTTAGTTCACAAGTAATTTCCTACCCACACAAGATTTGCTTTTCCAGAGACTTATCTTTCATTTCTAAAAAGCTAAGATCTTGCTCATTGTTTAAAAAACAGTAACTGTCCAAAAGGGAAAAAAAAATCTGATTTATAATGAATCACCTATGATACTATGAAAACAAAAGGAGGAAAAAAACAACCCAAGGATAAGCTTTCACATATCATTTTTATGAAGAAGAAAAAAAGAATCAAACTTCACATCACTGAGTTAAAAGGCTGCCAGCTCATTTAAACCTCCAACATCTTAGATCAGCTCTGCACAGGAATCACAGTAGAATAGCAGGCTGCTATTTGCTCCATCTTTAAATGTTATTTAAAGCTGCCTATGACCAGAGCTCCAACTCTCAGAGATTTAAAAGAAGGAGCATGAAACATCTGTTCATTCTTCCATTTCCAAGAAACACATTTCAGATGATCCATGCTTTCATTTAAAGTTGAAAGGCCCAGAATAAATATGCCTTGTAGGCTAACCAAAAGTTAATTTGCTATCAGTTGCCAAGGCAGCCGCTTGCCAATGCTCCCAGTTTTAGCAAAATGCTGGGCAGAAACTGTAGCAAAAATAAGGGGGAAGTAGGATTCATGAATAGCATTACCTCAGAGAAAAGCACCATTTCTAAACAGACTTTGCTTCTAATCCATCAATAGGGAACTGAGTTCTAAAAACACCTTGGAATTACATTTATATGCAATTGTGTGGAACAAACCTAATTATATTCACAATTATAACACTTATTTATAGCAGAGACAAACTGCTAAAATGCATAATGTAAACCATAGCACAAAGAGTGAGAAATAAATTCAAAGACTACAGGAAAAACATTTTATCTGAAGTTAAAATGCAAAGAAGGAAGAAAACATAGAATTTCAAAACATTGTTTAGAAGGAGGTTCTTTTGGGTAGTGCTTTTTTTTTCCCAAGGTTTGTGAATTATTCTGTTTAGTGAAAACAAAACTTCTCTACATATTTCCATGGAGGGATTATATCACCGAAGGAAGAATTATACCACACAGTTGGATAAACAGACCACAAGAAATCAAGCAAGGTTTGTCCAGTCCCTGGTCAGGAGCACATGGCCAGGAGGCATCACAGAAAGGAGTTAACACAGGCTCTGCCATGCTGGAAGGACACACGCTTCTTTGTCTCAGAAAGTCAGCCTAAAGGCTGATCTAAACTAGTGCTGCTGACTTTGTACTTAAGAGATGGAAATAAGTAGCTCCAAAGGCACCTTGCTTACTTTAAGCATCTGTTCCAGGAGGCAATTATTATTTTAAAAATATTTCTGTAACCTCATTAAGGAATTTGCCCATGGAATTTGCTTACAGTGAAAGCTTAAATTGTAAGCACCTATGATAAATCAATTAAAATCTTATCCTTTGCATGCACTGAGGAGCCAATGTATTGAGAAATGAAGATTCAGAACATGAGGCAGAACACCTGGCTGATCCCAACTTTAAATCTTTTGGTGGAGTCCTTCCACAGACATGTTTAACCATGCATATTTTCCTAAAATTGTTTACCACCAGTACCCTTTACAGCAATATCTGTAGTATTTCGGAAGGCTCTTAGGAAGGTCACAGGGGAGAAACAATTAATTTCTTTTATGATCTTGATAACATGGAAAATCCTGGTTTATGAGCAGTCCCTATGACCTGTCTAACCTTCCTGAATACTTGTGCACTGAGGGGAATGGGGGGAATTCTTGTTTGCCACAGCAAATAATCTTTTCATATCCTTACGGCCAATATACCCCTCAACACAAATCCCAAAACAAAGGGAATTATCTCTGACAAAAGCTCCTAATCCAGGAGTTCTTTCATCTATTGCAGAAAGCCACTTAAACCTGACAGGGTGCCTGCAGCACACCAACCAAACATGGTTTACAATTAGTTGTTGATTTCCATGGTGGTTTCCTGGGCACTGAGTCCATAAACCCATCATCTTAAGTGCTACCTAAGACAACCTCCGAGTCCCAAAGTAACCCCACATGCTGTGGCTGCTGGCAGTCCCTGAATGGGAGGGAAAAATCCCTGTGTGTGCTGAACTCTAGATCACTTCCAAAGCACAGCTTAGAAACAGATGTTCTCCATTAGCAACATTATGAAATCCTCAGCAGCCAAATGAATGGCACCTTTGCCTAAACTTGCTGAGATAACAAACCCACACTGAGAGAGCAAAGCCTCTTGTTTTGTAAAACTTACAAAATTACCATAACACCTGATGTGATGTCAACTCTCCGAAACCAAGTTTGTCCAAAAATACAGATCAGGACCAGAAACACCTGGACTAGTGTAGTGTGATACATTGTGGTAGTGTAATATTGTGTAGATATTTTAATTTTTGTCTACACTGGCTATTCACTCCTTGTAAAACTTTCCCACTTCCCCCATCCTCTTGGATTTACACAGAACATTTCATTTCTGACAAGGACACAGGACAGACACCAAGGCTCTGCTCCACAGTTTTTCTTTTGTGATGTATGTTTTCAGGAATAGATATACACTTTGCAATGCTGCTGAGACAACACTTGAACCACTGTGAGAAATAGGCTAGACCTATCTGATTACTCAGTGTAAGTAAAGGTAGCACATCCTGAATCTGTACAAATCTCTTTCAGACAAATAAACCACTTGCAGTAGAATACAGCACAGAAAAAGAGATGGGATGTTACATGAGCGACTGAAATATGGCTCATGAGCATTTCGTGTGGAGCTTGACTGGGATGATGTCGTGACCTGGTGTCAGCAATAGCATAAGGTATTCTTGGTAAAAAGGAGGAAGTCAGCTACAAAAAGGCCATTGAAGGCAAAAACAGTTGTCAACCCTGGCAGGTGAAGGTGTATTCAGCTTCACAGGAACACAGTGAGACCATCTACTTTCTCTACGCCAATGTCACCCTCCCTTTAGTGGAATGAAGTGTGTCATGGACTTTATAGAGATCTTAGTATGTGACTGATTCTGGCAGGATGGCCACCACCAACACAAAGCACTGACCCAGAGTGTGGTTGAAGTGAACCTGCAATAAGAACGTATTGTTGAAGTTATGTCTGGCTCTTAGTCGTGTTCTCCAGATGGTTTAAGTCCGTGAAGCTGAAGCAGAAGTTGAATTTATAAAATAAAACTGAATGGAAAGGACCAAAATAGTAATTTGGAAGCAAACCCGAGATGGATATTGAGCATATTTCACAAAAATTCTACTCAGTTTCAAATGTTACAGCTTCTAAATACCTGTAATTCGGCAATTATGAAAGAGAGAAAAGAATGATAGTTTATGTGTAAGCATTACAGAACAATGATAGACCATTAATTGAAGTGCTAATTACCTTTCATAAGTGTTTTATGAGCAGACAGCTTCAAATATAGTGTTACGAGCAACACTCGGGGCATTATTTCCATCAAAGCTTTTTGGCTGAATTGCACCATTGTTTATAGGTGCTCTATCTCCCCTCAAACACCCTGCACATTTAGATATTAGTTTCTGTGGAGCAATCACTCACTTTTATCTTACATTTGCTTCTTCACAATGGAGAAACTCTTTCCTGCCTCTGCTGCTTGTATTTTTTGGAAGTTTACTCTGACTGTAGTGCTGCTGTGATGTAGAACTTTCACTACATGATGAGTAGGATGAGAAGAAGCTGCCCTGGCTGAGCATCTCACAAAAACATAAAAAAGCCAAAAAGAGTGAGCCTACCCTCAGAAGTGTTTGCCAGGATTCCCATGAAGTTCCAGGACTCATCCGATGAAGGCAAGACACCTGTGAAGGTAATTACAATACTTCATGAGAATAAAGATAGGAGACTCAAGACTCTGAAATAAATGTCTTCCTTGGAAATGAAAGAAAGTGTGACTATGATTAATACTACTTACAGAAGCAAGTTCATAATAGAAAGAGAATTTTTTTGAAATCTCTGAGACTATTTTTTTAACTCTGTGACCTTTATTGATAGAAATGACTGCTACATGTGTATTATAAATGAATTTACACTTTGCACTGGGTCATTTTCTCTTTGTCTCTACTGCTACACATTGCGCTCTTTGAGACTAGGAATTTTGGCAAGTGGTAATCTTTGCCTCCTACTACCTTTTTTTTGGTGGTCTTTGTCCCAAGGCCTTCAATTTGAATGCAATTTTGGCTCACATGAAATCAGTTTCTCAGAAACATAAAGATGGACAGATGCTTTGGACCCCTTATTTGCATATGGGGTTTTCTGTGCATATACATGCAAATGAGTGTGTTTATGTGCATATGTTTGGTAGTGTGACTCTATTATGAAGTTCTGTCATTGACTGGATTTGCATTTTAATTATTCTCAACAATTACTTGGTATCTGGAATAACCATATAAAAGTATCACTTATGTTTTAATGTGCTGACGTTAGAGACTACGAATCAGGTGACTTGGGAAGTTTTGTGTCTTAAGGACTGGTCCAAGAAACTTAGCAATTTTACAGAGGAATAGTTATCATAAATTGCTTGTTGATAAATATCCAAGGACACACACAGAACAAATACCTAATTTCATGGATAGGAAATGGCAGAGAAACTAGCACGGGTATTGGTATCATCTGACTGAGGAAATAGCTGGGGCATTAATTCCTTCTCATCAGTGTTTAATTTTTAAGTGGAGGTTACATGCACACCTCATAAAGAGAGTCCTTTGTTGTTGGAGTTAAAAAGTGGCTTATTTCAAGAATGCTCATTGGTAAGGCAATCCTGGGCAAGGCCCTGATGTGGCCTGTCCTGGTGCCAGGAACAGCAGTGCTGTGGTGTTTACCCAAAACCACCTGGAAGAGAACAGTGAGATAAAGATACTGGCATTATTTGCTTAGATTAGATGAGTGGTCAATGCAGGTAAGAGGCACACACAGTACACATCCCATAATTTATAAATGTGTTTTACAGACTCAGTGCCAAGTGTTGAAGATCCCAGGACCCATCCAGCAAAATAAGTTATCAAGAAAGGACCTGAGGCTGGCCTAGCAATCAATTAGTTTAGTCTGTCTTGAACCTAACCTATTGATGAAGCAAGGCAGACTGAGAGAGTCGTGAAGACTTGCATCAAGTGGGCAGGAAACAGAAATAGAAAAGAAGGGAAATGGAAAAAAATCTCAAATTAGTGTTGAAAATAACAAAACCCAAGTGACTATGAGGGTCTCTTGAAAAGGGCATGTAGTCATAGGATAAGGGGGAATGGTTTTAACGTGAGGAAGATTTCTATTAGATATTAAGAAGAAATTATTTTACTGTGAAGGTGATGGAACAGGTTACCCAGAGAAGTTGTGGATGCCTCATCAGATGTCCTGTCCCTGGAAGTGTCCAAGGCCAGGCTGGATGGGGGTCTGAGCAACCTGATCTAGGAAAAGGTGTCCCTACCCATGGCAGGGGGGTTGGGATGAGATTATCTATCTATGAGGTCCCTTCCAACCCAAACCATTCTATAACTGTTACCTACTAAATTTGTGAAAATGTAACTCTCTGAGAAATCAAACCTTTAAAAAAGGTGAAGTTGCAGACCTGCTTGAGGTAAATATTTTGATTACAGGATCAAGGAGGATTTGGTGGCTTCCTTACAGAAATATAGTATGGATAATCTTATAATTAATAAAATTTAAGATTGCCTGAATTGTAGATTTGACTTTTGAAAAGAGAAGAATCCAGAACAAGGTTTTTCCTTATTTTAATTGGAATTATGAGGAAAAATCCCAACATGGTGGTTGTTTTTCCCAGCTGATATTTCCTATTCCTTTTTTTCTGAATCACTTTAGTATTTTGACAATAGAAATTGTTCTGTATTTATGATGTAAGCTCTCACTTCCTGGACAGGGAATGTAAAGTAAATCTGAGAAAGGATCAAGCCGAGTCTGATATATTGAAGGATTTTCTAATGGGAATGAAGGGAAGCAAGGGAGGATAAACCAGCAAAATTAGAATTTCATCTTTAAAAAGTGAGTTTTCCATTGTAGAATATTTCAAATGGTCAACCAGACCCACAAGGTGTTTTATCCCCAGAGGTTGTGCTTGGGAGTTACTTGAGTACAGCACAGATAACTGTGCCTGTCCCAGCAGGTTTAGCTTTTATTCCCTAGGCCTTTATTAATCTGCCTAAATAAGCAGAAAATCCAAGTATCCTTTCATTCACATCAGTGAGCTCTGACAATGACCCAAGGTCATCTGTGCTGTAAATTGGTTCACACAGGCTGATTCCTGTGTCTGCCTAAGGTTGCCAGTAAGCAATGAGTGTATTCTATGTATTCAGCTGGCAGAGGAGAGGATTCCTTGGCCTGAACCTGTGGCGGGCCTGCTTTTTAGTCGCCATGCCAACTCCCCCTCTCCCTCAAGGGTGTAGAGGNATCCAGACACTGTTGAATCAAATACACCTGAAGTGCTGAACAATCTTCTGACCCCATGAGCCTGATGTACACAAATAGTCCTGAAAGTGTAGCATAAGTATAGGGTCATATTCTGGATTCCGGCTCCACTCTCCCAAAGGAAATATTTTAATGGCCACAGGCTCTGATGAGCTGGTGCTCACAGCAGCAAGAGGGGAAAGAAAAGGAGAGGAAAAAAGCACAATGAATCAAGCACTTCATCAGTATCAGGAGGCAGACAGAGCCAGTGTGTGACACATATTACAGTTCTGCTTTTGCAAATTGTTCTGTAATTAGTAGTCAAACTAAAATAACCAATTGTACGAGTTTTGTCATACTGCCCCTCCCTGCTTCCTCCTCTCATGGTGCAGTTTCTATTGTGCCTCTCCAGTCTCCCACTGAGATAAAGGGGAAAAGCTGATCCTGCTGTATGAAATTAAAATACAGGGAAATGCTAGAGAAAAGGATTATAGCCAAATAATTTTGTGCTGTGTCAGGTTCCATAGGAGAGGGAAGTATGCAAGAGTGGGAGAGAAAGGAATACAAGATTAACAGAGAAAAAAAGAATCATAGATTCAGAGGCTAAAAACCCTTATCGTAATCATCCAGTCTGACCCATGTAACACAGTTGATAAAATTTTACCCAATAGTTAACTCCCAAAGCAAACTCAAATTGACCTGCCAAAGATAGCTGGACTATCTTTTAGAGGTGTAATCTGTCCTGATAAGATTGGATGGAGGGAGAACTTCTCTCACCTCTGTGGCTGTGTGTGCTCCCCCTGCCAGCTTCATCCATAACCACCAGTGGGGATTGTGGGGGCTGCATCCAGCTTACTCTGGGTTTTGGGGGACAGAGAGTGACATGGTAGCCAAGGGCTCTCTGGGATGGTGACCCTGGTGACTTGCTGGTGTACAAATATGACTTTACACTTTCCAAACAGTGGACAGCCCAGGGCCCACTGAGCTCCCCTGCACGGCACTGGGCTGCACACCAGGACCTCCCCTCGAGTGGTGACACCTCTCTGGGTTTCTCCTCAAGGCTGAGAGATTCCTTGCTGCACCTGGACTCCTCTCAAGGAAGCAGTTCAGAAAGCAAGGGGGTCCTTTTGGAATCTCAGTGGGAGGGTCTCCCTGACAACCTTGTCCTACCCCATCCTCTATGCAGCAAATAATCAAGGGTACCTTGATGTCAATTCTTGTTGAACCAATGTGGCATTTACCATTGAATTTAACTCACTGGTTTATATCAGTAAAGTGTATTGTTGCTTCTCTCTTATGAGTGAAGAGCATAACACCATCTGTGACAATTAAAGAAAGGGAAGGCAGAAAAACAGAACAAGGAAGAGAAATAGCCCTGCAGTGCAGGAGCATTGAGGAATCTCCACCAGAACTGGATTAGTATGATCTGAAAAGAGTGCTTTGAACCCCGATTCCACTCAGTGAAAGGATAACAAGCAATGGGAAAATTGAAATCCAGTAAATTATATAAGAAAACATATTTTTGCTGTGAGGATGGTTGAACACTAGAGCTGTTCAGCCAAGAGAGGTTGCGGAGTCTTACATCCTTCATATATTCGAAGCCAGTCTGTACGTTGTCACAAACAACCTGTTCTAATTGTCACTGCTTTGAACAGGGGATTAGACTGGAGAATCACCAGAAGTCCCTTCTCATTTTAATAATTTTATGATTATTTGAATGAAAGTAATGCTCTGTAAATGTACCTGATTATTGTTTATTCAACAAAAAAGCAAAGAGATGAAGAATAGTGAATCACACCTAGATACACTAACTGACTTAGTCAGGAGATAACAGGGTGTCATGATTTCAGATCACAGGCTGAAAGACTTTACTGGGTTTTTGTTACAAGGTTTTGATGGTGTAGAGTTACATATGTGGCTTTTGTGAGAAGACACCAGGAGCTGCTCCCAATATCAGAGAGAATCAGTTTCAATCAGCTCTGACAGACCTGCTGCAGATCCATCATCAATTGAATTAATCTTTCCTGACTCTATTTTGACCATGACAGTATTTCATGGGTGATTTCCCTGTCCTTATATTGACCCACAAGATTTTTGGTCTTTTTTTTCTCCCTCTGTCCTGCTGATGAGCGGAAATGAGGAAACAATTTGGTGGACACCTGGAAGTCAGCCAAGGTTAACCCCATGACAGGGATTATTCAGAGAACTTCCCAAGTAATGAGATGGTTCGACCAGAACCCCATGGGTATTAATGTCCAGCAGATTTGTGTTCCCTTAGCAATAAGAATGTACCTCTAATTTTGGAATAGCTTCCTGAACATTTTGGCTTGACCAGTTCCCTGGTTGTCATGTACATGTTTGAGCTATAGCTTATGCTCTGACTTTTAAAAAGTAATGATATGAGTGCACTGCAGTCAAGCAAAAGTAGGACAATTGAACAAATGCAGCAAAGTCTTTTTTTGGAGCTCTTCAAAATATATCCAAGTAAAGAATATGTAACAGCAAATTGACCCTTTCTGGAGGTCCTCACCAGAGCACAACCTATTTTCTTTTAATCTATGTTGGTATCAGCTCATATGTAGCACAATGCAGAGCTACAAAGATATATTAAAACTAGCTCTGCAATATGAAAACTGTGTTTTTATCCAAAACTCTTATCAATCACATTGATTCTAGGCTGACTCAGTTCAGTAAAAGAGGCTGCAACCCTTCTTCTGGGATTTCTTGGTAAGAGGTCTGTTCTTGTTGCCTCAGTGACTGTTTGCAACCACCCACACAGGCATCATATTGAGACATATCTAGTCTGTACACACACTACCCACCCCTCATATTTAATGTTTTCTAGGGAGGAAACCACATAAATATGTTATACTCCTCCACTCAAGATCACTTGCCGTTTCTGAGGCTTGTGGAACAGAGCAGCCAGCAACAGCTTCTGTCCCTGCAGTGCAAAGAGAACAGCACAGATTCAGAATTGCATGTTCCTCCTGTATTCATTTTTTCCTCTCTTGTTGGATAGTTGGTACTGAAGGACATTTCTTTATGCAGTTTTTGTTTTTGAAAGACAGCTGACTTGTTCTTCTGCTTCAGGAAGATCCCATTTCACTGTGGATGGTTCTCCTGAACAATGATTTTGTTATTCATCAAAACAGCAGATAAATCTTCTACTAAAGTCCAAGCCATTAAATTCTTCCTTTTTTGTCCTTCATGTTGAAGCTTCTTTTTTTCATTATTCACTTTATAAATCTTATGTTTTTACTGAAAGAAGGTTATTTCAAGGCTGGCATTTCTTACTCTGCTGGTCAGAGTTGGACCCAACTGGTTGTTTACAATTCAATTCTCCTACTTTCTGAAGAAGTGGTTCAGTCACTGTGCTCTGAACACAAGCACACAGGGTTTTTTTATTCTTTTTATTCTCTGGATCTAGCATGGTGGTTTTCAAAACTTGATTTGTAGAATTCCTTGCCTGAGAGCCTTATAACCTGTAAGAGGTTGCAGTCATTTTTAGCAGCTCTTTCATCAGCATGTAAAAACAATGAGTTTTCCTCTGCAAAAAAGCATTTTTCTGGGACACATACCCACTGTCTAGACATTGTGATGTTCTTTAACTTGAGCCCTGGAAATCACATTTTGAATAAGAGAGAGGATATTGCACTGCTTGACAACCATGCAACATCAGATTTTGATGCCTCACAGATAGAGTTGCAGCTTTTAAAACTTCAGTTGAGTCTCTAGAGCAACCATATCCTTTGTGAGTCTGATCTCCCCTGCTTTCCAAAACGGTCTCAGAACTGAACTGGGATGGTTGCCTTCCTTGCTCACATCTCAGGGAGAGCCTGTAAGATGAAAGTGATTTCACCCTGTAAGATTACATCCTGTGCTTTCCAAGTTGTATGAACGGTCTTAATTTTGATAATTTTACAAGAAAATAATTTCATTTCTAAGAAGAAAAAAAAAAAGCTTTTAAGACAAACAAATCAGAGGCCAAGAGAAAGAATTACTTTGCTTCACACAGAAAAAATGTTCCTTATACATGTATACATCTTTTTTGAAATAGGACAGATAGAGAAAGAAGGATTCACTTTTACATGATGTCATGTTGGCTTTGTTCTTCATTAGAGCATCTTCAGGGACAGCTTCAGCTACTAATGAGGATTAAATAGCACGAGAGATGTCTGGGCAAAGCATTTCTTTCACTCTAGCCATGTATAGGCATGAGAAAGCATTACCACCCTTCTCTGTCATTATTTGACCTGCTAGGTCTTGCACGGTGCCAAAACTGAAGTGTTTATTGGTCCTTGTTAACTCAATGTTTGAGCACCCAACAGGGTTAATGGCTTCTGTCTCCAAAACAAGAAAGAAACAGAATAGAGCCATTAACTGGGGATGGGGAACAGAGCACAGCAGCTTGCCTCAGCTTTGCATTCAAAGTCTGCACAAGAGCAGAGCCTGGAGTCAGACTTCAGCCAACTCTTTGGCAGATGTGTGGAAAGAAATTGAGCAGCATTTTTGAAAGATAGGTTCAAAACTCCCATCAGAATCTGTGACTATAGTTACACAGTCTAGGACTGATGTATTTCTGATATAATTCCAAATTGTCTGGAAGGCTGGGAACCACAGGAAAAAAACAATAAAAGGGTCATCTGTTAAAATAAGACATCTTAATTTACGACAATATAAGGTTCTAATTTGGGTTCTCTATGTATCTGTTGCACTTGGGCTGTGTCTCAGGTATTCAAACGACTAAAAAAATATATGTTCTGGATTTAAATTACTATCATTTAAGTCATCAAGTGTATGGCGAGTGTTTTATGCAGGATTTTTTAAGTGACTGTAATTACTAAATGCATTAGGATATAATGGAATTACAATTTGTTAAACAAAGTGGGGGGCGAGGGCACCCTTCCTAAAAAGCCTGAGAATGAAATTAAAGGTTGCTTATTCAAGAATAGCAGCACCTAGAGAGAAAATCATGAGAACTAGATCAATTGTAATAAAGTATCCCTGAAATGTTCATAAAGCCAACTACAATTTCACTCTGTTGTTTATTTGCTTCCACTTCTAAATTGACCTATTTTCCATGGGCAGGCAGGAACATTTTAAAGAATATATACATCAAACAAATTATAGCATTTTAGCAACATTTTTATTCCATCTGCCCAAACCAGTTTAAACTCAGCAGCATTCCTCAGAATGCCTAAATGTACGTATGAGTGTTTTATATCCTATTATAGAGTACAGTGTATATATAAAAAAGGAGACATTTGCTGGACTGAATCATGGCTATTCTTTTGTTTCTCAGGTGTTTCTCAGAGCCAAGAAAGTGAATGAGATTTGCTGTTGTTGTTTTTTCCTCATTTTGTTTATCAGGAGTTGGCCAATTCCAATTTCAGCTTTACTTTTTTCTCAGAACTCATGAGGTCTCACTCTTGCCCTGGTGAGTCCAAAAGAGTTCTGACCAAGAAACACTTCTCCCCTCCCCCCCCCTTTGGAAAGAAACATGAACTATTATTGTTTACTTTAGTTGTACTCAAATGGGAATGGAATTTGGATTATTCTAATTTCAGTTGTATCAGAAGCAGAACATCTACTGAATTGGAAATCTTACTAGTTCAACTACTGGTAGCTTCAGAACTGGAAAATGCTGGAATTGCTGTTTTAATCAGAAATGACAGCAACATTAGTGAACCTACTCAAGGAAAATACAAAAAAATCTGCAAAGTTGGTGTTTTGCTTTGTTTTAATTTTCATGAACTGTAAATGCATATAAAACTACCACTTCTTTCTCTCAAAAAAGATCTGAAACTGGTTGGTGTGACTACAGAATGTGGCCCAGCATTTGTAGTCTCACTTGGATGCCTGATATTTTACATCCATTTACTTCAAAATACTGATATACAGGTAGACACTTAAATAAATGGCACTGTAGATGATAAAATAACATAGTTTGTCTTTCTACTGGAAATTTTAGCTATTTTGTGGCTTTGTTTTCCCTAATTACTGTGGCTTAGGGTTTAGGAGGAAAATCTCAAATACAACACAGAAATATCTTTTCTTGCTCCCTTCTTTCTTTGAAACTGTTTTATGTGAGATGAAGATTTTGCCCCAGCTTTGTTATTATATAAAAAAGGTTTCCAATGGCAAGTGGCCTGTGAAGGTAAGTTTTACTGTAATTGAAGATGATTCTTTGATTTCAGGGAGCAGTGCATATGACTTTTTATTTTTCAAACATTGAATATTGTGGGGATGTGATCACAGTAAAGACAATGATGTTTTAGCGGTGAAAAGCTTTTTTTCCCAACACAATGAATTTTATTTCCTTAATCAATTAGTAAAGTATCTATTCATCTGCCTATCTATCTATTTAGGTGGTACAAACATATGCATGTAGGGAAATTCTGGAAATTTGTCCTGGTGAAATATGTTATTTGTAAAAAATGTGATAGGAAGTGTTATTCTTGTCAATTCAGGTTAGCTCATTATCTTTGTCATAACGTTACTGAAAAATAGTTTCATCCAGATATCATCTACATTCAAAGCCCATTTCATTTTCCTTTTGGGTTTGCATTTGATTTTTTCATTTAAAAAAACACCCTAAACAAATGAAAACAATTATTCTACTCAGGGAATAGTTTCTGATTAACTGACCTTCTATTTTTCCTCCTATGAAGGAAAAATAGATGGTTGTTGCTATTGTTGTTATAATTTGAGTTAGCTTTTTTCCCAGTACTATTTTTTATTTCCCCAAAATTCTTTCAGGTTAGATGATCTGGCTGTACTTTGATGGAAGGTTGGAATTTTTGGTGGAAAGTCACACATCCAACAAAAACACTATTCCTGAAAAAACCTAAAGTTTTCTTGAAAAAGAAAAGTCCAACCTGGTCTCTATTGAAAAACTCAAAATAGAACTGATAGGTCTAGGAAATGTGATCATCTCTCTATCTCTTGGATGCCCTTAGCAATTAATAGTCATCTACAAGTTCTCAGAGGCCATGTCATTTCTTTCCTGAAATTCATGAGACTTGGCTCAGCCCTCTCTGAGGCCTATATTTTCTATATTTATGACCATGAATACATTGTTGACCCCTAAAGGTGTGAAAGGGTCCTTTTTCCCTTACTGTAGTGATTCCCCTGCCACTTGTAGGCCAATTGAAATGTCAGACAGAAAGCAAATCTGGGGAAGCAGAGAATGCTCAAATGATGAAAAGCACAGAAAATCTTTGTATAGATGCTGTGAAGACTAAGTTTTGCACAGCTCTTATCTTTGTTTATAACACAGGAGGAACTAGACCTAATAACATACAACCTGGTCTAGTGGAAGAGGTCCCTGTCCGTGGCAGGGGTTTGGAACTGGATGATCTTTAAGGTCCCTTCCAGCCCAAACCACTCTATGATTCTCTGAACATCTAGACACCAATTCAGGCTGAATAAAGCAATGAAAACCTGATTTAAGACTTCCGCAGCATCATCAGCTCAAACCTGCTACCCAGAGCACTTCTGAAGGCACTTTGTTAGATGATTAGGTGAAATACCTGATAGCTTTCTCAAAATGAAAATACTATAAATTAAGAACAGTTTTTTGGTTTATGTCTGGGTTTTGTTTGTGTGTTTGAATTTTGTATGTTCCTCTTCTTCCCAGCAGGACTCTTTTTAAACTTCTCAAATGCAGCTTCTTTGGTAACAACACAATAAAGGGAACACCTGAGCCTACTCCAAGAGAATCAGTGTTAACGTGTTCAAAGAAACTAAGAGAAAATCACTCAGAACAAATAAAACTGGGTGGTTTTTTTATTTTTTTTTTCTTCACTCCGGAGTTACCAGACTTTGTGGCTCAGACTAATAGCTGGTCTCGCACACACACACCTCTCTCATGGGGTAAAGGCAAGTGATGATATTTGAAAAACAGCAGGGGAAAAAATGAGCATGTAAGAGGTAAATATAAATCTGACTTAGAGGTAAAGATCAGACTGCATTTGCCTTCAAAGGCCCAGACAAAAATCTAATATGAGGGCTTTTCTAACACTATCTTATCATATGCACGAGTTTCTGCTTTCACCTTTCAAAAAAATTTATAGTGTAGCTGTGCATCTCATAAAGTTCATGAGTGCCATGCAGTTCAAACCCACAAGTCGGCTGCTTTGAGAATTTTAGCTTCTACGTCTCCTTTTGATCAGAGCAGGTGTCTGTAGAAACAACCCCCAGCTTTGCAGCTCAATTGCCTTAAATAAAGCTGATAAATCCATAAGGAGGGCAGACTGCTAAGTACTTATTTACCAACCTCTCTGCTGATTGAATTAACAACAAGCCCAAGATGTTATAAACAACAGTAAGTCAGTCTACATAGCGTTACAGTTTCACAATACGCAGAGCAGTGACATAATAAAATAGCAAAAATAACATTTTACTGGCTCGGAATGCAGAGCAGCGACTTCCACGTTTCTCTTCATGTGAAATAAAGTTTAGGGGAAAAAAAACAAAACAAAGCAGACTTTAAAATATTTCAGGAATGTTCAAAGATATCAGAAAGTAAATAAATTCTCCTGAGCATTTGGTTTTACAGAGCTCAATCCTCTACAAGTACAACATATGTAAGATGTAAAGCAATAATTAAGCTTTCTGATGTAGCATACCATATTCCAAATGTTCCTTAAATATAACCATTAAAAATTTCCTCCGACATAACCACCAAAACGCCAGTAATCACATGGTTAGTATTTCACATGTTCCATGAACCTGCTTTCATTAGTGCCGATCTTTCAGGAAGAACTGACAATTTTTCTTTCAACCCCCACTACACCTGTTGGACAACATTTCCCTGGGAAAGAACTTTTGTCTTTGAAAAATTTAGCCGTTTATTTTGACTTCATAGGTGGAAGCAGCACCCATATTGAGTTTTACTCAAAATCAAGTGTTTATTTGTCTCTTAATCGCTTGCTGTTTGACTCCTCCGAAATGTGTTAAAGATTTAAATGCCTGCTTTCCCCTATCCTCTTCCTATTTCCTGTCCTTATAATTATGAACAAGCAGTGTTTAACCTGTACAGTAGAATAAAGTTTGGGAATTCACATTCTCCAGGCTTTGCAATAATTATGTTATGAGCTGGCTTATGTACAAGATTTGTGCCTGGGCATTTGCTGGTGTGGGGGAGGTAACTGCCCCTATGTTTGACTGAATATTACTGTAGTAATTTTGAGAACCCCTCCAAAATAAACTGCAAGCATTTAACTGAAACTAATTCACCTGGTAAGCTGAGAGAAATGTGCTTTACAAATCCCTTCAAAATGCTTTTTCTACACGAAATTGTTGTCATGTCTATCTCTTCGGACCATGGAGAGCAACCATCACCCACTACAAAATAAATAAGGGTTTTTTTCCTGCATTTAGCTTTCTCCAAGACTTTGTCATTCGGTTTCATGTCTGACATGTTATAGTTCTTAACAGAACCAGTAGTTATTTCTGGAGTCAGATGATTACTTTCCAGTTCTATGTCTTTATATTAAGCTGATGACCAAGAATATCATCTTGAAATTGTATTAATCTTTGTACTAATGATATAATTTCATTACTAGCTTTTCCCCATAGGAGACAGCAATTCTTTGAAGGCAGCTTCAGTTTCCTGAATTAGAAAGGCCTGAATTGCTCTTTGGTTATTTAATGTAACCACCCCTAAAGTTTGCAATTATTTGGCAAATGGAATTTTGGTTCTGAAGCTGTCAGCTGTTCTAGGAAAGACATCAAATGGGGACACAGCAATAACTTCCCCTTAAATATTTTCCTCCACATAAGTAGAACCAGGTCATATAATCACTTTTAAAATTATTACAGCATCATTTATGTATTCTGGCTCCTCTCAGCAACGAAGTGGCTATTTTTGTCATAAGTAGCTTTACCAGTAGTTTATGATATACAAGGATGATTAAATTTTTCCCCTGAAGTGATACAAAAAAATTTAATAAAACAAAACTAAACTGCCTAAGGATTTTTTCTATGCCCTTCTATTGCGAAGTAGTTTTATATCAGCTGTTGGTTCTGAAACCCACTTCATATTTTCGGAGGTTAAAATCAAACTGGTTGACAATGCTATATATAACTGGAATTAATTTTCCATCACATAGTCAAAAATAGTACAAACACCAAGATACTTGACAGTGACCATACAAAGACTTTTTTTTTAGTGGGTTCATCTGTTTTATTCTGACACAATCCCCAAGTAAAAATTCTGACTATTAAAAAAAAAACCAAAAAACAACAACAACAACAACCAAAAAAAACCAAAAAAACAAAAAAACAAAACAAAACAAAAAAAACAAACAAAAAAAACCCCAAAAAACCCAACAAAGATAAACTTTGTTTATTTCTTAAAACTGCATGCCTGAAACTGTTTTGGAAATGTATTGATTTTACAAATGTTTTTCACAATTCTTCCTGATTTATTCAGAAAGCCATTTTAACTTACCTACTGCATTATTTCAGATATTACACCTTGGATTACAGTGGATTCAGTGGCTGAACCTTAGGGCTATCCTCACATGTAAAGAACCTCATCAGTTTATGGACGTGTTTTATTCTGTGCTTCACTATGTCTTCCTGGCAAGTGTGGGAGGCATCTGCTCTCTGAGAGCTTGTATAGGGAGTTTTGGGGTTTAGGTATTTTATATAGACCTGTTGATGAGCAAAGTCTATGGTGGCTTTTTTTTCCTTCCCAGAATCTCCTTTTTTTTTTTTTTTTTTTATTCCCTTCCCTATCATAGATGGAAATTACCCCACATCCTTTGCAGAAGAGTGTGAGTGTGAATAAATTGTTTTATATGGCAGTACAGTGCTTTGGAGAACTGATGAGAGGCACAGCTGCTGCAAAGTTAGTGCAATTGATCCTCAAAAACCTTCCCGGAGAGATGCCAGGCAGCAAACTGAGGAAAAAGGGAGTCCTTGTAACAAGTGATGCATTACTTGTTTTTAAATTATCACTACCTAGACTGGGGCAAGTGAAAACTGAAGTAGGAGGAAAGCTGGAGCAGGATCTACTGTCCACAGCAGCCAGAGATGGCAGAGGTTTGTTCTGCACAACATCCAGGAACTTATGAAGAAAGGGGAAGGTCGTGTTCTAAAAATCTCAAGGAATAGCACGGCACTGGGATCTGTACCCACCTACCCAGTAAACAGCACCAGCACCCAAAATCCTTGACTGTGGTGTGCAAGAACTGTTCAGTCTTGCCCACTGCAGCTTTGCTTTTTTTGTTGTAGGTGGGGAGTAAATTTAATGTCCTGAAGCTGCTGGTAGTTAATTGAGGCTCAGTGTAGGAGTCAGCAAGAGTAACCAGCTTCCCACACTGCGGAGATCTCCTTTCCCTTTGGAACTGAGCTGAGTGGGCCGGGAGCACTCCTCTGCTAACAGGCATGACAGGCACGTTCCGTGGGGGAAGTGTCCAGATTTAGATAATTCTGGCACAAGGAACTCCTGCAGATGATGAAATTCTCTGCTGGGAGAAAGAAAGAAAGAAAAAGAGAAAGAGAGCGAGAAAGAGAAAGGAAAGGAAAGGAAAGGAAAGGAAAGGAAAGGAAAAGAAAGGAAAGGAAAGGAAAGGAAAGGAAAGGAAAGGAAAGGAAAGGAAAGGAAAGGAAAGGAAAGGTGAATATCATGCAGGAAGAGAAGAAGACAGGAAGGAAAGTTTTGCACTGGAAATGACAAAAAGGACTTTACAAGAGCAGGGTGACTCCTTGCAAAGGTGTGTACACAACCCTTACAACCTCACAGTTGACTAAAACGAATCAGTGCTATCAGTCTGCCAAGTAAAAAAAAAAAAAAAAAATCAGAAGTCTAAGTTAGTACAATCACAATCAGAGTACTTCTTGCCCTGTATTACTGGATTTTTTTTCTCGTTTGAAGAATAAAGAATTTGAATAATTTTGTCAATTCAGCTTTGTGTTTGATGATCAAATATTCCATGCATACATCCTCAGCTGGCAGGAACCTTAAGAAATGTGCAAGATACTCATCCAAGTTAGGTGCCCTTTTGTCTTTTTCAAAGATTCTCGAAGAGAAAATATTACTGCAGGTTATCATGGGAAATTTTAACTTACCAAGTGCAAGTTAATACATGTGCCAGTGCAAACTGTTTGTTCCACCACCATCAGCTGATGTGTTGTACAACTCTGCAATATGACCTTGTTTAAATGAGAAGCTGTTGGCCACAGGTTTTGATCTGCTGGCACAGTAAAGAGATAGATTCTCTTATTTCTGATTAATAGACTGGGATTATGTACACATGTGCAAAGCTAGAGACATATGTAAAGAACATAAAGATTTATGTAGAAGTATTTATTGTTTCCCTCTGATGTAGTTTTATCACTGTACAGCAAACCTGCACAGTAAAGACATCACTGTATCACATGCTTGGTTGATAGCTCCTGCCTTTTGTTAATTGTCTCATACTAAATTGCTATCCACTCCCTCAGCATTATTGAATGAAGCTATTCATGTAATGCTAATAAAAATGCATTTATAGGCACTGGGATTGGTCTGAAAACAGTACACGAACAACAAAATAAATGAACAAAAGCCGACATATTCAGGAAATTAATCACAAAGAATAATTGAGTCAGTTGCTGTCAAATGGATTTAAGTAAAAGCCAGGAGGAAAAGCTAATCTAATGCTTAAGAGAGTGATCTGTGATTTTATTTCTACTTCTGCCAAAGGTGTCCTCTCTGCCCTCATTTGACCACAAACAATTTAATTTCTCTGTCTCCAGACTGTAAAATGGGGATGATGTTCTGTCTTTTCGGATTTTCAGTTTCCTTGATGTTATATCTTGCTTTAACCTGTTTTTGCTCGAGGCTTTTAGGTGTAATCTAAGCAAGAAAATCTTCTCATGTGATCTGTATTTGTGAGACAAGTCTGCTGTGTTTGGAGCACAGTTTGTTTGTGTTCT
>VWZT01013066.1:155570-202033 GCA_013397055.1 Pachycephala philippinensis
AGTTCTTACAGGCTAGCAGTAATTCAGATACTTGATTTTTTTCACCTGAAAAAGACACTTAGGGTTTCTACTTTTAAAATGCCTGGTTCAAGTAAGAAAACCACTCCAAATGTTTGTTTTGTTTTTTTTTNCTCACAGGGAAGTACTGGAGACAATGTCCAGGTTTCATAGACATTACACAAGGAGGAGAGAAAGGATCCAGTTCTGGCTTCTGATGCTACATCACTGAGAAATTTGTATAAAAGAAAAAGTATTCTTTCAACACAAGGTTTTCAAAGTCTTTTAACTGCGTAACTTCCCAATTACATTTTTTTTCCCTGTAATATTTAAATATCAATAAAATTTTCCTTTTTGTTTGTTGCTTTTTTTAAAACTATATTTCTAAATATAAAATTCTTTGCTTTGTTTTTTAAACAGAGGTCAGTTAAATTCTATAGTAATATGGTCAAGGAGAATGTTCATCTGCTGAACTCTTTTCTCTGCTGTTTTTACTCATTTAATTATATTAAGTAATTTGTTTTCTTCATATTTATTTCCTTCCAAGATACTTTGAAAATCTTCCAATCTGTTCTTATTTTTGAGGAAGGGAAGNCTCTGAGGCTTTTCCTTACCATCATTTTTCTTGTGGTTTTTCTGCTGATATATGACAAATCCACAGTTATATCCTGATTTAACACATAGTTTGACCTTCCTCCAAAATAAAATGGGAGTAGGGGCAAGGCCAGTTCTTACTGAGGTCCGTGAAAGCTGTTTATACCTACCTTACTTTTCAGTTACTGTGGTGAGTTAGCCTTGGTTGGATACCATGTTCCTACCAAGCCACTTTATCAGCCCCCTCCTCAACAGGCTGGGAGGGAGGGAGGGAGGGAATAAGCTGAAAACAAGCTCATTGTTCAAGATGAAGGCAGTTTAATAAGCAAAAGCAAAGGCCATGCATGGAAGCAAAGGAAAACAAAAGACTTGTTCTCTACTTTCTGTCAGCAAGTAAAGTCCAGCCACTTCCAGGGAAGCAGGGCTCAAGAACTCATTGTCATTTCTTTGGAAGACAAACACAGTAATAAATTCCACTCTCCACCTCCTTTCTCCTATGTTTTATTGCTCAGCAGACACCATATGATATGGGACATCCTTTGGGTCAGAAGTCTTGGCTGTGTCCCTGCCCAAGATCTTTCCCACCCCCAGCCAAATGGGCAAAGGGAGAAATGTTGGAGAGACAGCACAGGTGCTGTGCCAGCTCTGCTCAGCAGGAGCCAAAACACCAGAGTGACATCAACACCTTTGAAGCCACCAACACCCAGCACAGCACGGTGAGGGTAGCCATGGGGAAAGTTAACTCCATCTCCGCCAGGCCCAAGATATTTAATTGTAGTTACCCTAAATCAGAGAGTAAAGGGAGCTATGAGGCAGATCATATATTCTGTTTGAAAACGCTATACTACAAGAAGTTCTTAAAATAGACGAGTTCATTCCCTTGCTAGGGTAGTCTAACATAGAGCTTTAATGAAAAGGCAATTCAGAGAAATTTTTAGACTGATTTCCTAAGGAAACCAGACCTATTATCTTTTTCCATCAGTTCCCATCAGCTTCTGATCTCTCTGTCCAAATTCCCAATGCAACCAGAAAAAACGTCCTCTAATATGCTGGATTCCTACATATCATGTGAAAATAAACTGTTGTGGAGAGGAGACTCAAATTTATACTTTTCCTGAGGAAAGCATTAGCTGTACCTCCGCTTTGTTCCACTCTTTACAGAACCCATCTGAAAGGAAGAAAATAAGAATTCTCATTTTGAGAAAAAGCTTATCAGGCACATAATAAGCCCGAAATGAAAGGAAGCTGGGTCTTGCAAAACTTCAGAGCTAATTGTTAAAACAATGTCTGTCTTTCAGAGTCAACTTTGACAAAAAAAACCAGGGTGATGTATTTTATCCAGTGAATGCATCCAGGAGATTCAGCATCCATTAGGAAATAGCACAAACCATTAGTGGACCTGACTAAGTAATGTCTCCAAAGGACACAGGCTACTGCATATTGCACTATTTCCTTGCACATTATCCTTGCAAATAGCAAAGCTAGAAAATACTGCAGTAAATTAATCTGCTATTGTGGTGCCAAAAGCCTTTCTCACTCAGCAAGAGGCAGCTTAAGACATAAACATTGTTTTCTGGGCCACCTAGAAACTGAAGAGGACAGTGGAGATCAGAGGTGCTTAAGAACAAATCTAATTTATTAGTGGACCATTAATCATGTCTTCAAACTGAAAGGAAAATTTACTCTCATTTAATCTCCTAATTTCAGTTCACCTTTGAAATAGAAATCCCGAGGGAGAAACGGTCACAAGAGTAATCTGTGGAAAACCTCATGCACGACTGCTCTGATCAAGCAAGTGTCACTGGGCAGCCTGAGGAAACAAAAACAGAGTAGTTTTCAAAAATGCAGGAGGCATTTGGATACGTTCTTTCACCTCTGCACTCTTTTGCCATGGGGAAGATCCCATCGTTCCACACAGATGCATCAAAGCTCCTCAGACCCTTAGCTCCACAATTCTAGTGTTGAACTCTGCTTGTGTGTGAACCCATACGGGTGGCCAAGTGCAATCAGCTCTCTGTCCCGTGTTGTGACTGTTTTTTATCCCCTCCTACTTTCCAGAGTCACCTCTCCTCACACGTTTACATAGATTTACACACATGCTGCCCCAAGTTATGGGCACAGCATCTATGCCCTGTGGATATCCAGGACGTGGACTGTATAAAAGTGGTACCTCCAGAAGAATGACTCAGGAAACCCCATCAACAAGAAAATCAGGGTGCAGAAGAGCCAGCAGGACATTGCAGGAATCCTCACAGTGGTGATATTTTTCTACTTAATCTCTCTCTCGCTCTCACTCTCTCTCTATTCCTCCCTCTTCCCCCCATTTCCTTCTATCTCTCTGTCTCACATTTATTGTTAAATAAAATTTGTACTATTGACTTCGATATATTGTCTCATTTGCACCTTAATTCGGGCACAGGCATCTTGTATAATCAGACCATAATGCCTGTCTTTTGTCTATTGATCCATTTCTTTGAACTAAAAGTTGTTTCATGGGATACTTTTAAAGGGACTTGACACGTCTAGATTATTTTCACATGCTTAAGAGACATAATTTTAATTTTCTACTGTATGGTATTAGATTAATTTCATACTCCTTTTATTAAAATCCTTTACTTCCTTCTTTATTTAAAACCCAACCCAAAGTAGACTCTATTTTTACATCTCTTTGGAAATCATTAATTTCTTTCTCCTTAACCTACCCATATTATTTCTGGAAAAAATCATATGACAGGGTTACATCATAGGTAGATAAGGACAACTGATATCATCTGCCTGGATTTCTTCAAAGCATTTGACATTGTCCCTCATGACATTCTTGTCTCTAAGGTGAAGAGACAGATGGATCACCCAAGTGGATTAGGAATTGGTGGATGGTTGCACTCTAAAAGGTGCTGTCAACATGTCAATGTCCAGGTGGGGACAAGTGACAAGTGGCGTTCTTTGGAGATGGGTGTTGGGACCAGTCCTGTTTGATATCTTTGCTGGTGACATGGACAGTGGGATTGAGAGTACCCTCAGCAAGTTTGTGGGTAACACCAAATTGTGCAGTGCAGCCAACACTCTGGAGGGAAGGGATGCCATCCAGAGGGACCTTGACAGGCTTGAGAGGTATGAACCTCATGGAGTTCAACCAAACCAAGTACTGCATCCCACTCTGAGGCCCCCAACATAAGAAGGACATGGAAATGCTGGAGAGAGTCCAGAGGAGGGTCATGAAGATGATCAGAGGACTGGAGCATTTTCCCCATGGTACCAGGCTGAAAGAGCTGGGTTTGTTCAGCCTGGAAAAGACATGGCTCTGGGGAGAACTTACAGCACTTTCTAGTACCTAAAGGGGCTACAAGAAAGCTGGAGAGGGACTTTTGACAACTATATGTAGTGGTGGGACAAGGGAAATGTCCTTAAGCTGAAGGACAGGTTTAGATTCGATATTAGACAGAAATTCCTTACTATGAGGGTGGTGAGGCACTGGAACAGGTTCTCATCTCATCCCTGGAGTGTTCAAGGCTGGATGTGGCTTTGAGCAACCTGGTCTAGTGGAACGGGTCCCTGTCCATGGCAGGGGGGTTGGATCTTTAAGGTCTTTTCCAACCCAAAGCATTCTGTGATTCTATGATACAGACGACCAGGGTAGAGGGCTTGGACTCATCCTACAGGGTTCTGGACTGCAATAAGCCATCTATTTGCCTGACAACAGGAGTGTCCAGTTTTCTCTCCCTTAGTCTTTTGGCCTGAGTTGCAGCACAAGCACGATCTCTCACTCCTGACATGAAGATGTGGCTATGATCTATTTGTTAGGAAAGCCTCTGTCTCTATGTTCTTGTCACCTGTGTATCAGGTGTGATATACTGCCCTTCTTTCTTTATGAAACCTCTGTTTCCTGCTGTTTTACTCATAATAATCCTCAGTCTTGGCAAGATTCCCTTTTTATTCAGCTCTCTTTTATTTCCTGGTTCTTAGGATTTTTTTGTGAAGGTAGATTTTTTTCCTTAGAAATTACTGGGAAAATTTTTATACCCTTAGTGTGCTGTGGTTCTTGACACTTGCATTTCACAAAAATATAGCCAAGTAGTCATGACACACAAAGTAGAATATCAGTTATGCTGATATATCATATAACTATGCGAAATAAAGCCAAGTGGTTGTTGAAGTTAGGGTACTCAAAGTGAGATACCAAGAGGCAATAATGTAAAAAGAGACATATATTCCTCTTCTTTCAGTCACTGTTATGCAGAAACATAGTTATCAGAACTGAATTGTTGAAAGAACCTTCCCATAAATATCTTCTGAGTAGAGAGACTGAAAAAATGGAAAAGAAAAACAAAAACCATCAAAACAACACAAAAAACCAAACCAAACCAAAAAAGCCCCAAAAAACCCAAGAAAAACCGCACAATAAAACCTCAAAACAAACAAACAAACAAAAACCAAAACCAAAACCAACCAAACCTGATGTGTTGAACAAGTAAAATGGAAATGAACTCAAAATGTAGATCCAGTTAATCCCAGAGAACATTAGACACGATCAAGTAAGATGCTATTATAATCAAGAGTGTAAAGAGCAGCACTCAAATCAAGCAATATTAAAACACTCCAATATCCAGAGTCAAAGTGCATTAATAAACCATTACAAAAACATAGGCAAGAACACTTTCAGTCTGTGCTGAGACTGAGCAAGGAGCAGAAATGGAATTTATCAGAAATGCCCTTTTCCAGTAAGCAGTGAATGACTTCACTAGGCAGATGTCTTCTAACTTCAAGACTTAAGGTTACAGCCAGTTCTGTTCTCAACAGTCACAAAATCACTGAATTCTGCCAAGGGATGTTCAAATCGAAGTCTTCCACTGCCCTTGTTTGTAAGATGAAAACAAGCTCGGAAATTCAGATTCATTGTTAAATGAATCCAAACTCCAGTTGTGCTGTGGTCTTGAGAAACTGCCATTAATATCTTTTTCAATGGAAAATATCCATATGAGCTAGGTTGAAATCACTGAATGCTTCCCTTCAGCTTATTTCTGTACATGGCAGAAAGCTGGAGTTTTTATAGCCCATTAAATGGTAGCAGATGCTTCAGAAACTCAGGTAGTCATATAAAGACACATAATCACACAGATTTTAAGAGAGAGACACAGAACTTCCAATTTTTTATCAGTTTTGACTTCTTTTTGAAGGTAACTATATGTCATTTGAATAAAGTTAACATTTAGCAGTAACAAAATGAGAAATAGTGTATTAATCCATTTGCCAGCAATAGAGCTGAACTTGGTGAAAATGTTTAGAACATCCAAGTGAAATAAGGTCAATAGGCCGAGCCACAAATTGCAAATTTCTGACACATCTTCAGCATGTTTTATAAGGTGGCCTTTGTGCAGTTTGATAACGAATGTGCTCATTATCAGGAAAAGATAAGCAGCAGTTGCCTGGTAAAGGTTGAAATGCTGAGGTTCAGAGGCCTTCTGTTGCAAGCCTTTTTTAACCTTTTGCATTTCTCTGCATACCTGGAAAGGTTCCTACCAATGCAGAACATTTTCAAAGGATGAGAACTGTAGCAAAGTCAAGCACTGCTTCACCAATGAGTAAATCACTCGTGAAAAATGATGCAGCTGTAGGACACTTGCTCTAAGAGAGTGAAGAATAAACCTACATCATTGTCGAAGATTGTTTTGGCTCACCATTGGAATCAACACAGGCCAACGGGCTAAAGGTATCCATCACCTCTGTTGTTGAAGAGCTGACAACTCAAGCCAGAGAAATGTAGGGAAACTTTTATTTATTTGCCTGATCTCTGCAAAAAGAAAATCTATCTGAAGAAAGTGTTTCCCTGTGCCTTTGTTTAAATAATGTCATTGTATGAACGTAATCCCAGAATTAATACAAATCCTAAGAGAATTTGTGTGAAATAAATAAATATGGGTGAGGAGAGTGAGAGATCATCAACTGTTTTGTTTTCTTGACCTGCAAACGTCTGACTGCTGCCAGTACTTTCAATTCAGAGAGAAGCTGGTAAGTTGAAGGCTCTTCTCATCCACCTGGGAGACACCATTTCTGTCTGAAGAACCCTTGGGTGCAATTCCTTCTTCATTTTCTGGGCTACCTTTGTGCAAGCTGCCTCTCCTGCCATGGCCAGTCTGCAGGGGTTTAACCCACAGACTATATTAGAGCTTAAATCTACTCTAGTAGTCAAATATTCAAAGGTTCTCACATTTGTAAGCAAGACTTGACAAGGCTTTTTATTTCACTAGGCTGTAGTCATGTTAACTTTTAGGCAAAGCGTTTTTCGCTGTGCTACAATCATTACATAAACTGTGTGGCATTTGTTTTACGTTCTTTTAAAAATGGTAAGGCATCTATCTGTAAGTGGTTTGGCTTGATGGGGGAAATCCAGAGTGAAATTATTTGGCCTTTGATAGTCAGGAGAGCTGATAATTTCCTGCAGTAGGTTTTCCTTTTTTAGCTTGCAATAAGGCCCAGTTCTCAAAGAAATCAAAGACATGCATAATCAAAATTGCTCAGCACAGTCCTGTTTACTCTCACTCATGTTATCAGGGATACAATTTGAAAGCTAAAATTTGAAAAGTCAGACAGGTTTCTCCACAACTGTGGACAAACATGCTTCAATTTAAGCATGCTTAAGACCATGGTTTGATTTATACTTAAATTTGTTGTTATTCTGCAAAAGCTTTAGTTCTACATGCTTTTATTTTGCTGCCACGTTGTTTTTTATTTGGTTTTCTTTTTTTTAATCATGTTCTAGGGACCAATTTATGAAAGATATTTGTTGAAGAGTCATCTCTGAGTCATTCTACTGATAGTAGGATGTCTCCTGTTGGTAGTGGGAGATATTCAACACCTTTCTAGAACTGGTGTTTTCAACGTCTTTGGAAGCATTTTTAGAAATAACAGTAATATTAAAGGTCATTTTAACCTTACATCAGCATTTTGACTCATGATGTTTAATATCACACACAACAAGACTAAAAGGGAAACACTCTTAATTCAGATAGCTATTTCCAGGAGAATCACTCCATACCAGACATGCCAACTTTTACTACACTTATTAAATCCATTGCTAATGCTGTGAGATTACACAGATTAGACTTTTCTTAACTGGCAGTTACAGAATAGCCTGCATAGGAACTTTGCCTAACCGAAGAATTTAAATTCCATTAATAGCAATGACAGCACTGCAGCTAAAAGAAAGTAAGTTTGTCTGATATTTTGTCTAAAATAGTCAGGGTAATTGATGATGAGAGAGAGAGAAGGAGAGACGGACAGAGAGAGAACACCCATTATCTCAGTGATTGATATAGGCCTTTTTCTAATTACATCAGCCCTTTCCAGTGGAGACAGGTCATGGTACTTATAGATCTGCAGCTACAGGTTTAAGACTATTTGACAAATAACCATAATTTAAAATACAATTATTGAAAAGATAAGATGGATGCTGTAAAACTTTTTATGCACATGTAGGATAGCTAAGGAAGAATGGAAACTTTTCCACAGTTGTGAATATGACAGGATTATCTTTAGAGCTCTGTTTCACCGCCATTAGAGACAGGGAGGTTTTAGTATTTTGTAGTTGAGAGGATTTCTCCAGAATTATGTGAGGTGAGTGAATGTGATCCAAATAATAAGAATATAAAGATGAAATGCATGTAACTCCTTATTCTTTATTACAGGTCATTGCAAGGCAAGGCAAGGTTCCTAGGGACTGTTTACAGCTGGAGCTTCCCAAAGTGAATGCAAAACTACAGCAAGCCAAACATTTCATCAGTGGCATCATGAGTGATGTAAGGAAAGAAAATCTGTAACCTTTGAAAGGGTGGAGACTGATATACAAAAATGTTATGACCTCTTATATTTCAGATTTGTGTATTTAGAAACTTTGTAAAAAAATAAAATGATCTCTCAAAAATTTGGATTCTAAAGTTCTTCTAAAAATCTCTCGTTATAAAATAAAAACAGATCTCTTTCCTAACAACTATTATATAAATAAAAAAAGAAAACACAGATTATCTTATAAATTGATAAACACCCATAAATCTGGTTATAACCTGTGAACAGCCCATGAAGGGAATACTGGATGACACAAAGGAGAACGTGGTCAGTAAGAGAGTCATATGTCCCACTAATAGTATGTTATTAGCACTCAGCTGAGGTAGGTTTTCTACTTTGAACCTCTCCTTTCAAGTTAGGTGTGAATTAGTTTGGGGGAGCAAAGGACTATTAATCATTTCCAACCAGGAAAGACTGAAATAGATGAAACTGTTTAACTTAAGGGAAAGAAGACTCGATAGAGGCTATGTAAATACTCTCAAAATGTCTCCTGCTACAGAAGGAAGAAAAATCTTCATTTATGTGCCTATGGCAAATAAAAAACCTGAGGTTAAATTGAAGAAGGAATGATTCAGGAATATACATGGAGAAAGCTTTTAAGAGGAAGTATAAAACGCTGAAACAAACTCCCTGAGGTTATCATGGAGTTCTCCTTACACATCTCAAAGAACAAGTTAGACAACATCTGTCAGGAATAGCACTCATACTGTTCATCCTGCCCTAGGGAACAAATAGGAACTTGACAAAGTGTTGAGCTCCTTCCAAGGCTTATTTTTGTGACTAAAATAAGCAAATAAAATACTTCCTAGAATAAGGTTATTTAAGTTTGAAATTCATGAGCTAAAATTCAAATGATGATAGGTGTTATCTAAGTTCCTTGACAAAACCTCTCAGAGTTTTCACAGAAATTTCTGGTTATGCTGCTTCTATGAACTATGTTTAAAGATAATAAAAGCATCAAGCATAATAGATACAAAAAGGTCATGTGTTTGCTGTGAATTTCTGGTTACAAATCCACGTTATCCTTACATCTGAATATTTTGGTTTTCAAGAAGAACTACCAATAGCAATGTTGTTTAAAGTCTATTATTTATTTATTATTTGTTTGTAGGGAAAAAAGAACAAACAGTAATTTTCACTTCCTCTTAATCCCTTTTCCCTTCTGTCTTCAAGTAAAGTGTGAGTATTTATAATAGCTTGGATAATTTGGTTTTATTTTATCTGTGTATTTTTGTTAAGGAATTGAAAAATATAAATGAAAACTTTTCCCAAAAGCTAAGAAGTATTTCTTACGAAAGTATTTCTTGGCTTTAATAGTTCTTATTCCCATGTAGAATCAGAATCATAGAACTAGGCAATGGTTTCCTTGGATTGGAAGGGACCTTAAACATCATCTAGTTGAAACTCCCTGCTGTGTACAGGGACACCTTCCACTAAACCAAGTTGCTCAGAGTCCCATCCAACCTGGCCTTGAGCAGCTCCAGAGACTGGATCCACAACTTCTCTGGGAAACCTATTCCAGTGCCTTACTTCCCTCACAGTAAAGAATTTTGTGCTAATATCTAATCTAAACCTTTCATCTTTCAGTTTGAAGCCATTCCTTTTTGTCCTGTCACTACATATTCTTATAAATAGTCTTTCCCCATCGTTTGTGTAGGCTCCTTTAGGTACTGGAAGGCCACAATTATTTTACACCAAAGTTCTCTTTTCCAGCTGAACAATCCCAATCCGCTCAGCCTTTCCTCATAGAAGAGTTGCTCCATCCCCCTAATCATCTTCATGGACCTCCTCTGGACTCTCTTCAACAGGTCCATGTGCTCCGTGTGCTGGGGACCCCAGGGCATTCAGACATTCTGCTGGGTTGTGTATTGCAACCCGCAGTTCAAAGTCACTTTCTGAAGTAAAAGGAATAAATATGTATTGGCCATGCCATGATTTTAGCCTTCACCATATCTAAATGGGAGTGTGGTATAGAACTTAGGGTGAGATTTATTGGCTTGACTTCCATCTTAAACTTCAGTTTCAAAGTAGATATTAATGGACACTAATAAAAACAATCCACTAGACTAAACTTGGTGGCTTTTAAAGACAGCTGGAGTATCTAACATGCAGGACACTGGGAAAGGCTTAAGCAAGACTTTACACTTCTGGTGCCACAGCCGAAGGCCAAAAAAATACTCCAGGGTTCTTATCATGAGAATCACACCTTGATTGCTCACTCCTCCCTTAGGCAACTCTGTTACTCTGCAATTCTCTCTGTGTCACACACATTCACAACACAAAGCAGTCATAAAAGCTTGGTCAGCTGGGGTTTCTCCTTGCATCAGTGAACACATAGTGGAATTAATAAAGCCGATTAACCACAGCTCACAGACTGATATTGTACAGCTAATTTTTAAGTCACAGCCTGGAAGTGTCTTATTTTGAAGATGTGGACAGATCCTCAAACCTCAAGGCTGAAATTGCTCCTTTTTCTAATTAATCCTCAGGAAAAGAATGGACTTCAAATTCCACCACTGACGTTAGGTGAATGGGGAAATTACAACAGCACAGACCAGAAAGAAAAAAAATGTTCCTATTCCTCCAGAAAAGTAGGCAGCCACCTTCTGTAGAGAAATTCCCCACTAAACAACCTGCCCAATTCTGCTTTTGGCATATATGCATATATGATAATGAACTTGTCCTGCCCATTCCAGTGAATCAAATCCAAACACTGTTTAGGTCCAGGCTCTGTTAGCTATTTTTTTAATCAGTTTAAACTTCTCAGTCTACACACGGAATGCTCATTAACACATTTTATTCTTGCTGGTAACTAGGAGCTGTCTAATGATCTAAACTGTACTGAAGAGGAATCTTCACAGTGCATCCTGCATCCTCTTGCCTCTATACTTTGTCTTTTCCCTTCTCAGAGAAAAAGAAATAAAAAAAAGGATAATGGACAAACCAGAAGGAATTTAGAAAGAAAAGAAGTAATTAAACTAGTAGGAGATTTGTGGAATGGAACGGAACTGAAAAAAAAAAGGAAAGAAATTTAAGCCAGAGCCTTAACAATTTGCATCTGCCTGCTTCAAATCATAGGACCTATGACACACTCTATCATGCAAAATAGATGGATTTTAAAAAAGCACAGGTTTCCTATGATGTCCATTAATTTCGTGGTTTGTTGTTATTTTAAATGTAGGATTAAATGTTCAGAAAGAGGATAAATGAAGACTAAGAAGCATTGGTAAGAGGATAGCCTAAAAGTATCATCTTACTAATGAGAAAGCAGAATTATTTCATTCAAGATGTAGAGCAGCAGGGGGAGGGGGGTGAAGATTAAAAGTCTGTTCTGTTCATTTGTTTGTTTTCCAAAGAAAATTATGTAAACATCATTATTTAAGTATTTAAAGCTTCTCAGGAAGGAAGATCTAAGCAGTATATTTTCAAAAGAAAATGACGCATCCTTCCAATATTTAACTCTCACCTTGATGTACATCTAACTAGGTTCAAATGATTACAGACATTGATACAACTTGGAGCAAATGCATGTTAAAACTAATGAAGCAGAAGTACTCAAACAAACACGCTCTTTTTATTGGTCAAAAATGTTCATACAGTGGCTCTGTGCTTTTGAAATCTGGACTTCCCAATTGGCTCACATTATATTGCTTCTGAACCATTTCTGTCCTGTCATGACTCAGTGATGTCCTAAACATGTATCAGAGCTTCCTAAGCAGGATCAGGGATGACTCCCTTCACCCACAAGGAAGTATGGACTTGAGTGTGAAATTCTTATGCTTGCAAATATGAGTTATGCTGGTGGCAATTCCTAGCATTTTAATGCATCATTTTAATCCCTTTAAAAAGCTTTCATATTCTATCTTCCTCTATTAGACATATGCCACACTTCACCCAGTTCCAAAAAGGATTATGAATATATAAATCAATCCAAAGAATGCTGCCCAAACAGGGAGCTCTGAATTTTTTATTCTACCCCTATGCACTTTGTCACACTGGGATTCCCAGACCTCATTTCACTAGGAGGAAGCAATAAAATTTTTCCCAGTCGCACCTATTTGCAACTCATTCTTGGAAAAAATGCCAACCTTGACCCAAGACTGACCCTGAAACAACAAATGAAAAAGAAAAAACAAAACAAAACAAAACAGAACAAAAGAGTGTTGGAATAAAGACAAAGCTAATACTGTCCAACTGACACAATGCATAACAAACAAAATCAGAATTCAAGAACTGAGACCAAGCTTTTGTGTCACCTGTGACACATCTGTCATCTGCATTGAGACATTCAAAGGACCTGAATGAAACCCTTAACCTGATTTATTTTTACCTGTTTTGGTGCTCTTTAAAATAGAATAGACATTTTTTTAAAAATGCACATCTTTAAGCAGCGTATTTCATTGCAGCCATTCAGAGCAATATTCATGAGAGGAGGTCTCAAGGGTTACAACCCACTTCAGTTTTGTCACTGTGTTACTCATGGAGCCCTGACAACAAAGGGTGGTCCACATATACATGTGAACACACATATACACACAAAAAGAAAAAACCCACATTAAGTACTACCAGCTCAGATCCCTTTTTCTTATTTGATGCCTAAAAAATATTTTGGATGTGAATGAACACAGTGCAAAAAATGGTCCACAGACTTTTAGTTCTATAACTAAAGTAAGTAAGTTTAAGATAAATTTTATTTGGTATTTTAGGTGGTTAGGTGTGTTTTTGAATTGGGAAGAAAAGGAAATAAAAAAAGAAGTTTGAGAAATTATGATCTAGCCTGGAGTATCAACACAATAAAAGAAAAGGAAATTGAACTTGGATTTGGGGATCATGGACTTGGCTTGTCCCAAGAGCTACCAACTGTCACCATCACTCAGGGAACTGTATCATTCTTTGATGTATCAGAACTATTATTTTCCTCTGGCCAGTCTGCTTGAAGAAAAGGGTATGCAAAGCATTATTGTTCTAATATGTTCCTCAACAAAGAAAAGCTTTGAAATCCTCCAAACAACTTGTTTTTCCTGCCTGTGGATTTGCTTTGCACTGGTCAGTAACTTCTCACTATAGAAAAAAGATCAATTGGGTTTTAAAATTTATTTCCATTTGGTTCCTTTCAGAAAGAAGGGAGATCTGTTCTTGGAGACTGTGGGGGGAAGTAGAAGTCACACATCTACATATTCATTCCCAAAATGCTTAATATTTAAGGACTTTAATAAATGATAATGATTAAGGGCAAGGGAGACCTTCTCAGGAGAGGGCTTTAGTGTGAATATAAAGCCCAGCTTCCAAAAAAGTCTATTTGACTACTTGAATAGAGATTTTGATGCTAATTTTATCTCTAAAAGGTACAAATTTTACTCGCTCTACTTGAAATTGGATACTTCAAAGCATGCACAACAGAATAAGGAAATCGTGTTGGCAAAGGCAAAAAGAACAAGGAAAGCTGGCTATGAAATGAATATGAAATATTGGCCTTTATCTAAAAGGTATCTTATTGGGGTTCTCATGCTGTTATTCACCCATACCCATCTGTAACTGAGAACACATTTAAATCAAGATGATTTAAATCACTATCAAGATGATTTGGAGGAGAGAGATCTATTCATTTAGGTCCACTTGTTTGCTTAATTGGCAAACCAACTGTCCTCTGAAAATAAATCAGACCCATGTTGCACTAAACCATATTGCTTTCTCATTTGAACCTCTTAAATAAAAGTGAAATCTAGACCCTTATTACACTGCATCATAGAATTAACTTTTCAAATTGATGATTTCTATAGAAATCATTATCTGATTTTTATGCATCTTGTAAATGTTCCAATACCCAAAAGTCTGAAAATCTAGAAAAATCACTTGGTAGTTTTGCTCATTTTTCCATCAGAATAAGTATTTTGCTCTTTAAAACCCATTGTATAACCAAAAAAAGGATTAGGAATGCAGCCTGGCAAGACACTACTTGTCCTCATTCCTTTCTTTTAAATTACTTTTGTGTGAAAGACAGAAATGACAACACAGAATAAAGAACTTCTCTTTTATTTACTGAATAGACACAACAATGTAACTTCAAAAGCATCTTTGAAAAGGCTAAAATATTCGTTGACAAGAGGATTTGGATAAAGATTCTGATCTCATTTTTGCAAGAATAAATGTAAATTCAGCACCTTCGGTGTACAGCAAATTATATCACAAAGTGTCCCCGAATACTGCAGCAGTCATCTGCTGTTGAGAGACAAAACAGCCACAGGGATTTCTAAGTATCCTCTCAAGGGCTGATTTTCAACAAAAACTGCCCCAACAGAAGCTGATTTTCAACACTTGAAACAAACCTTGATTCTGAGGTGAAAACCATAGGATAAAATATTCATAATCAAAAGTGCATGCTCATGTATAGTTGCATAAGACTAGTTTATTATGGCTATATAAATGCACATGTATACTTTAATCATTGCTGTAACTGCTCAGAATTTCTTAACAGAGGACTGAGTTCAAAATAGACAATGAGTTTTACAATATCATGTCAAATTTGGCTTCTGCCTAAAAAAGTCCACGAGACTTCAAACAAGTGGAACTAAACAAGTTCCAGGAGACACAAATTGTCAAAATTCATGGATCCACTCCCTTCTGGAGTAGCTGGTACCTTTTTCAGTACCTCTGTGACATTTAACACTGTTCACATGCCCAGAATTTCCTTGTAAATCTAGAGCTCTGATGATCCAGACAGTGAGAAAGTTTGCAAGAGCTTTCTGTGCTCCCAGATCTCCATTTTCCCACTTATCCTTCACCCTTTTAATTAAAAAAANAAAACCAAACCAAAAAACCTCAAGGAAGGTTGGAAAGGATCTCTAGTCCCAGTCATAAAAGACCACGATAGGAAAAACAAGCCAAACCTTCAAAATACCTCTTGCATGAACAAGAAGAGAGAACAGTTCTTCACCACTGCAGGAGTATTGAATTTGTTCCAAATGCTTGACACAGCTGGTCCCCAGTGGAGCATTTTCTCCCTGGAGGACTGCAGCCCAGGGAAAGGCCCACGCTGGGACAGGGAGACAGAGAGGAGGGAGGAGTGGCCCAGAACAACTGGAAAAGACTCACCACAGGCCCATCCCAACTTTTCTAGGTTTTCCTGGGTTTTTTCTACTTCATATCTATTTAATAGAAGGAAAATGAGTCATTTGTGCAGTAATAGAGAGGGGCTGAGTCACAGATGCTCTGCAGTGCTGCTGTTCAGCAGCTGACACAGATGTGTGCCTTGCTAAAGGGGGAGAGTTCACTTTCATGGATACAATTAGTCTTATTTCATGACCCTAATTATGCTTAGAATCATGATCATATCATGCAATATTCAGATTATACAAAAAGTATGAGATCTGATTCTCTGCTAAGTTACTCTGCTTTAGGTCTGGTAAGAGTCTTCTAATTAACACTTGTCTCCATGAAAGGAAAATGAGGTCCATACTTATGCATCTAGCTAGATTAGTTTACATCTTCTTAGATTAGGTGAAATTGTCTAATGCATATGTAAGAACTACGAGTAGAGGGCCCCAGTAATACTAACATATTACTGCTAATAAATCCTCTTCTATACTTAAACAAATTAAGCTCTCATCAGCTGGTACATAATAGTTCCATTGTCATTGACTTAAAAATAAAATGACCTGATAGCAAGGAGACACTTTTGCTATTGCCATTATCTGCTTGTGAAAAATGTGAATTACTTGCAGGCAGCAGAGGGTTCCACTTGCAATTAAATTAGCACTAGTGGACATTTCACCCACATCCAGAGAGATCGCTGGAGAGGGGAAAAAGACAGATTCTAATTTATCACAAGCTACTAGCTCTTTGTGAAAGAGACAGGTTTAAGCTATTCTTGTCCATTTTCTGAAACCCACAGGAGCTTGGAAATTATCTGATAATCTAACTGAATGATTTATAACTCCCTTTTGGCCCCATGCAAGGATTTGCCCCCAACGATTAATCTTCCTGGATATAATTGGAGTTAAAATTAAAACTACATTACTCCTCAATTTATTGGGATGAACTTGGCATGGACTTTTGTAACAGCTTCAGGTAACATAACCATTAACAATGGTAAATGATACCAAGTTTGGCTGGCCAAAAATCAAAATGAGGGAGGGAAAATTAACACAAATAACAACCTTTTATCAAGACATCAATACCTTCCAGCTGCTCATTTCTATGGCACCAAATTGCTGCAGTAGCAATTACCTGATATTGGTAAATGAAGCAATTCTTAAGCCCCAGAGGTATAAAACACAGTGTAATTCAAGAAAAGTCACTAGAAAAAGTAAATTTCTGGTCCCCATTCAAGCCTGAGGAACAATCAATAAGACTTAACATGGATTAGCAGAGAGACCCAGGCCTGTTCACAGGCCACAGGGGACCATTTTGGGTGCAGAAGGAAACAGCTTTTTTTGGCCAATGGCCTGACTGCCCATTTGCAGGGGAGAAGCGCAAAGTATTTTTTTTCATGAAAGCCATCAGATCCCTCGTGTGTTTTGCAAACAACATTTCACTGCAAAAAGCACAAACCACCATAGCAGGGTTAACAGTTAACATAGCAGGTGAAACAGCACCTTCAAAAGGGAGACTGCTTTTCTTCCCATGGCAGTGCCTTGTGAGAAAACCCATCCCAAAATTTCATTTATAAATTTTGTTGCTTAGGTCGTTGAGTATAATTTTCCTCCTTTTCTTCCTCGGGGTCTTTCTCAATTAAGATACTAAAGACAGAATTTTTCTGCCAAACTATGGGCATTCAGTGCCATTTTAGATGGTATGAGATACATTCCTGACCCCTTGATGCAGTTCCAGACGGACACGGGTAACCTAGAGAACTCTTATCAAAGCTAGTGGTCTCAGGCCGATATTTTGGATACTCTGGCATAAATCAATCTACAAACTGGGATTAAGGTCACTGATGTTCACATTTCAGCCATGTCAGTCAGAATATTGATGATAGATTAGCCAGAAGAGGAAAACATTAGCTTGACTTTCTGGAGGAATATTACTTCCAAGATAGACAAAATGTGTTAGCATTTGCTCTGTTAGCATTTACTCTGAAACCTTACTTGCCTCATTTTGCTCACTAGTGAAATGGAGTTAAACTCCCCCATATTCTGCAGGATAAATTCCTTAACATCAGTGAGCTCCTGGGACATGTGAGAACCAGAACCAAAGTTATGCTGGTATAGATTGAGCTTTCTTCACTCAGACTGGTTCATGGGTGGTCCATAATGGTTTGGTGTAGGAAGGTCGGGCTATTCCATTCAGTGCCAGCTGGGGTAGGTGAATATCCTGTTACATGCGTGTAGTACAACATGATATGGGGCAGAAACAGCAGCTGCAGCTCTGGAAGCTGCAGAGCCATTCCCTCTGTGAGCATCCAGTGTGATCAGAAACGGTTTTTGTAGAAAACATAGGGGTGTCGGTCCGGTGCTGTGCTGGATGTTGTAGACTTATTCTGAAAGCCTCATCCCCCATCACTCAGAGGCAGAGCAGAGCATTCCCTGCAGCCCTAGCATCATTACCAGGCTGTAGATAACACACCATTTTATGGGGTTTTTTAATTCAATTTCTGCTTGTTTCCAATGTTTGGCTTTGCAGTTTTGTTAATCTTCCCCCTGCCCCCACCCCTCCCCATGCTACCCATTACCCTACACATTTAGAAACCCCCTGAGGTTTCAGGTGTGCCATAATCACTTTTTTCTTAGGTTATGTATTTTCAGTACAGGACACCATTCAGGAGGAATAGACTGTTAAATGAATGTTCTGTTGACATTACATCTTCTGTTTCATGCCAAGACAACAAAAACTCCCACTGTGTAGCTTGAGCTACATCCAAGCCCTGCAGATTAGAAATTCCAGGTGTAAGAGTATCAGGGAGTAAGGACTTCAGCTTTACAATAAAATTTCACATCAATTTTTGTCAATCTTCATGCAGCTCAATTATAACCAGCAAGCACTCTATTTTTGAGAAGCATGAGAGGATTTACAGGCCCATAACAATGGGAGCAGTACTCAATTTGGAAAATAAAAAAAGCACTGTTAACAAAAATCCTCTTTGAGGTTGGGACTCAGCTTTATGAACACAAAAGGCTAATCCTTAAAATACAGAGATAGCCTTAGGAATACTTTCTTACTAGTAACTTCGCTGTGCACAACAGTTCTGTCTCACAGAACCTCTCACCATTAACAACAGCTCTCCTATGTTTTCCAAAATAAGAGACACTAAAACCTAAATAGCAGTAAAATTGCTCTTTTACCCAAAGAAATATGTTGCACAAAGCTGAAGTGCAGCAGCAGTGGGAGCTTTTGCTGGTTTGCTGTGTATTACAATATGTACACTACCAACAAATAATGACATTGTTAGGACATTAATAAAACGTCATAAATACGAATTAATTAATCCTGGATCATAGGGCTCAGACACCCAGACCAAGCTCCCTTCCTGTGATTTGAGTGCTGTACATGTCTGTAATAAGGAGTCACATAGAGGTAAAACATTACAAGCCAAGAAGGTAAAATGGACCAATATTCCTACTTTCTTTTAAGAGTGGAGAATAAGAAGAGGGCAAGTTTTAACAGCCAAGCCTGCAAAACAGATCTGTGCAAACTGTGTCTGGAGCAGTATATAAGTTATTTGTTAAAGGCCACACATGAAACTTCAGGCAGGCTTAGCAAGGAAGCTCAGCTCTGTTGAAGATATGATTTGGTCCCTTAAAGAGTGCTGAAGCATTCTGGTTCCCTTCGTTGAACTTTCTCCTGGTTATCATCCTGGAGAAATGGAGTGGGTTGGCTTTACTGGAAGTCTGTTTTCTGGAGAGGGCAGTACTAGAAATGTCCATCGGAGGTCAGAAGACAACCCTTGATCCTCCAACACACCTGAAGAATGGTGATTCTTGTCAAGTCCTGAATAGGTTTCAAGTCAGAAAAGCTCCTGAGGTAAATAAGATGTACCTTTGCTGAGAAGAGGAAATGAACTCAGGAAGATTCCACCTCAATGGGTTGCCATTTGGGTGTTTTCCCCTTTTACTGCTCTAACAACGAAGGATTGTAGTGAAGCTTTACCAAATGATGAAGACATATGACATAAGGGAATGAAAACTGCTCAAATTGTCAACACATTTTGTTTTGCTGCTCAATGTAAATCTTTTCGTTGCAGATGCAGATGTTATTCATTACGTTGTAGATAAATTCAGAAATGTGGTTTACACTGATTTAGCATTGTACTTAATTGGTTTTAAATCTAATGCACTGCAATAAGCCTTAAGTGCTACTTTGCTGTGAAATTTAAAAGTGAGCAGTACTGTAATTTTGCTTTGGTAGGATTTCTCTGGAAGCAAATATGCTTCAATTCAACAGCCTCTCACTGGGAATAAAACAACAAAAAATCCACTTAAAATGTAGCTTTCTTAATTGACCTCGGTTTTTAAAACTCACATTTGAGGACTGTGTTATTAGTGGGGTTATGTCTAAGAGACAGATACAGTGGCAAATCTCAAACCATGGCACTTAGCATTTAGCTCCTTATAATGCAAAAATGCCTCAGACTATCAGCGAGTGACAGCTGGTGAGCCAGAGCAGAGCATGTTCTGGAAGCACAAAGGAAAGCAACACAAAACGCTGCTGCTGTTTTGCAAACCTGAATACCACACCTATAACTCCTGCTGCCTACACCTGGACTGTAAGCATGAGTAATAGTATTAGGTAGTCTTAAACTGGACTAGATGGAACTAAATGATCTTTAAGGTCATTTTCAACCAAGCCATTCTTTGATTCTAAATGAGGGCCGAGATATTTTTGCAGGTTGGATTTATGTGCTATCACTTCTTCTGAATCCAACTCACAGAATACATTTTCCATGCACTTGAAATGTCAAGGATATTTATTTTAACTGCTATTTGTCAGAGAATAACTGTCCTGAAGATGTGGCATATAGATACCGAAAATCCTAATACAGCAGCCCAAATATTAGTCTGTGTCTGTCTTCCTGAAATTCTCTTCTCCTTTCATTTCCAGCCCAGATGTTGAGGACTTTGATAAATTGTCTTTCTAAATTAACCTGTCTGCGTAATCGACCTCCTAAATGAAAATGAGAACATTTTCCACTTTTAAAGAAACATATTGGCTCTTCTATTTTCAAATTAGTTTTTTTTTTTTTTTGAATAGCACTCTTCAAAAATCTTCAGCCAAATTCAAATAAAACTCATTTTTAAGCAAACATCTATATTTTTGTCTTAGTAAGTGATATATATAATATAGTTGCTCATAATCCTCTTAATAACTTTTGAGTAGTAAACATCAAGTGCTTCATTTTTCTTGTTCTCAGTCTCAGCAGTCTGATCTTTATAATAATCTATATGTATGACTCTATTCCATTACCCCAATTTTCCTTGTAAATTATAAAACTTAAAAAAATAAGGCTGGGACATGAAGAGAGAAATAAAACCTCATATATACATAGTGTTAAAGAAAAGACAAGGCAAGTGACATTCTCTCTTTGAAGACCTTTTTAAGAATTTTAGTAATGATTTAAGGTGAGAACAACTCGGACTAGAAATGGAACTTGGCTGCTGTTGATGGCACTGGAGCTTTGGCCAACCATGGGAATGCCAGACCTGCACAGAACCTGGAGATGACTGTTCACAGAACTACTTACAACAGTGAAGATGGTCATTTCTATCAAAAACATACTGGATGTCTTGAGCTGAAACCAGTTAAAAACAGTTTTATCTCACTGTAGAAGCCCAGCCAACACGAGGTGGCCAATGTGGATGTCCCAAACAAGGATAGCTGGGTGGCTGTGGAGCCAAGCAAAGTTTGTTGGTAAGAATATGCTCTGAGAAGGGATGGGTTTTGGGCTCGAGAAGGGATCTATATGGAATAAGCATATTTCCCAAATTCAGACAACTTTTTTTACAACAGCCACTTATGGGCAGAAGCTGCTTTTTAATTCATGGTGAATCAGGGAACTCCTAGAGTGAATTGGTTCATAAAGACAAGACACTTTTCTTTCCTCTTTTCTCTTTCCTGAGATTATCAGGCCACAGCATAACCTGTTATACTTAAATTCTAATTTTAATTTCGATGGGTTTTTTGTTTGGTTTGTTGGGCTTTTGTGGGTTTCTTTGGGGAGTTTTTTTTAGATAAATGTCATGATACATCTCAGGAAATAGACAACAACTTGAAAATGGCTTTTTGTTATAGTGAAATGAAGTGGAACGATTACCAATTTAAAAAGTTCCTTGGACATCTTAGTATCCCTATTTACATTCAGGCTTTAGAGGAAGTGAAGAATATCCTGTGACTTGCAAGAGAAGCTTATCTGTTAGTTTTCAGTAAATTTCCTGGCATCTTACAATGCACCAGGGAAATAAAAAGCAAAAAATGTCAAGTACAGCCTCCCAGCAGCACACCCTTCACTTTAAGTAGTGCCAGCTCTGCAATATGAACCAGCTTTTTTCAGCTTCTTTTTTTGTCAGCAGTAAACCAAAATACCTGGATAGTCCCAGACACAGGCTGTGCACATCCCAGTCTTTTCCCCTCATCCTCAAATCTGATCTCACTTGCCAGTTTGCTCATCTCCATATTCTCCAGCCTGCATCACTGCATTAGCCCTGACTCCCTCACTTTCCAACATCATTCCTAGCTGCAGCTATCAAAACACATGGGCAGAGTTGTATTCAGTAGCAGCAAAGTTTATCACGCAGTCAGTTACTAGAAACAGGGATTATTCAAGGATAACAGGGGAAAACATGTATTATGCATTTCAGTTCATGACTGTTAGTAAGCAAAATCTAATTAAGAGTGCTATTGACCTCTGTTAGCATGCATTTTGAATAGATTATTGATCATCCGTGTTACAAAAATATATATGCTGACTAATGGCAAATATTAATAACAAACTGTAGTTATTGAAAATTAATTTCTTGTGAGCATTATAGATCTTTTGTAAATCTGCATTTTTATGTGATGTCCTATAAAACAGGTATAAAAATTCAGAACTGGGATTTCTAATGCTGCTTTTCAAAGTAATCCTAAGGGAATATTGACATTAGCAGTTCATTGATACAAAATCAAGCAACGTAAGCAATGGCACAAACCAGGGTATGTACCAATTTCTGCCATGGGCTTTTTCCATGACAACATCCATGTCTATGCACACATCTCTGTACTTTCTCTCTTTGCAAACTTTCCTGTGCTATCTCCAAATCAGATGGAAAATAGCTGAGAAAAGAGAACCTTTTCCCTTGATCTACCCTCAGGACATAATCTCAGAAAAATATGTTTCTTTAGTAATAGCAGCCCTATTTTCTCAATTCCCAGAGGAAGTACCAATTTATAGTACCTCTTGGGCAGCATATTTCAGAGATGTTAACTTATTAAAAGTAGTTAGAGTACTTTACATCTCTGTTTTATAGAGCTCCAGTTCTGGCTTTTCTCAGCTTCAGCAGATGTTGCTGCATTGGCAAATTCAGCAAAACAGCAGGAACACCATATTTTATTTTTAATCAAAGCTGATTTTTAAGACAACATTATTAAACTGCGTTGGGAGCTGGAATTTTGCATGCGATGTGGTGAAGCCTTTCAGTCTAATCATGACATGAAGGTATGTGTGGTTTGCTGGCTCACCTGCTTACTCAAAGATAATATTCCTCAGTGTTTGGTATCATGGAGGAGATTCACATCATGGTGTTTGAGTGTGATTGCTTGTCCCCTTTTCTTTTTTCTCTGTAGTGTCTGTGTAACAACAAATGGGCATATGAGACTGATTAGCCTCAGTATTGTAGGGTTTACATAGGGAAATACATACTTGAGCAGGTTCAAGGGTACCTTAGGGCATCCCTCTCTCTCAACACAACTGATTCCCTCTAAAATTAGTCTAAAAGGTGCTTCTGTGTGAAGCCAGTGTTTGTGTACCCTCAAGTCCCTCAAAATTTCTCATGTTTTGAACACAACCAATGTTTTGCAGACCTGTTGCCTCGAAGAAAAACAGTCAGGTCTTCCAGATCTCAGAATTACTCTACCTAAGATATAGAGAAATATAAGAAATGGGTATCAAAATACATTTTATTTATGAAGAATTCACATTAAGGTAAAAGTTCCGGTAGGATGCCAGTAGGATTTTGCTGTGAGATTCAACAGAATCAGGATTTCATGCTCGGACTTTGGGTTAAAGTTCCTCTCAGCTGTAGGTAGGTCTGAGATGCTGTCATCTGCATTTTTTAATCTTCAGGTCCATTTGAACAACGTGGCACAGATATGCTGATTCCTCATCAAGTGTGTTTAAAGAAAAGTGTATTGTTGAACTGATCATTTAAATGATCAAAGTTTTTAGAAACAGGACACTTTGCAGCCAAGATTTACAGTTCAGGAAAGTTCAATCATGTTTGTGGAGGTGTCCTAAAGTTATTCAGATTTTCAGAAGATCTTGCTATGATTTCAAATGCATATATGTGCACTTAATAGCATTTGTTGCATAATTCCAGCCAGAGTAACTCCAATATACCTATTATATGTTAATATCCAATATACCTATTTTTCTTGATATAGAACAGAAATATCTTACTAGCATTTTCTTACAAAATTATTAAAATGTGCTGTGCTGGTTAATCATGTGGGCACTTTGATATATTCCTTTTACTTGTTTTTACAGTATAGTATTTAGCACTTTCACTGCTATTCCACAAAATCATAGCAAAATGTCTACACATTTCTGCCAACAGGCACCTTAAACATTTCACAGGTACAGTATGAGAGATGCAAAGATATTTGCAGAGGATAATGCAAATTATTTTTAACTCAAATAAATCTGATTATTAAAGGCTTTGATAAAAATAAAGGACAAAATAGAGATGAGTTGTGGTGGTTTGAGGAGACTGAGTTGATGTGTTTAATTTTTCCAACCGAAAAACTATAGGGCAAATAATCACTCTCATGTCAGATTTGGGTGGAGATGAGTGAAAGGCAGACAGTTTTTAAAGAAAGACGGGGCTTAGGGTGCAAAAGCAACAAAAATACTTGGAGAATCTACCTGAATTTCTACTGCATTTTTCTTCTCTTGAAGACTTTAATGAACCTGAGGCAGTCAGTCAACAGAAACTTGGTACAAAACCTCTCCCTGATCCTTGGATCAGCCTGTAAATGCTACTGGGGGTAAGCCAAACACATAGCTCTTAGAAAAATAACAGCTTCACTTTGGATTTTCCAGGACTGATTGTGCCCTCAAAGTTTTTTCAGTTGCAGACCTGGTCAGCAGTGAGAAAAAAAGCATAATGATACCCACAGAATAATTTTTTGTCCGGTTATCCTTGATGGTGGGGGGAAAAAAAAAAAAAAAAAAAAAAAAGTAAAGCAGAAAGATATTTTTGAGTTTTTGTAATATATGGAAGGATTTTAAGCTGTCACATACCCAGGCTGGAGCAGAAGTCCTTTAGTAATAGCTAAATAATCAACTAATGGCAGAGTGCAGCTCACACAACATTTCACTTTAGTATTTGAGTAGTCACAATACAATCAAAAACCTTACTCTCAGAGTAAACTAGAATTCAATGTAATGGCATGCAACCCATAGCATCTTGGAAAAGTTAATCAATATAATCAAGATTTGTCTCTCAATAGTAGTATCATATGTTCCATGACAATATTTATGAGCAAATGTAAAAGAATTATAGAATTATAGAATGGTTTGGGTTGGAAGGGACCTTAAAGATCCTCTGTTTCCAACCCCATTGCCATGGGCAGGGGCAACTTCCACCAGACCAGTTTGCTCAGGGATACATCCAGCCAGCCTTGAAAACTTCCAGGATTGGGACACCCACAACTTCTGTGGGCAGCCTGTGCCAGTGCCTCACCATCCTCACAGTAAAGAATATAACTACCTTAAATTATTTTTAAGTGCAGACAGGATTTTAAACCCCCTAAATCCCTGCTTTCTATTTCAAAAACTTCGTTGCTAAAAAAAAAAAAAAAAGGAATAAAGAAAAAAAAAATGTAAACCTTTGGATATCTAGCAATATGCAACTGTATCAGGAATTTAAATCCATTTTTTATAATGTACCCAATTTTATCTGTCACAATTTTCTCTGTCAAAGGTATAATTACAATGGCTAACATAACACTCGCACTAATTTATACCATAAACACAGATGATCTGTCACAGAGCAATCTTTACATAACACTTAGACAAAATCCTAAGCTATTAAAATGTGTGAATTGCATATGCCCACTTGCTTAAAATAGATTGTGTAAAAATTAATGTATTTTAGCTAGTCGAGGGGAAAGTTACAGTTTATTATTTAAGATGCAATGCTGATCAAAGGCAGCCTCTACAAAGTATATGGAAGAAGAACTGTTATCAGGTTTGCTAATCAGGAGCTTAACTGTGTTGTGTTAAAAACAGATATCTGAGAAAATGATTACAATGTATCTATGAATGTGGACAAGTTTTATATGCATGTATATACATATATTTTTTTATATATGTATATATATGCATGCACATTATACATGTTCATATAAGGCCTCACTGATTTCCTCCAGTAACTATATCACAAATTTATTAATGAATACACTAAATTTGTTGCCCAGAGAAGCTGTGGATACCGCATCCCTGGAAGTGTCCAAGGCCAGGTTGGATGGAGCTGTTGGTCTAGTGGAAGGTGTCTCTGCCCATGTCAGGGGGGTTGGAACAAGGCAATCTTTAAGATCCCTTCCAACTCAACCCATTCTAGGATTTTTTTTTTTTTCACAGTATAAACACTAAATTTTAAATAACAGAAGCTTTCTCCAGTTTCTACTCAGAGACCCCTGTTTTACAGCTGCAGCACTCCACTCTCATCCTCAGACCTCAGAGACTCTGGCTGCTCTGTGTTAGCATCTGCCCGACTGCTCTGATTGGCAAGAGGGGAGCTGGATATTTGCTGCTCATGCACAATAAGACTCCTGTCTGTCTGCATGTGAATTCTTGCAGAAATGGGACACAAACATGTAATGACATCACTCTGCCTTCTGTAGGTTACTGTGCTATAAGTGCTTTTCTTTTTATCTGCTGTTAAGAGACCAATTTTTAATCAAATGGAGCTGCATGCCAATGCCTCCACTAAAACTCTGCTCAGCAAATACCCTGTATCTATCCTTTACTCACACCCTATCAATTTACTGTTGCAGTCCACTGAAAGGATTCCATTAATTTTGTGTTTGTCCAATGTATTTTGTCTTTCACTAGGACACTGCAAAAACAGGGAAATTAATACTTCCAAGGAAAGGAGTAGCATCTGTAAAGAACAGGTCATCACAAGCTGTTAGATTGAAGAGTGGGTAGGCACCAAACCCTGTACTGCACAATTTTCTTTTCTTACAGCACTAAAAGGGATTTATGTGGCTGTGTAGGTAAGTAGATGCCTCGACACATTCAAGAGTCAGTGAAATTCCACTGACATTTGAAGGAAATGGGACTGAGAATTAAAAATAAATAATGAGCTATGTCCTCAGAACACCATGCTCACAGATATATTTCTGCTTTTTTTTCCACAGGGTTTGTGTTTTGGGCTTCTGCCTTTTGACCAAAGAATATTCCTTCTTATATCTAGAAGTCTGATGCATAAATTACTAAGACATTTGACGGGGTAAATGCCCAGATATAAGTGTGGATGTCCAAAATATCTCTCAGCAGAGAGCCTGGCTTTGCCTGACATGCTTTGGTAGTGGCCAGGGAAAGAATGTCTGTGTGATAGGAACTGAACTGCAGAGGAAAGGAATGTACAGGTTGTGGTATTTCACAAATGTATCTTCAAATCAAAATAAATTCTTGGAATATTTGCTTGTACTTAACATCTGAGAAGACTGTGCTTGAACTGGGAATGAAGTCACGTACATTTAGAATTCATGTGGTGCCATCAAGACACTGAAGTTAGAGAGGTCAAGGGACAGACATTATTTATTGCATTATTTAACTCACACTTTACAGAACACAAAACAGTTTTCCTTTCATCTTGCTGAAAGCTGAAGAGGCTGTTTAAATGGGGAAAAGACAGGAACCAAGGGCAGAAAAGCCTCTTTGACATGGCCACGTGACAGACGCTGTGTTAGGGCAAGAGGGAAGCCACAGCAGCACTGTAGAACAACTCTCTCCCCAAAATTCCATTCAGCTACACAGAATGGAGAATGACAGTGTGTTGGAAACATTGCCACCAGAAACAGTTTGCTCGGGAAAGTACTTTGAAAAGATAAGTGAAATTCCTAGGGGAGCGGAGAAAATTAATTTAAGACATCAAAAGTTAGGTGACTCAATGGCTGAAGTACAAGCTTATGATGATTTAGATTGAACTGGCTAGAACTTGGGATATACTAATCTCCCTCGTCGTTGATAATAAGCTTACAATAAATGTCTGATTTTTAGATGACTGAAGTTTTATGGGTAGCTTCTGTCATAAATCACAAAAGATTGGTTTATGCTGCAGTCAAAAGCTGTGTAAACATAACAAAAGTAGTTTGTATTCTGCTACACTAAAATTAGATCAAATATAACTACTTAAGCTTCTGTTGGACCTTTGGCAGCAGTATAAGCTCATATTTTAGCTTTCTGTGCCCAAGTTCCTTATTTATAGAATGGAGATAAACTTCCTTCATTTGTTAAATCAGCAATTTTATACGGACAATCAGTAAGTGAGATCCTAGTCTGTTCCAGTTATTTGAGATACATTAATTTATTGTCAGATTAAATAAAGCAAAGTAAGAAATCAATACACATTGCATAGGGGATGAGTAATTTGCTCATGTCATGGCCAATCTTCCTGTTGTAAAACAGGATATCCTCCTAATTTGCTTAATGTTTTTCTAGTCATCAGTTCCCACCTTGCTTGTGTTCAGCCTGATACTGTGTTTTCACTTCACAAATTGCAATGTTGCTAACACCTAGCTGACTACATGTTCACGTCAAGGAGAAATCCTCTGCCAGCTTTTAACTTTTTCCTTGAAATTTCTCCATCTGTGGTGTCTCTTTTCTGTGTCACAGTGTCATTCACGCCTTTGTATTACAGTGTCCCACATCTTTGTTTACAATATTCCACCCATGGTAATCATGACTTTGACTCAATTTACATGTCTTTGTATTTACATGTAAGGAAAACAAAAACAGTAAGAAAGAAGAGAAAAAGAGAGACAACGCAGTGTGTGACCTCGTTATTTAAACAAAACAGAGTTTACTCGCAGAGAATGATGTTCCTTTGTTCTCATTCACACCCAGATAAATTACTGTTTTCTTAGTCTTTCCTAATGACATTTTTTGAGGCAATGGGCAGTCTTACATTTATACATTTGTAGAGTGGAAAGACAATGAGACCCAATCTCTACAAATTCTGGAATTATCAATTGTCATAAAACGTCATTTTGCAAATTTTAACCATCTGTGTTTGGCTATACTGCTATGGCTTTGTTCTCATACATCAGCATATTCCTGCATTTGTTTGAAGGGTTAGACGATAGATTTGGAATGTAAATTTTCCCTTTATTACAAAAAACCACATGTTTTTAAGCCCATGTGTATTTGCTGTTGTCAAAAGCAGGTGACTTAGTGAAGATTGAGATGTCACCACAGATTCTGTGTTCCTTTAGCCAGAACATCCTCAGAAGAGCGAGGCTGACTTAAAAGAAGCTGAACCCTTTATTTATATTTTTTCCCACTGTAATATAGTTTGGGAAATGCCATGGGTATTTCAAGTGGTCTTTGCAAACCTAACAGTGTCATGGGCTTCACTCTGGTGCCGTGGGATAAGAGCAGAGGTGCTTTATTGCTTAGTTAAGGGATCACCGTGAGGTGTATGGGGCCACACAATTCCTGCTTCTCTCACTTTTTTTTCTGAAGCTTAAAATAAGAGAGAATGGGTATTTCTGACATATATGCTGGCAATCACAACACATTTAACTGTTCAAAATGATGGGTAAGATACCCCCAAGCTAGGAAAAAAATCCATAAAATATTTAATTACCAAAGGCATAGAGAAATCGCTTTATCTTTTTGCAACATACACAAGTTCACTTAAGGAATTAAATACTTAATGGTTCAGGATTAGACATTTTCCAATCTCTGTTGTCTCCCTTTGTGAAGCTCTTTGGAGACTATACAGTGCCTCTTGCACAAAATTAGTAATTGCCAGACTTAGCCATTTCTTAGTAATTACAGATCAGATTGCAAGTTCCTCGGGGCAGGGATCAAGCACTGTGGTCTTTTCTGGGAAAATACACAGGAAACACTTGGCTAGAGAGTTTAAAAATGAATACAAATTGTCATAAATAATGAATACTAGTAAATGCCAATGTTTGGGGGTAGCTATTTATCTTCTGTAAAACCACATAACTTCTGCCAGCTACAGTAGTATGACATCAGTTTGCACAAGAGAAAGTCAGAATTCTATCACAAAAGGGACTAATTTCACCCAGTTTTCCTGCTCTACTCATCACCCACACCATGAATACAATAATTCAAGTAATGGAAATTACTTAGTTTTCTTGATAGAGATATTCAAGGCATTTATAGACATATGTTGTCTCCATCACCTGGGCCAATGATCACGCTTTGCTCCCTGATTCTAATATTACAGAAATAACACCTTGAACGCCTCAGGCTGGATGTACCCGTGTGTCAAAAGCATCTTCAAATTGCTGCTTTGTGATGAGGAACTCACTGCACAACTCTCTGTACATTTTCCAAGCACCAAGGGTTCTGCAGCTGAAGTTACAGCCTGTGCTGCTCTGATGTTGCAGTAATGATGTACAAAAGTGCAGCTGTTACCAACCCTCTGAGCACTGTCAAAAAATGTTATTTTTGCCCTTTTGTCTTTTTTTGCAGTGTCACTATCTGGAAGCGAATGCAAAGACTTGAAAAGGATTAAGGGCTCTCTTCCTCTGTAGTTTACCTAACAGTGGAAGACTATTACCAATCTAGGATATGACAAGAAAGAAAGCCTTAGAACCACTTAAAGCAAACAAAAAGAGTGCCCTGCACTCTTCAAAGACTGATTTAAACTTTTTTTTTTTTTTTTTTTTTTTTAAGTTAAAGAAAATTTCACGTGGACTGACACACATATTTCCATTTCGCACCCAGGCAATTTGAAACAGCCTTGGTGTTAAACCCAGAAACTGGAGTTCATAATGGAATTCTGACACGCGGCATTTCTTTGAAAGGTTTGAGGGATCCTGCCGTAATAAAGGTAAGGTCCCTGTCATTTTGAGCACTTTCTCCAAATTTGTTTCATCTGGGATTAAGTTCATGTGGCCTATCTACATTTTCCAAATGATTCTAAGGATTAATGCTGTCAAAAATAGTTGTGAGGAAGCTCTTTTCTAGAAATCAAAATGGTTTCACTGAATAAATTGCTTTAGTGGTGCAATGCTAATTTATATTAGTCAAAGATTTGTTCTTAGGTGAGTGCTGGGAGTTTCTATTTGACATGATCTGAACTCCTCATGATTTAATTTAAATTGGTCTACCTGGTTCTAGACACCCGTGTGAAATGAGAACTGCTGCTTTTCATGGGGCTTTGATGATCACTTCTCTCTCTGTGAAATCAGATTCACATGATAAGTCTTCATTTATGTGTTCTGCTTTGTGCAAAACAGCTCAGGAATGTTGTGGGACTGATGGAGAATGGTCTGAGGTGAGCAGCATGAGTTCAGAGGTCTTGAGAGTACGAGTGAGGAAAGATTGAAGAAATCATGACTGCTTTGTTTCAAAGGACAAAGACTGACAGTAGACATAAACACATGAATAAAAGAGGAAATCTAAAGGACATAACCCTCAATCATATCTGCTCTGGTTAGGAGTTCAAACACTGGACATTGCAAAACTGATGAAGGGTAGAGATCATGAGGCACTGGAATACTTTTGTGAAATCATCATTGCTAGAGATCTTTAAGAGTAGGCTAGAAAAGATTGGTCAGGAACGGTATGAGCATATGGAATCTTGTCCTTTATGTGGTTTTTAAAATTTTATTTTATTTATGTGCTTTGAAGTCCTTCTCTTACTTTTTCTATTTTCTTTGGCAGATATTTACTCTGTCTCCCTTTCCAGAGCTTGCAAGTACAGCTTCCGTCTTTCCAGGACACATGGACACCCTCTAGAAACTAGCAAACAGCCAAAGAGTAAATGCAACATTTTCAAGCATCTGGTCCACCTTTCCTGAAGCGTCAGCACCCAAACCTTTTCCATGTTTTCTTGTCTTCTCTCTTCGTTGTCTAGAGAAGCACAGTGTCTTTGGCTTCCCCAATGACCTGACATGCACTGAAAGCTGCAGCAGCCCATGGTCTGTGACCCAAAAAGATGTTTTCCATTATTAGGGAAATCACTGAGAAATGGTTTCTTCCCCTCATTCTCATTTGTCTTAACACAACCATTGGGTTTGTGCTGTGAATATTTACTCTCCATATCATTGAGAATAAAAAGCAGTGTAGGATATTCACAGTGTAAATGTCATCTATCCCTTTCTTTGCCTTTAGGGAAGAATAAAAAAGGGGAAGAATAAAAAAGGGGAAGGGAAGGGAAGGGAAGGAAAGGGAAGGAAACGAAAGCNAAGGGAAGGGAAGGGAAGGGAAGGGAAGGGAAGGGAAGGGAAGGGAAGGGATCTAACCTGTTAGATCAAATTCTCCTCATGATGTTGTGAGAGCTGCCTTAGAGATAGAGACACAAGAAATAGAACAAAAGCCGTAACTCATGTCTAAAGTAAATCAGCTGCTTTCAAAATATTCTAAACTATCTTAAACAATCACATTCTTTTAGAGTTCTTTATAGTTTGAAATGAAAATATACACAGAGATTTTTTTAAATTAAAAAAGGTAAAAAAATAGACTGTCAGAATAAATTTTGGGCAGACAAATAGTGGATTTCAAAAGAAGAACATAAATTTAAAACTTATGGTATAATCGTATAAATTATTTACTATATAAAATAGAAATGATAAATATTTCAACACATTTCAGCAAAAAACACGACAAGTAAAAGACAAAAGATAATTTCTTCATTTGGGAATGATGTGTCAGAATAATCAATGAAAGTTCATTGTATTGTATATATTTTTTCATAAGTGGAAATTTTCTTGTATATATCTGCTTATATATATATATTATTTGTGGAAAAAACATGTAAATTCTTGAGTCAAGCACACAAAATATGAAAATATAGCGTTGAGGAATTAGAAGTTTGGTCTTGTCTCTTATTGCCCGTTGTCTGTCAGGCGACATCAGCTGGAGAGCCATTATTGACAATAAGAATTGTCATTCGTGGTACATTCCTATGAAGGGCTGCCAGTAGGTCCTGCCATATCTCCACATCTTATGGAAATACATTTTTCCAACCACCTTTCAGCACAAGAAAAATGTTCATTTCAAGGCAGACAGCAGAAGGACATTTATGGCCCTCTAAATGAGTTCTCACCTGGAGGACTGTGCTGCAACCCACCAATCTTACACACCATTATACTCTACAGGGGTAATGTCATTCTTCAAGGGCTTGTTATTAAATTTTGTTCACCATAGATATTCTGAGAGCATTAATTTAATTACATTTTTATGCGTAATAATATATCTTTACTGAATCTGAGAGTTGTGGAAGATTTAGTGTTTAGAGGGTGGGGATCCAAGAAAGAGAGAAAGATGCATTGCTTGGAAACCTGAATTTAAATGCAAACCTAGAAAAAATTCTGCAAAGCTCTGCCAAAGGGATTTTGGAAAGCAGACAGAAATCTACCCTAGTCTGGGAAAGCTGGCAAAAGAAACAGGCCAAATAGTTTAAAAGTCTCCTCTTTCTGTGTTATGGAGAAGAACACATTCCACCTTCTGGGTCAGTCTCCTTTCTGACTGAAAATTAGGCTTCTTAATTTTAATTGCAAACCTTTGCTTTGGTCTCTTGTGACCATGAATTTCATAGGCTAGTCAGACATTTCCTTTCATCAGCTCTAATTTTCTTCTTATCCTCTACCCTTTCAGATTCACCATGCCATATAAAATAACAGCTGCAGATACTATTGACCTGAATCTAGTATTTATGCACAGCTCCTGGCAATGAACTGTTTAGCACATTATTTCTCCCAATCCACAAGTGGCAGGTTTGTACATTACAGCTGATCTCACACAAATTCACTCGGTTGTACCCTTGAGTATCTGTTCTACATGGACATTAAGGTGGAAGATATTTTTAAAGTATGTTTTGCTCATTTTTCAAGCAGCGTTATCACTTGCAAAGCAACTTTTCTACAGTGTTACGATTCACTTAAGATCAAAATCAGGCCATGGCAAAAGCTTGTCATCCATACTTAAGGAAATATAACTTATTTATAAGCCACAGAATAAATAAATGCACTGCAAAAAAAATCCAATCAACACAAGAATAGCAGAAATGAGGATCACAGAAAAGTAATGAGACAAAGAAGGACTCTCACATTTCAGCTCCTAAACCAGCCTCTGCCTTTGCAAATGTAGAACAGCCCTCAGTAAGGGGGAAACTTCACATAACATTGGAGTCTAGACAAGCTCCACTACCAGAAAAACACTGTGCTAAAAGTAGCATCACCTCCTGCTGAACTGCATCAAAAGCCTCCATGAGACATAAACATAACAGTAAATATGACTATAAAATTAAAATGTGAAATGGAGAAAGAGGGAGGAGTGGATCCCAACTAGCACAGTGAGGCTAAACAAGCTCCAGCCCAGCTGAATGTCAGGGCACCCTGATGAAAAAGCACATACAAGATGAAAAGGCATGTAATGAAGTCAGTGCTTGCAGTTTATTGGCCAAGCCACAGATCTCCTAAAGGTGGAAAGATAAAAGTATCCCAAACCAAAGTAATCTATTGCATTACAGAGGAGGCAAACAGCAAAGCTGCTTAACAAATGTATTACACTTCAAAGCCAGCAGCCAGCAAGAGGCATCATTAGGCATCCTTAAAAGGAAAGGTGGGGCTACAGAGCGTCAAAAACAGAAGGATTAACAGAAAATGGATTACAATTATAGGCACCGTGAGACTTCTGTAGACTCCTCTGGAAAAACTTATAATATGAAATAATTCTCAATAAATACATGTCCATGATTGGATTTGCCAGTGCTGCTGCCTCTTCTGTATTCTTTGTTGTCTTCTCTGTTTGTAAGGTGTGATAATTCATTACTACTACCAAACAGCTGAACTTTATTCCTACGGTTTTGAAGAACCTTGATGAAAGTGAAAACCGATTTATTGAAACCATATTTTAACAACACTCACGGTTAACAATACTCAAAACAATATTCAATGTTATTCATATAGCCCCTCCTGTTAACCACTGCTGTATGAGGAGGCAGCTCTTCCCTGAAAAGTTTGGTATCTAAGACACAAGGTAAGAAGCAGTTTCCAAGAGAGAGAAGAACACATGTATTAATTGTCTCATTATATAGTCTCCAGATAATAGAGTTGTAGCCCTTGACAGTTGTGTTGAAGGCATCATAGCAAAAGTAATTTCAGTAATCAAAATATATAAACACTTGAGAAGTGTTTACAGAAAAGTAGAATAATTTGGATTGGAAGGGATATTTAAAGGTCATCCAGTTCAAGGCCCTTGCAATGAGGATGAACATCTTCAACTCAATCAGGTTACACAAAACCTGACCAGGTCCAATCTGACCTTTGTTTCCAGAGATGGGGCACCCACCACCTCTCTGGGCAATCTCTTCCAGTGTTTTACCACCCTCACAGTAAAAAAATTCTCCCTTATAACTAATCTAAACCAACCCTCTTTTAGCTTACCATTACCTCTTGCCCAGCCTTTGGACTTGTTTCATTTGTATAGACACAGAGGAAGAACAACCTCACATGGATCACAAGAAGTATACAACAGCTGTGTGACACAGTTAAAAATTCATCTGATCAAACTTTAGGGAGCTATCATGCAAACAGAGACATTTAGGAGAGAATTCAGATAGAAAAATTGAGATATATCCCAATTACAGCTAAATTTATGTCTAAGGCTTCACTGACTGCACTTGCTAAATCTCTGTTGAGCATGGCAGGAGTTAAGATGCTTGGCTCACACGCAGACACCTGAATTGAAGACACTTCATTTACATGTCTGAGTCTCAAGCTGAATCCCACCCCCTGCAGTAGGATTTCAGTGGCTGAATATGGGAATTTAGTGTCCTCTTAGAAATGCCCAGCTTCCACACATTGCACCAGAATAACACAAGTGACTGCCCTGAGTTCTGTGTGCGTCTGTCATCCCCATACAAATTTTTTGGATACCCGTAAGAATACCAAATGACACAAGAAGAGGATGTTTCAGCAACCAAAACCACTTATGTGAAGTGTTAAATGCCCACTTCTAGAATGCAATGTATCCAACCCATTTTAGATGTCTACCTTAAGATGAGTTGAAAAAGAAAAAACAGGAAATTCAAATATATATATATATATATATATACACACACATCTGAAATAAAAAATATTATACTATTCTGATCATAATTTATATGTCTCAAGTTTCCCAGTGAAAAGTTTATGCACATTTTAAGCTGTATTGAAAATATTAATTCAGGTTTATTGAAAAAGTTACGATAGGAATTTTTTTCCATTTTCAAAACAGATATATTTGTCAACCTGTTTCTTTGCCAAGTGATGCCTATAAGATCAGCCTGTGTGTTATGTGTCTGTCATTCCTTTGTCATCCCTGCAAATATCTTTAAAATTTAATTTTCAATTTCAAGCCTCTAGAGGGAAAATTTCTCAGAGATATAAAGGCCAAAGAAGTTCCATTAAAAGTGGAGTGATATAAAATAGTGAACCTACTATGGAAATGTTCAGAGGTTTGGATTAACAACAAGATTAAAACACTCCAGACAATCCATACCAGCAAAAAGTACAAGAAAATCATCAGCTGGAATGGACAGTTTATTAGAGACAGGAACTTTATTAGAGACAGCCTTGAAACACAGAGCCAGAGGGCTGCAGCCATCAGAAATCTACTTTTACAAAACTTTAAATAGAAATATAGAAATTGTTTGATAAAGAAGTTAATCTATAAATTACTAATGTAAGTAGTGTTTGTAATATGGTTAGATGAAGAAAAACCTATACAGAAAGAAAAGAAGGGGAAAGAACCTCAGATACTTAGCAACAATCAGAAAGGAGAATTAACAATAATATCTTCCAATCGACTTCTTGTTAAAGAATGAGAGACTTTAGGCTTGATCATGTTGTAGCAAATTTCAGTATAGAACAAGGAAATTGTAACTTATACTGAAGTTTCATACACATGAGACAGAAAAGTACTTCCAATCATGAATTATCATTTGCTTTTTTAGTGTTTTAGCGTTTTTCAAGTTTTGAGAGCATCAGTAAAAATTAATTCTGAGTACTGTGGACAGAGACCAGAATTATAAATTGCTTCGAACATCCAGATTGCCTTTTATCCCCTCTACTTTTAAGTCTGAGCTAGTATTTTTAAGTTTGAGCTATTCAGCTGGTCAAGACTACCGTAAAAAGCCAATAAAAAATGATCACCAAAAATGACAACAACCAAGCCAAAAAAACCCTCAAACTACCAAACCTTAATAATTAATTCTATAATTGTATCACTTTGGAACAAAGTGCCTTCAGGAGATGGCTTAGACATCTATCTAAACAACTTACTGAGCATGTCACCTCCTGACTAGCTCAGGAAACCAGTTTGGGAATTTATAGTGAAAACCAAAATATGATCTGAACAAGAGAATTGTAGATGATAAAGAGAAAAGACCAGGTGTGCATATGCCTCTTTGGTGCACAGCTTTGGAAGTAGGTGCCTAAAATCTTAGTGAGTCCTTTTTATCGTACTTGCATTTTTAATGGGGTGTAGCTCAAGGTTTTTACACTCTCAGACACTAATCTGTACTTCTTTAAGATTTATTAAGACTAGGAGACATCAGTACAATAGATTTGGGGTGTGAAGGGATCCATCTTTGTTCATGAAATGCCAGGATGAAAGAAAAGGCTAAGTAACATTTGATGCCTTTACATGTCTGTTCACATATTCATCTTTGTGAACAAATGAGAAGTAAGTTTGTTTCCTTCCTTTTCCAGGAAAAATCTTTTCCTGTTTATGAAAAACATTGTGGCAACGATGAGCCAAAAGAAATTCTGTTACCATTTTCAACATCACTGAAGTCTCACTGACAGCTATAACATGTCTAAACTCTCTTACTAAGCTTTCTGCTATATAGAATTTATAGATATACACACATCTACATCTATATACATCAGAAAGTTAGCCTTGGAACAGAGTCTCCCTGATTCTATGAAGTGCTTCAGTGCTTTGTCTTTCTGGTTTTGGACAGAATTCTGTGTCTCCTTTATTCTTTTCCTTTTTAGGCTAACAAATAAATAGTGTAAGAAAGTTGCAGCACAACCAGACATAGAGGAGGAGTTTTTCTTCCTGTGATAGGAAAAAAATCTCATTACTCAATAGGTTCTACCAATTACTTGTCAAATATACAGCGAACTTTGCAAGTGAATGTCTCTATCTCTTTAAACCTATTTAGAGAAAATCTGGATTTACTAAGCAATCAGACACTTTCTAATAGTGCTCAACAGGAAACAACAGCTGGCTAATTTGAAGTCACTGATAAAGCTGCGAGATTTAGTACAAATTAAACAATGTGGAGAATTCTGTTGTGTAAAGTCCTGAAGCAGTGAATCCTTCTCTCTTTCACTTCATTTCTAATCCTATTTAAAATCTGCTTGTTTTACAAATAGGACCCAGGTGTTTGGGAAAACCAACTGTAGCACCTGAAGTCTCATTTTCCCTTCTTAATGCTAAAGAAGTCAAAGTCCTTTACAGAATTACACACCTCACAGAAACCTCCCTACACCAAGTACAATTTACCAGTGGTACGAGGAACCCTGTGTAGGTATTCCCAGGTGCAGGACCCTGCATTTCCTGTTGTTGAACTCCATAAGGCTCCCTTCCATTTGCCCTTTTCTCCAGCCTGTCAAGGTCCCTCTGAAGGTCAGCGCAACTGTCTAGTGGATCATCTACTCCTGCTTTGTATTTTCTGCAGATCCACTCCCAGTGTGTTCTATCCCATCATGTAAGCCACTAATGAAGATGATAAATGGTATTGTCCCCTGTATCAACATGATTTCCCTATCATACATCCTCGATGACTCCTCCCAGTCACCTCTTTGTCCTTGATATGTTTGGAAATGGCTTCCAGAATCAGTCACCTCATTACCTTTCTAGGGACTCAAGTGAGGCTGACCAGCCTGCAGTTCCTTGGATATTATTTTTCCCTTATTAAAGATAGGACTGACATTTTCTTACTTCCATAATTTTTTTCCACCTGACACAGCCTTTCAAATATTGTCACAAGTGGTGTCTCACTGACACTGGCCTGCCTCAGCATCTATAGCTGTGTCCTGTTACATGGCATGGACTACTGCAAGGTCCATTTCCTGACATAAACTGTTCCTCCACCAAGAGTTGTTTTCCCTTACTCCAGACTTTCCTTTCACTCTCAGTGACCGGGGATTCCTGAATCTGTCTTATCAGTAAAAGATTGGGTAGAAAAGCCACTGAATTCCTTGTCCTTTGTCATTGGATATCCTGCCCCATTAGCCGCAGATCCATTCTTTCTCTAATCTTTTTATTACATCTCTCACCAGCTCCACCTGGGCTTTGGCTTTCCCAGCACTGCCAGTGCCCTTTACATTCCTCCAGGACAACCTGTCTTTCCTTCCACCTCTTTTATGGTTCCTTTTTATGTCACACATTTTTAGGACCTCCTTCTTCATCCACACAGGACTTCTGCTGCCTTTCCTTGCCTTCCTGTAAATCATGGTTATTGTTCTTGAGCTTGGAGGGTGATGCTTTAAAAATCAATCAACTCTTCTGGGACTCCTCTTCCATCCATGACTCTCTCCCACAGGATTCTTCCAAGAAGATCCCTATAGACTTACTGTGTAATGGAAAAACAGAAGGCTTCATAATTGTTGCTTCCCAAGGGATAAAGACTGAAAAATAATGCAGTCAGATTTTATGAATCCCAACCCTGGCAGTTTTCAAGGCCAGGCTGGATAAGGCCTTGAGCAACCTGGTCTAGTGGGAGGTGTCTATGATGGAGGGGTTGGGAATAGATGATCTTTGGGATCCCTTCCAACCCTTAAAATTCTATGATTCTATGATTGGAGCTTGCCTTGCTTAGCTGTCTTGTTGGTGGTTTGTTTTCTTCATTAAATACAAATATTGTTTCTTAAACTAATTAATTTTTGAGACTGGGGAAAAGTAGGTCACTGAGCATCAGAAATCTTATTTCAGCTCTCTCATATTTCTGTGTGGAGGCTCTAATGAGTGTGTTAATATTGATTTCTTCACATTAGAACCTAGTTCTTGTTGCCAGTCAAGTTCTGGCAGAAGAGTTGAATTATTGTTATTTTTTAATTATGCATTTTAAGTATGGTGATTGCCTTTCTGAGAAGAAAATAACAACAGCAACAATAATAAAAAATTAGGTATCCAAATACCCTAAGGTGATAATGTTTAGCAAGAGACACATATAATTGTTTATGAACTGTGAAAATGTTCCCTGTTCCTAGATCATGATGCTGCAGCAGATATCCTCTTATGGGGTAAGTAGCTCAAATGTTAAAATGATAACCAAATGTGATATCCATAGAGATGTCCCAAGGCCAAGGACCTGAAAAATGCTGCAGTGACTGCAAGAGCAATGGCAGTTTAATAACAATAAACGTGCCATTTCTCAGCTCAAAGGAGATATTTGTTTAAAGAACAAAGTGTGTTGAATCTGCAGGGAAATTAAGCAGGATCAATGTCTCTACAGTAATTCATCTCTTTGGTTACAAAGAGAGTGTTCTACATGTGAAAGTACACAGAAGTATTTAAAAAAAAAAAAAAAAAAAAAAAAAAAAAAAAAAAAAACAACGGAAAAAGAAAGTGTTCCTGGCTTCCTAGTTATTAAAGAAGGAATACTGGTATTGTCTAATCACATGATTTATGGAAAGGATTTTTTTTTAACTGTGAGAGTAAAATAACATCATTAACTCTGTCCCTGATTTAGAGAAATTTCTGAGTATGTCCTTAACTGTAAGTACATACTTATGGTTCATTGGCTTTGTAGGGACTGAGCCAAATAGTTAATTGGAGTCAATTTAATTCCGTGGTTAAGGCAATTTGTTGATTCTTAACCTATAAGAATACTGTGATATGAGAGTCAGAGAGGGCAAATTAAATATAGTGTTGAGGAAGGAACCACATTTTGTCGGATAAGCAGGGAGTTTACCCTAGGTAAACAGTGGCAAACGATTTTGATACTTGTGGAAGGCAAGAAGGTATTTTGATTGCACAATGGATAAAGAATAGATAAGGAAACCATAAGGAAGAGGCTGCTGTCATATTTCCGTGGTCCACAAATTCATCTCTCCCTTGTTATGCCTATGAAAAGTGAAGCAAGAGGTCTTTGGCAGCCATACAACCAAATTTGAATCAAAATGCAAGGCTTTCTGCCAGTTACTCCTCTTTCTTTACTTATTTCTTCTTTATTTACTTATTTCTTCTGTTTAAAAACCTAAAAATCACCCAAACCAAGCCAAACCCAAAACAAACAGGCACACCCCAATGCTGCAGCCAGCCAACCATACAAAAACAGTTTAGGATCTATATATTTGTACAAGGGAAAACACACAAAAACTTTGCTGTCATTTTGGGACTTTGGGTACTTCTAATGAATGAAGAAGGATATCAGAAATCTGACTATACAGAATAAACACTTTTATTTCTCCTTTCTTCTTGCTATCACCACTTAAGGTTCTCACGTTTCAATCATGTCAACAGACAAAACAGGTATAAGAAAGACAATGGTCCTAAAGAGTCACCTAAAACAAAAACCAAGTTAATATTGGGCAGGGTGTCCAACTACTCAGCCCAGTTAATAATAGCTAAGCTACCATTATAAAGAAGCAATGAAATATGAAAACTACACTAAGAATGCATTTGAAGCTAAGATAAGTTGAAGCATGAATACTGAGGGTTATTAGTGAAAACAAAGACGAGTCCTTAAACCAGGGATTATTTGTAAGAGGGTTCCTAAAAATCTAGATAGGGGGTTCAGTAAAAAGTGTACGAATAAAGTATAGATCCTGAGGGACAAGAGCAACTCACAGGTTGAGGAAGCCTTCACATCCAATGGCTGCAGAAGAAGGAATGCTGTTGTATCTGCCATATTGGCACACAAATGACAAACCCTCACTCATTTGTTACTGAGCCCAAGCTCCAGGGCAGAGCTTTAAGGGTCTTTCCTGCAACTGCACACAGGGCAAGGCAGAGATAACAAAAATCACAAGAAATACTGTTAGCAGTGAGCAGACCACAGAGCCCAAACCACCAGAATCAGTGGCAGAATTATTTTCAAATTATTTTCAACAATATTTTCAAATGCAGAACTTTTATCTGCAACAGTTTTCAAAACCGGATAAAGAAAGGAAACAGCCAAATACTTTAGTGAACTACACTCTTCTTTCCTCATTAATGTTTTCTTTAATGATCTTCACATACCTGGTGTGACTTTTTCTCCCTTTCTATGGTTGAAATAAGTTATTTAAAAGGAAAAGCCTTTCTCAGACACAGAAGAAAAAAATCTTATTATAGTAAAAAAGACACACAGAAATAAAAGATTCTGACTCATATGCACCCTCTAAATCCTAGATGAGGACAGTACTGCCAGTCCCATGCAATTATGTGAACAGAAAACCTAACACAATCTGCGGGTTTGGTTTGTGTCTTTGACTATGTCAACATCTTGTTTCTAGCTGGTTTCTATAGTCTAGATATTTTATCCACAGTGCTGTCATTAGTAAGCTGTGGGTTGTGACCCTTTTTCTCCCTTCACCCAAAAACTGTGATTACGTCCTGATATTCTCAATCAGAGAAACACATCTCTAAGCCCAGTTCCACTGGAATATAGTCTGAATTAACCGACTTGGACTGGCTGTTTCTTTATGTTTCTGACACTGCATTTATGCGCAGAAAGTTCTCCTGTGGAAACATTATCCTCTGGGAGATGAGAACAGATGGTGTAACCCTCTTTAGTAAAAGTTTCATACTGACCATGCCCTACAGTCACCAGAGACTTTGTTATTGATAGTAATTATGAATGGTTACACTCAGAATCTATTATCATGGTCAGGAACGTGAAGTTCCAAAATATGTCCTAAAGTTATAATTTAATAACACAGGAGAGGCAAAATTATGAGGCAACCAGAAGCAAAAAATCCACTGACTTCTCTAGAAGCTGGAAGAGATTTAAGGGTTAGAGAACCATGTTCTGAAGGACTAGATCTTCCTCCTTTCCATTTTGTTCAAGGGGAAGTTATTTCTTCCTAGTTCCTACCTCCTCCATCCACTTATACTGGTTCCTGGAGCCAAGGTCTGGGTACCTCACGTGGGTACAGGTATAGCTCTTCAGTGTGTATGGAACTGAATCGATATTTTCTGTCCTGGAAAGCTTAGAAAAAGTCAAAATAGCAATTTCTATTGCATTAGCATGATACCATCATTCAGGCTGTGACAGTCAGGCAGAACTCAGCAAATAAGGTTTTGGCTTGGCATTTTGTTTACTCCATTATTGCAGACATGACTGCTCTGGGGAGCATGGGCCTGCTATTCATACTGGATTACTTGTATTTGCTTATTGAAAATTTATGCCAACAATTTGACTATGAAGTAAATCTTAAATTTTATAGAAAAGTCTCTCAGGAAGGTGTGAATTTCAAAAGAGACATTTTCTACAGAAAGCAAGAGACAAATTCACTCCTTGTATGCTGCTTTGGTTATGATTATAAAGACCTCATGATACTTAGCTTTCTTCAATTTCCCTTGCTAGCATTTGTTTTCAAATCAGATCCAAAGTATAAAACTTGAAGTCTTGCATAACTTTAGTTTGAACAAAGCCTCTCTTCAGAAATCTGTGTTTCTATCTTGGGTTTTTTTTTTTTAAAAAAAAAAGCCTGCCATAGTAGGCAGTTAAATCTCAGTATCCATAGGAGGTTATTTCAACTGCACAGTAGAGACTGTGACATGTAAGGACTCTAACTGCCATTTTTAAGACAAAGATTGATGGAAAAGGGAAAGAAATGTCACAATAGGAGTCCATTCTATTGACAGGAACAGCAACAATAGAAATAGCTGAGAGAGAATGCATCCGTTGCCACCATGGGTTTTTAAAACTATAATCTTTGCCACTTTGTGTGTGACAAGTGTTTCAGATGGCTCTGGTACTTATCGAGAGCTGGGCTGGAACCGACCACCACACACAGAAAACTGATGGGAACAAAAGAAAGGATACCATGCAAGTAAACATCTGTGCTCAGTCCCAGCAGCAGTTCTGCTCCACTGTTTTCTTTAGTGTCTTACTGGTTTACTGTTGTCATGTAACCTGGTAGGCAGCTCAGCCCCACTGTTTTGGTTGCAAACCCAAAACACGGCACCATTTGAGCTACCATGAAAAAAATCAACATTATGCCAGCCAAAACCAGTACAATTACTTACATTTGTCTGCCTTATTTATTATCCTCTTATCAATAGCTCACAGCCCTTCACCAATAAAATCATGTCTCACAGATTTTCTCAGGCAGTTCTTACTCCACGCTGTCTTCATCCCCTCACAAAGCAAAATATTCCCATTTAACCTGTCCATTAAGCAAAGGTCTTAACCTTTTTCAGTCGTTCTCACAACAAAGATAAACGGAAGACTTTGAGCAAGTGTGAACAAAGATAAGGCTAGGGCATTTCCATGGACACCCCACTGTCATCCTCTGTCCATTTTTTCCTTATTTTCATTCCTAAAGTAAAGAAAACCAGTCTTACTGTCAAGAGCAATAATACAGGTGTCTCAGGTAGACAAATAATTAAATTCATCTTAAGCAAGAACTTCTAGAATTCTTAAGACATAACAAAGTAAAACTTGTATTACACTCAGAGAACAGCCTTCCTTCCTTCTTCTCACCAGATAATCCGGAGATTCTAAAACCGGTAAATATAAGGGGTGAAAAAAAGGATATTTTTCTGCAACCATTTTTTTCTGCAACCAAGCTAACCTATTTCTTCCACATTTTGTCAGTACACAGATTCCTAAAAAATTTCAATGAAATCAAGTGCAAATCTTGATTTTCTTAACATTCATGGGTCTGATAAAAGTACTTGTTATATTCCCAGGGAACTTTCAGAGCACTGATTGAAAACCAGTCAGTTTCTATCAGTATCACAAATAATATTAGCTTTCCAAATACTCTTTTTCCTTATCTGTGGCTTTTTCTGTTCACCACAAACTAATTTAGTACTTCCACTGTTCTTTTAGTAGTGAAAACAAGTCCAGTGAGATTTCACTCAGTTTTTATAAGCATGTTGGTTTTATGTTGAATGCCATTGCTGAATGTTACAAGAGTGTGTTAATTCCTCACAACCTTAATTCTTAAGTACACAGACAGATACAGAAAACATCTCTCCTACGCCTCATGGTTCCTTGCTAAATCCAAAGTACCATTCTCTCCTCTTCCAAGAACTGTCTACACTTAACATCACCCTGCTGCAAAGATGAGTTTTACAAGGTTGAAGGTAACCAGTGTAACAACTGAGAGTTTTAGTCCTCAAATAACTCCATCGTTACTGAAAGCACTTTCAAAATTTCCCCTCTATGCATTCCAGATCCTGATTCAATTTAGCAATCAATATTTAATAATTTTTTGGTGGTTTTGTATTTTTTATATAAATACCTTTTTTACTGTGAACATGAATTACTTGGGCACATTAAATAAATCTCAACAAATTTCATTTCTGCTGTCACTTCTTTTGTATCTGCCCAGTGGTACAAAACACCAGAGAGAGCTTGAGCTGGAAAGATTCTTCTTAGCCTGTAGTTGATACTGACATAAGTAGCTCTTTTGTATCCCTTCATAAGCAGTTCTTTTATATTGCTTCATGTAAACCTAATCTAGCAACACAGTGTGCACAGTCAAAAATACTGCTGGATGTGTCAAGGCACAGCTACTTCTCAACTAAGCCAATAACTTGTCTCATATGGAAGAAATGATTCGATGTTACTGCAAGGTCTGCTCTGAGAAACAGCCACCAGTGACAAATACTGGACCACAGAGCTAACTAGGCTTATCTAGCACGGGGCTTAATTTCAAATGAAATAGCATTTGTTTCTTTCCATGGCCACAAAACGTACCAAAACAGTACCAAGCCTCTAGGAATGTCCCCCAGATTTGTCCCATGGTTCAGTCATAGACATATAATGTCCACAGCTAATTTGTAAAGCAGTGAGGCAGGAAAGCAGATTTCTGAAGCTGCTTGATTCCAGAAATCTTTTTCTATAGCTTGCTATCAAATTACCCCAGTTTTATAGCTTTGGAAGTATATCCCTTTGGTCCTTATCTCTGTGGGAAGTGATAGCTATTCCTGCACCACAGCTAACATATCTCTGCTGATTGGAGGAGGCTGAGTGTGTAATGAGTATCTACAGCTCGTCTTTAAAGCCCGAGTCTGCCAATGTGCATCAGGGATTTGCTGCAAATAAGGGAAATGGAAAGTATAAATGATGGATCTACCACCATGCATATCATCAAGCTTTTTCTGCCAGGAACAGAGGAAACTAGAGGCACAGCTGCTCCAGCCTTCGATTTTTGTGGCATTTGTGGAGTGTCCCTACTTCTTTATTTCAGAAGGAACTCCCCAGTGACCAACAAGCTGCTGAGACTTTACTGGAGACAGGATTTGGAGTTTAATGAGGAGAGATTCAGCAAAGCATGAGCAACTAATGATGTAGATTGGAAGCCCTGTATTGTTTAGTGCACTGCCAGGTGTCAACTGTGATTCCAGTTGTAAATTTATATTATCTCAGAGTAAATGATCTGGCATATGAAAAAACTAAAACATCTGACTTCATTAGAAAAGGGTTGATCTCATGGGAACGCATTTTATACCGAATGCAGGATTTTTTTTTTTTTTT
>VWZT01013066.1:202050-262180 GCA_013397055.1 Pachycephala philippinensis
TTAACTTGGCATGCTGGAAGAGGAACAAATCCTGCCAGCTTGCAGTGAAAATAACCAAAGAGAACAGATGTACAGTAGCATATAGAAGAGATCAACACAGAGAGCAGGGCAAAATACTTGGAAAACTACACTGACTGGGAAGTTACCACATCTGGACTTTTAAACATTATAAAATCACAGCCGTTTTCACACTCCTTGCCTCCTCAAAACCAACCAACCAACCAAAAAACATCAAAAGGAAAAAAGTGAATGAAAGAGGAAAGAAACATTATTTTTAAAAGCTTGGCATTTTGGGTTAGCTATTTAGAGTCTCTGAGTATAAAAAAGTGAGGATCAAAGTTCTATCTGGTTTGGCTCTTCTGTTATTCGGAGGTTACTAGCTGGGACTCAACATCCCTGCTCTGTTGATCATTCATGGGTATATTCCCTTCTGCATTCTTGGTCCCTCTGGACCTCAGCAACCTGTTATGCAGACATTTCACCACCTTTTTTTTTTTTCTTCTGACCGAAAGGGACAAGGAGTAGTAAAAAATCTTTAAACTACTCTTTCATTGCATGTATCTATTTTCATGTGCACTCATAAAACCCATTATCAGTTTACTCAGCACCCCCTTCACTTCCATTTAAACATAGTAACTGCTCAACAAAGCATCTTTTTTTACTTTTTTAGTGTGTGAAGTTACTCTGCCAGAAATACTGGCTCTACAGGTGGTCTTTGTCCCATATCTCCACTACACTGCAGGTGCGGTCAATTACTGAGCACGGAGCTGGCCCTGATGCTTGCCCAGAAGAACTCAGAATTTCTTCCTTTGTGTAGAAAATAATTTATTTTTCCTCAGTTATCCCATAAAGAAGGATAATCAACACATTCCCAACCTTTCAAATATACTTGGAAATACGTGGATGAGAGCAGAGTTTATTCTAGCCCTTAAAAGAAATTAATTGAGACTGACTTGGAAAATGGCTGCAGCAAGAACAGTCAGGAACTTACCAGTTTTCTTTTTTTCTTTAATTTCTTTGGCTGTTGTGACAGGTAGCAGAGGTCTGTTATAGAGTGTGTGTGTTACTGTGATAAACTAATTCAGTCATGTGTATGGTTTTAGTCTGAGGCACATCAACTGAGACGGCGATGTATAATTGCTTTGCAAATCCCATTACAAGGGCGAAAGATAAAGCAGGTTCTCTGACTAATAGACTTGCAAAAATCATGAAGTCTGATTGAGGTTCATTACAAAATAATGCTGCTCAGAGAGTGGGGAAATAACAAGGCAACTCCATTGCCCTGTGGTGCTCCGGGCATGTGGAGCAAAGTAAGAAGGGTCTGTTGTCCAGTGGGAGGTGAGAAGGATTCAGCTGCTCAGAGGGCACATTCTCAACCTCCCCTTAGACTTATTGCTGATAATTCCTATAGATCACTGCAGCAGCTGCTGCACTGATTCAGGCTGGATCATCACCACTTCATAGGATACCATGGAAAATACTTGAAATTGCATTCTTGGAGCTACAGTGAGCATTGCTGCTGGGTTCTTTTACTTTTCAAATGTAGGTCAGCCTCTGGCTACTCTTGCTTTGCTTCTGCTTAAGCTACATTTCCTCTCTTTTTTATCAGTTTTGATTTTATGTTAAAACATCTGACAGGGAAGATGCTTTTCTATTTTTTGCTATGTCTTGCAGTAAAGATATTAGAAGCTTATTACTTCCTTAATGTGGCAAGAGCTGAATCGTCTGATTTGAGTGTGTTATTTTTCTTGGTAATGTCTTGTTAGAGTTTGTGCTAATGTCAGACTTAATCGGGCCCCGTAGTTTTATGCTGTAAAGTGTGATTATCATTGAATTTTCATACTGAAAATTTTAAGTACATCATTTCATATTCAGTTTTAAGCACTTACTTTCAGTGGAAGACATAATTTTAATCATTACAGCCTAATCCAGAAAGGCACATTTACAATAGCTAGAAGTCCTGTAGGAGCAACTGAAGAAAAGGCATATTTCATAAATCAAAATTTTAATCTTGGGCCTCTGCAACAAATTACCCCTGGCCTAACTACATGGCCCTTCTCATGCTGAGCTGTTAAATGGTCTAAACTGTGAGCAAAACTGTTGGTTACAAACCATTTATAAGTCTGTCCTTCAGGGTCTGGACTTCAAAGCTCGGCGTATCCCACACAGTACCTTTAAGTCTTCAAATAAACTGTCATCTCCATAAAACAGGTTTTCTACAAACTACAGAGGTAGAAATTAACTTTTGATATGTGCTTCATAAACAACTTATGTTAGACAGACAGCAAACCCCCTCAACACAGCTGCTGGTTTGGTGCAGAAAAGCAGAAAGAGGGAAAAATAGAAATGTGCTCAGTTCATGCATGTGTGATGCAGTAATTGCAAATAAAAGAAAAAGAGGAATGAATAGGTTTGGAAAATTTTTATCTTCTTACAGTTAAGCCAGCCATTAACCAATGAAATTTTTCCAGGTTTTCTATTTGGATTGAAAAAACCCAAATTAAAAGTACAGTCACCTTGGATAGAATGAGTCTTTGCAGAGTCATAATGGAACATGGTGGAAGTTTTAAATTAATGCAAAGATGAATATCTATTCATGGACATTTTGTGTGGTTTCAGCTCAAAAACTATGTGAAATCCCCATGGTGTCAACCAAGTCGTCCTTTGGGGCTTTAGAATTAAATGAAGTTATGCTTGCAGAGTGAGGGTTTATGAAGTTCAGCACTGACTGTGCAGGCTGCCATGATCACTTTGAACAAGCTGTGGGGCAAAATCTGTTACTGCTAAATAAGTTTCTTCACTCCGGTCCAGTACAGATAAGATTTTAAATTGTTATGGCAGAATGGATATAGAATCACAGGGTCACAGAATGGTTTGTGTAGGAAGGGATGTTAATCATCCAGTTCCAAACCTTCTTTGATGGCCAAGGACACCTTCCACTAGAACAGGTTGTTCAGATGGGACATAAGAGTTGGTATCTTGTTATATATTATGACTTAAAAACTGTATTAGAGGGAAAAACAACCAAATTTAAGTACATTATGTACAAAAATATACATACACAAATATATGTATGTATATATATATACGGTATTGATTAGAGAAAGAAATGCAATGGCATTCAGTATGTCAGCTGAGTCAGACATTTAAAATTTTTGTAGTAAACGATTTAATCAAAAATCAAAGAGAATTCAGACTCTCAAATTTTGTTCACGCTCCACCTCAATCCCCAGAACCAGACTGAATGAATGAATGAATGAATGAATGAATGAATGAATGAATGAATGAATGAATGAAGTGTATGCATGTGCAGTGCATATGTCTCTATGTTTACAATTTTATTTGATTGCAAATGTAATTATGTCAGACAAAGCTTTTGGGGTTCCATTCTTCAGGAACTAAACAGGTTCTGCTTGTGGGGTTTTTTTCACCCCAAAGGAAGCAGTCCCATTCCATGAAAGTGCCTTCAGTCAAAGAAAAAACTTTCTATCAAAAATCATTTCTGTGGAACAAATTTAAACTGTTTCTATTTATTACAGTTAACACAAAAATAAAACTCCCACACCAGCAGTGCTCATTAGCAGTTATTGCTTAACTATTCTTTTTGTCACTCCAGCTGTCTAGGTGCCTTACACACTTATGGGAAGTGAGTCACCCTTGCCATGAGGAACTTTTATTTCTAACAGGAAAATCCCAGCAAAGGCAAGGAGATGGAAATAAGAGGAAATACCACAATGAAAGTAATGCCACCATCTTGGAGAAGATCAATTTTTATTTTTCTTCAGTTGGTTCAAAGGCGTATTCATTAACTCCAGGATCAGTCAGGTAATGCCTGTCTCTGTGTGGGAGATATAATCTTTAAGCATGTTTTGGAAGAAGTGTATTTAAAAAAAAAGACTTGTTGGATTTGGAGAAGAAGAGAAATTGCATGTCAGACAATCAAGAAAGTGATTATCAGTGTAATTGTGCCCTTCCCTAGGGATAACAAACATGGTCAGGAGATGACTGGTCTGATAGCCTGGGAAGGAAAATAGACAAGAGTCATTGGCTCATTTTCACTGTAAATGAAGCTTGACAGAAGATCTAAGACCTCTCAATACATCAGTGTGAATCACTAGGCCATAACCAGGCTGTTAGTAGCTGGTAGCAAAGCTTTTCACTAAGTATTCTGATGCTGCTTTTATCTGACAGGTTGAATAGGATTGTAGCAGGACTGGAAACAAAACCATGACTTCATAGATGGAAACAAACCTTTCACCAAGACTGAATCAGAGTCAGGTAAATCCCAAAGTACTAGTTTGTTTTGGAGAGGAATTAGTATTTTTAATTGTTAATATCAAGTATATGTGGGAACAAAGTCTTTTTTCTGAGTTAGGGATATAGCTGAGACAAATGTGCCAGTCTTTGCTTGGCTGAACTTCAGGCAAAGCAAGGTGAGATGCTGAAGTGTAGTGCAGGTTCAGTGAAGGGGGTTTATGTAGGTGGAGATCTCACTTTATCCAAAACTGACTCTTGTCTTGCTGGGCTGAATATCTCTCATCAACCTGCAAACTCTTGAGAATAAAACACGATTAATCCTCTGTTCCACAAATCTTTTGCTACAGTGAGTCATGAAGATATACACACAGCATTTCTGTAGGCAAAGTGCTTCTCTCAGTTCCAAATATTGTGTCACTACTGTTCCTAGGCTTAAATCCTGCTTTCAGAAAACATATCTTGGTCAATAAATAAGGAAGAAATGAGGAGTAGAAAAGATTAATTATATGCAAATGCTTCATCTATGTTCCTTATTTTAACAAGTAGTTAATCAGCACTGTAGCATTTCCTGGAAACACGATCAAGTTTAATTTATTAATTTCTTAATAGCCTCCAACAAACACTGGAAATAATTAACACCCTTGCTACTTCAGACTGACGATTTTCAGAGCCGAATGAGTTTGATTGTCTTGAGAGTGAACAAATTTGGCTCCAGGAATGGAAGCATTCAGCTAGAACTCCAAGAATTTCTGGGTGGATGGTTTATTTTCTGATTTGGAGAGAAAACAATTGTAAAGATGAAAAAAGACTGGGAACACTGGAGATTTGGCTAAAGAGTAGATGAGTGAAATACAGGGATAGAAAAAACTTTATGCAGAAAGAGTGGATGACAAGAGAGGTCTCTTGAATAGAGTTTGTAGGTCAGATAATTTTGACAAACACCTAATGTGTATTTTCAAAACACATCTAAATAACATGAGAGGTTAATTCCTATTTTTAAACATTAAATGGATGGGGAGGACTTTATTTCAAAAGATTTTGAGGTCCTTTGTTCCATAAAATCACTGAATGTTTAGAGGTCTCTGAATGTTTAATTGTGATTTTTATAGATTTTAACAAAATAGAAGTTAGTTCACAAGTTTGAATTTTTTCTCCTGTCAGCTGCAGAATCAAGCCTTTAACTTTAGATATAAGAATTTATTCTTTAAGTCTACTTATAAAATCTTGAAGAAATTATATAAATAAAAATTCAAGTGAAATGAAAAATACAGAGTCAATCTTAAAAAACAAACAAACAAAAAAATCCCTCAATCACACACAAAAAAAGAGACTGTTATTAAGCAAGTCACTCCACCTTAAAAACAATCTTCAAGCCCACTGAAGTCTAAAAAATTGTAAATTTAGAAACATTTGCTGAATCAGGGCCAGATATATCAGAAGACACAATGACACAGGCTGTTGATTCCCTAACTGAAATTCAAGTGATGTTTGTGGTTCATGGAGCCATGGTAAGTGGTTCCCAGGTGGTTCATGGAACCTTTTAATTATAGAAAATTGTAGTGTTTTGAGGGCTGACAGTTTTCTCTGAGCCTTATGAGCTGGTGGTGACCATATTCAGGAGGTGGATGAATATGCATTCTTGGACTAGAGCAGAAAATTTAAAAAAACCACAGAATGGAAGAAAAAGGTGTATTGACAAGAGATAACATTAGGAATTTAGACTGGGGTACTCCACATCTGCAGGTCAGCTGTACATGATGCCCACTTTCTGCAAAGATCTCTCTTATCTCAAGAAATCCTAGCTTTCATTTTCTTTCTTTCATTTTATTTCTGTCGGAGTTTTTTTCAGGAGATCTGTAAATCTATAGTCTCAGTGACAAAAAATATTTCATAAATTATAAGTGATACTTTGCTAATCTGAGTTTTCCTCCTGTCCCTCCCTCCCATTGGAGACACAAAGTCCTTTGTGAATCATCAATTGGAAGTCGAAGTTCTTTGGCTGGAGAAAAAAGAGAAAATACCCTTTTTGTTTCCACATCAACTTCATCTCAGTGAAAGGTTCCTGTCTTGACAGCACTGCAAACTAATGGTCTCTCCTCATTCTTGCAATAGACCAAGCACAAAATGTGTTATTACGAGCCTTCAGTTGATGCCTCAACTTCTTACTTGAAGAATCAATTTTTACTGGAAATTACAGAGCAGTCTACAAGTATGATATTCATCTTCCTTGTTGTTAACCGTTGAATATTTTGCCACCCATACTAAACTAAACCACCAGACTTTACAGTCTCTACTGCTCTCTGCAGTCAGTGGAGAGAGAGAAGTCTTTAGCAGAGGTACCCAGTACAGGTGATCTGTTATTTGCCAGTTTCCATCTTCCCCAAGTGAGATACAGAGGCAGCCCAAACTTGAACTCTGTTGAGTTGTAGGCTAAGATCACTTTTTTGACTGATAAAGATCATGCCAATTTTTAGACTGCATCTATAATGCTGTGTCCACTTTTGCCTTCCCTGAAACAAGAAAGACATCTACAAACTGGAAGAAGTTCAGTGGGGAGCACTGAGATGGTCAGGATTAGAGGACTGGCCAGTGAGAAGAGGCTTAGGGACTGGAGATTGTTTATCCTGAAGAAGGGACAGCTGCAGAGGACCTGACAGCCAGGAAATTATGAGGAGGTCATCAGGAAAATACAGCCAGGCTTCTCTCAGCCCTGCAGTGGAGTTGATTATAAGGTAAGAATACATTTATGTTTGTATCAGGGCCTCTCTCCTATGACCATAAAATGACTTTGTTCAGTTTTTAATTTAAGGCAACATTTAATAATTCCCAGATACTCATTCTCTGTGACTTTCTGTTCTACCTTAGCAATCTAAGTCAGTTCTATTTAGGAATAAATATTGCTGTAGGAACCTGATGCTTTATAAAAGAGAAAAATGATGGTTTCTGTGACAGCAAGGTTGTGACAGGAATGGCCATGTTGTGGCTCAGAGTGAAATTGTGAATGAAAAAAATGCTATTAACAGCAAACTAAATTTCATTGGAGGGTGTAGGGCAATGATGTCACCTAGGATGAGTTTCACTTAGGACAACTGAGTTTAAATGGCAAAGGAATTTCCTCAAAGCTCCATTAATTTGGATAAATTTTTGTGCTGAGATCCTGGCTCAGACCATGACCCAGAGTGTGTCATAACCTTAACTATCTAAAAAGCTGTATGCTGCAAAGTTTGACATTTAGGCACATATGGAGTAGATGGAAGGTCCAATTTTGCAATTTAAATACATCCTGGAAATTAGATTAGGAAAATCTCATCTCAACTGTGGCAGTCACAGCGAGAACACAGATGTTCAGCATTTACAGAATAATGTTTCTGTTTTAAGGCATCAGTTATTCCTTGCTAAGTACCCCAAATCAATACATTTCCATTGCTTCCAGCATATCCATACCCGTCATCAAATTAGGATCTGCAACCATTCATTTCAAGTGCTGGCTTGGCATCAGCGCTTAGTGGGCAGCCTAATAGAAAGGCTATTTGCTAGCAGATGCAATTGGTTCTCTAATGTACATCATCCAGTTTTATTCAGCATTTACCTGCCTCAGTTGTCTTTATGCAGCTAATTCACAAATGCATCAAACCATGTATTATTTCATTTAACTGAAGGATCCATTTATCCCAGTCCCACTGCCAAATATGCACAGCATAGGAAATGCTAAATGCTGCCTTATTATTGTTAGGGGTGGATTTGTTTGTTTCCTTTTTTAGCTGTTATGATTGTAATAATTAGGTTTTTCTTTGAAGAATCTAACCTTTTACAAAAATTAAAGATTAAATGATTAAAAAAGTAAAATAAAGAGTTCAGATTAACGGTTATTTCTGAACAGCACTTTGAGTAGTTATTTGCACCTTGGTTGTCTGGGGGGTTAACCTTGGTTGAACATCAGATATCCAACAAGCTGCTCTATCATTCCCCTTCCATTAACAGAACAGGGGGAGAAAACACAATAAAAAGCTCATGGTTTGAGGTAAGGACAGGGAGATTATTGACCAGTTGCCATCACAGAAAAAACAGATTTGAATTGTGGACGAATTGTTCAATTTACTGTAAAACAAAATCAGACTAGGATAATGAGAAATAAGAAGAAATTTCAGAGCACCCCTTCTCAATCTCTCCCTTCTTCCCAGGCTCACCTTATTCCCAACTCTCCTACCTCCTTCCGGTGAATGGCACAGTGGAACTAGGAATGGGGTTGGGGTCAGTCATAATGTTTCAGCTCTGCCTCTCCTTCTCCTCCACACTCTTGCCTAGCTCTAGCATGGAGTCTCTCCCATGGGATGAAGTCCCTCACAAACTGCTCCAACATGAGTCCTTCCATGGGCTGCAGTTCTTCATGAACTGCTCTAGTGTGGGTCCCCTCCACAGGGTACAGTCCTACAGGGACACTCTGCTCTCCTCTGGGTGCCCCATGGGGTCACAAGCCCAGCCAGACAATCTGGTCCTGTGTGGGATCCTCCCATGGGCTGCAGGTCCTGCCACGAGCCTGCTCCAGCACAGGCTTCCCACAGGGTCACAGCCTCCCTCAAGCATCCCCCTGCTCTGGTGTGGGGTCCTGCAGGGGCTGCAGATGGATCTCTGCTCCCCCATGGACCCCCATGGGCTGCAGGGGCACAGCTGCCTCACCATGGGCTGCACCAGGGGCTGCAGGGGAACCTCAGCTCTGGCACCTGGAGCACCTCCACACAGCCCCATATTCTCTTTGTAAATGGTGGTCATCATCATGAAATTAAGAACATAACAATCATCAGCTTCTCAAATCAAACAACCATCCTCGTGGAATCTTTCTCCCAGAAGTCTTCCATATTTGTCTAAGCAAGCCTTTGCAAACCGGATAAAAACAGCAATCCCACACAAAGTCAGAAGTTGGATTAAAAGACTTACAGAGATCCCACCAAACCATCTTTGTTTTTTCTTCACTATCACGATATTTTCTCCAGTGTTTTGTCCTTCCCTTTACTCTTTTATTGTAGATCCAGGAAGACTTGAGACAAGGCAATTTTTCTTTATTAGCCTTTGAGTAGTGATTTTTTCCCTCAGTGCTTTAGATGAGATAAAATAAGGCATTTATCCTTCAGGAAAAAAAAAAACAAAAAACAAAAAACAAAAAAACAAAACAAAACAAATGCTTTCCAGGGCAAATCTAGTACTAGATAATCTGATCTTTGAACTTTAAAAATGGTGGTGGAAGGAATAGGATTCTCCCATTCTCCCTTCACTTTTTTTTCATGGTTCTCAAAATGCGTTTCCCAAATAGTTGCTCTATACTGCTAGAACATTTCCCAACAGGAGGGTTGTGCAAGTGACAGTTTCCTTGATAACCTCAGGCTGTGTGACAGAGCTGCATGAGCAGACACAGGAAGTTTTTATGTGCATGTTCTGATGTATTTTTTCACTTCCATTGCATCAGTAAGTAATTAACTGTCATGAAGACCAGCCTTAGAGGGCATGCTGTCCCAAAAAGTTATCACCTCACTAGGCAAAGCCACACAAGAACTTGTGATCACCAGCTCCCCTTTTGTTTTAATGAACTGCTGTTATTTGTGGCTTAAGGTATCATTTCTCACTGTGGTCTGGAGGAGGGAGGAAATAATTAGCTGCTGGCAAGCACATGGAAAGGAAATTCCTTGTCATCATTGACAAATGGAGGGAGACACTCTCAACCACAAAATGTTTTAAGTTCCACACATTTTCTCCAAGTCTCACACGTCATCCTGGAGGACTGGGTGATGACCAGGGAGCTGGAGTGTCTCTGAGATTGCCCAGCCAGGGCTGGGACTGTGCTGTCACTGCACAAGCAGATGTACAAACACACATGCCCTGAAGTGCATTCACATCTATGAATCCTCAGGTGGTTTTCTTAGACACAAGAAAGTCTGGATTTGCCATGGGTGGGAAATAACAAGGACCATGTGGTGATTGAGCAGCACTGAATGCAGTGTATTTTGCCTCCTCAAGTTTCATGGTTGTGTCAACTGCTGCTTACAAGGCTCCAATTTTCCATGTCCCGGATGTCTTTTTTATGACTGACAAATAAGAAATTTCAGTGAGTTATATTTGCAATGCTCACATCCCTCATAAATAATGCTGTCTTGTTATTAGGGGGCAAGAAAAACAAAAGCCATGAAGTCAGTCATTCCATGGATGATCAGCATGATGAAAGGTGAAGGCACAATCCCACTTACCCTCACACCCAAGGGCTTTGGCAAGTCATGAGATATGATAACATTCCAGAATTCCCACTGAAGTCTTTTTGTAAGACTTGTAGCCAACATCCACCTCACTCCTTTTCTGTTTCTGGTCTCTGTCAGGGTATCTATGAAACTCCTGACAGCAGGTAGGCAGCTGGTGGGTCATGACTGCTGCTTATGGCATGGGGAATGATTGTCCTCTTGATACCTTGTGTTCCCACCATCTGTCTGTCGTATTTGCCTGCTGTGTTTTGTTTTTTCTTTGCATTGCAAACTCTTCAGGGTTGGTTTTCTTTTGACATGTATTTCTGAAGTGCATAAAAAGGTAGGCCTTTACTTTAAAAGTCCTGGATATATAGAAAAAAAAAGTTATAGTCAACTGTGGTTTCTTTTAAATTGTAGGAAAACCACACCCGGGTTAGTCACATACTCAGAGACACACAAGTCTGTTCCTAAATCTGATAGAATTTTTGGCTTACACAGAAATGAATAACATTTTTTAATTTTCAAAAGGAAAAAGCTCTTACAGCATGAAATAAAGTGGAGTGGGCACAGAAGCTGAACTAGAGCGTTACTTATACCTGGTACCTATAATTTCGCTTTTCTTTCACAAAAATAGGAAAGTGCCAGACACATTTAGTAGATTATATCTATTTCCTCTGTTGCTCTTTAATAACTATTGCTATATATCTTTTTCTCTGAGCAGAAAGAGTATTACTCCTGTCCATCACACAAGATGTAATTGCATGCAGAGAAAACAGAAGTATTGATATTACAGATGTATCTTTGTTTCCTTCACTGTCAATGCCACTCTCAACATACCCCTCAAAAACAAATGCTAATATTAAATAACCAATTAAATGTAAAATCGAAATTAAGTATCTTTGATCTTGAAGTACTATGAGTATTATAAGTACTATGAAGTACTATAAGTATTTTGTGTGCCATAATTTTTCATTGCACCGAAGCATTCAAAGGAAAGTTTTTAAAGTGGGACTGCCCCACAAAGTAGTTGCTTGTCTTGTAGAAAATAAAGATGTTAAAAAATCCAAAGGACTGCAGTCCAAGCCACACCTTCAATATCAGTGTGCTTATTACACTAAGCTGTAGTGAAGAGTAAATTAGACATGAACATGCACTAGAAGAGCAGAAAAAATTTGGTACCACTGTGCTGGAGAACAGGCGTGAAAATATGAGCAGTAATTTGATGGTTTCCAGCTGAGAATATCTCTGGAATCTTATCTCTATTTCCAAGTATCAAAAAAAAAAAAAAATCACATAAAAATGAAATGGTTTTATCTTTGGGAAAAAAATTATTCACAACAGAAGTTAAACACAATATTTACGATGCCCCATTCAGTTAATTACTCTAGAACTGCTCTCTGAAAATAAGTTCTTCAGTATTTGTCATGTGTCCCACTGTTGACACCAATAAGTGGTAAATTGTCTGCCTTGATCACAGGACATCCTGCAAATACCCAGGTCCTGGTGGAGGCATCACCGTAGGGAACATGGGGTAACTTCAGAGATCCAGTAAAGAATAAAATTACTCTTAGTTTAAAGAGACGTAATAGTAAGGAAAATATTTTTAGATAAAAAATACCTTGTCATTACCTATACCTATATACAAGCTGTGTAACAGAAGAATGAATTACATTTTGCTTGTTTGTTTGTTTGTTTTACTAATGGATGACTTGTGGGCAACATATGCAAAAATCCATCAGCTCAGCGAAATGATCTAAAGATTTACAACACCCATTGATCTCTGGGAAAAATACAGAGAAAGAAATATTAAATTTCCATTTTACTGATAACGAAGTAGAGAGATAGCCATGACTCATGGTGTTCTGGTTCCAGCACCAAAATACAACTTAAAATCTCAGGGTTCACATTTTTAATCTCTTCCTTCTCTTTGGTGTTTTGGGGTGCAGGGTTGGTTTTTTGTTTGTTTGTTGGGGTTTTTTTTTGGTTGGTTGATCTCCCTAGGATGTCACCCGACTTGGACATTCTCCTCAGTGTCACAAGGTGGGGCTGGCACAGAGTAGAACTGTGATCAGTCAGAGTAAAAAGAGGCTTTTCTCCAGGCAGTACCTCATGAGAGTGGTGTGTATCAGTGATGGAGACTGTCACATTTCGTGCTAAATCCTGGATGGCACAGTAGCACCACTGTAAAGAAAAATCTGACATTTATGGTGAGGTGATATTTCAGCTTGAAGGCTGCAGAACTTTTTTTTTCAGTTCTGAATTCTGAGTTTGCCCCAGTGCAGGATTTCTCACCATCTCTCTCTACCGGTAAATGCTGAGATCATTACAAGCACATTTCCTATGCTACTATAAATAACACCATTTAAATATTCATCTGCAAACATGTTGCAATAAATTATATAAAGAGTACTTATGATTCACTACAAATTATTGGATCCTAGGGCCCTATGAAAAGTATTTGATTTTGAAAAATCCATGTGTTTATTTTTTCCTAACGTGAGAAAAATAACCAAGTTTGAATGATTTTTTGGGATACATTTCTGCCAGCCAAGGTTTGGGCTAACATTGTGGAAATCAATAGGAGCTCTCTTGTCAATTGCATTATGTTCTGGATCAGACCTGCAGAATATTATGCATCTATTTGCATTGATTACAGGCACTTTATATTCCCACTCCTGTAACTGGCTGCAGTATTATCACTGCTTTTTAGAAAGGGCAATGTAGTGTGTCCGTTTGAAAGATTGCTGCCTCTGGTCATATTAAGTTAGGAATAAAAAGATGTAATTTCCACATTTCCCAGGCCCAACCTTATACTGAAACACAACTACAAAGCACATTCCCTCTTCTGTAATGCCATTTTTCCCATCACACAAGTGTCGTGCTCCATATCATCGACTTCTCTGTGTCTCTATGACTTTCCTTTGTGCAGGTTCTGGTTTCTCACACAAGAAATGACACAGAATGTCCTGAACCTACAATTTTTTTTAGCTACTCTGGGACAGATTCATATTTTGATAACAATAATTGCATCTTAGAACTGTGGAACATCAGTCTCTTCTCCCAGGTAATAAGTGAGAGAATGAGAGGAAACAGCCACAAGTTTCACCAAGAGTTTAGATTGGATCTTAAGAAAAAAAAATTCTTCATTGAAAGAGTGGAGTCATTGAAATAGGCTGCACAGGGAAGTGGTGGAATCTCCTTCCCTGGAAGTGTTCAAAAAATATGTGGATGTGGCACTTGGGGACATGGTTTAGTGTTGATTGGTTGGACTTGATGGTCTTAGAGGTTCTATGATTCTGTGATGTTTTAATCTTTGAGGTCTAAAAAGAACAGCTCACTAGGGGGTGTCAAAATACCATGAGAATTAAGAGCTAGGAGGTTACTGCTGTCTGGAGATCATAGGAAGGTGGGAATAACTGGAATAGGACAATGAGATTAGTAAAGAGAAATCTGGGCTGGGACATAGAATCCACTCTTGTCACTGGCTGAGTGATGAGATGTCTTAACAAAAACTGAGCTTCATGACACAGCTCATATAAGCACTGCTCTCACATAGTTACAGGAGCTTTCCAAGAAAGCAGAACAAATTTTGGTTATTCAAGGTTGAAAACTAAATGTTTCTTAATTTTGTCTAAAATGCTTGCTCGTACTTTAGTCCATGAGTGGTGATATTATAAAGCACCATGCCACAGAGCTGACGTTGCTCTTCACAACCAAGAGGAATTGGGAAACCTTGTGTGTGATTGGATCATAATAAAAAATAAAACCCAAACATACAATAAAACCAATAATAATAGCAGATACATAGAAATGTTTTTAAAATTCCTCATAGTTAAATGGTTAGAGTGTGATTTTACTGACAAGTGGTCATTAAAGCCAAATTCACTGACATTGACTGTTGACATGCCTAGAAACTTTGGGTTTCCCCACAGGAATTCCACTGAAAAAGAGTAAGAGGGCAGTAAAGTTATAAAATCTCACTGGATTAGCACAAGAGTCAAAAACAATCATAAGGCTTAAAGAAGGAAAGAAGAACTTACCTTCTTTTTAGAATTTATCAAAGATCTTGTAACCAGCATCTCTTTGTGTGTTCCCAACCTCCCCTTTATTAACTTTCACTGACATATTTTGATATATGACAGTTATTCGGTGAAACTATAAATAAGTCTCCTCCCCCCAATACAGTCTATTAGATTCAAAGCCTTCATTTCTGTTTTGCATAATTGACATCATTATCTGTCAGGTTGCTAGGCTCAGGTTTGCAGTCATTATGAGATCATTAGAAAAAGGGTTGTAATAAGTTCAGAAGGCCAATCGGCTCTGTTCTAATCACTGGAGAAGAGAGTGCTGATAGGGGCCTCAGGGAGAAAGTATTGAAGCAGCTAGAGGATTTTTAATGACCAAATCAAGTTAGGAAAATCACCACCTGTGCCTCAGTGAACAGGATAATTTCAGCTTGGGTGAGGGTGAGTGCAAAATGGATTTGCAATCACTTTGATTTTTCTCACCATTCTTATTTTTTCTTTCCTCTATTTATATTTTCTTAGGAGTGGGGGTTGTGACTGGAAATCTACATAGCAGAGCAGCAGAAAATAAGGAAAAAAATCCAGAAAATAAGGTTATTGAAGGAGAATGAAAACAATGTCCTGTAGCAGCTGAAGGCAGTGGCAGGTCAGAACAGAGACTTTGACAATTCAAGGAATCATTTCGCATTTCAAAATCAAAGGGATGCAGTTCTGTAACCTAAAAATGAAAGTGCAGTGTTTTTATCAGTAGTCAGGTGGGGAAAGAAAAGCCACACCCACAGATGACTCAGTCCATTGTAATTTAAGTGTCTGAAGTGGTTGGGCAGGTAACTTGTCTGCGAGTGTCTGCTTTCCTCCATTCTCTCCAGGGAATATAAATGAGTAGATGAGTTAATAAAGCTAATTATTAGACAGTTAAATGATCACTCCAAGAGTTAAATGACTCTTAGTCATGACTAACTCTAGCAGACACAGGCACACTGATTCTGCCTTGGACTGGGTTTTGTACTTAAACGTGCAGTTACTCAGTCCTTCCCCAAGCAACTGCCACTCCTGTCCTTTGTCTTACCCACCCAGACATCTCCAAAAATCATATTTCTCTCTTCCATATTGCCATTTTGTATTCTTCAGAGTTATCTAGATAATAATTTTCAGAAGACTAGAACTCACTTTACCTATACTCGAGAGAAGATGCCATGGGAACCCCTAAACACAAGTTAAGATATAACATCTTTCATCAGCACTCGGTAGCTTGGGCTAAACACCACGTTATTTGTATTCACAAGGCTTCCAGTTAATGTGGAGCACAGGCAGACAAAATTTCCATCTGCTTTGGATGCAAATAGAATGAGCTTATATCTGCTCAGAGGGCAAGAGCCCATGTAGGTGTATCCTACGTCTGGCTTATCTTTTTGATAATGAATTAATCAGAGTAAGAGCAATCTCCTTTTTGTATGTTTGTACAGCCCTCAGCACAGGAAATTATGAGTCCTGCTGAGGTCTGAAAAGACCACTCCATTATGAAAACCGAAATTTAGAATGAATGCACCGTCATTCATATCTTCATTAAATAAATAAATGGAGAACATTAAAGCCAAGGTGAAAAATATTCAGCAGATATACTTCTAATGGAAAGATAATTTAATTGAAAAATAATCTGTTCACAATATTCTCATATACACTATTTTATTAGATCCTATTACCAAGAACCCATTTACTTTGGGTTTGGAAGATATTATAGGGAAGGGAAAATTTAGGCTAGATGAATGGATAGTATGTGGGATGAATGAATCTTCCTGTATTAATATATCTCATGTTAACAGATGTAGGTAATTAAAATAATCTTTTTAAAACCAGATATAGGTAAGGAGACTGACTAAGAAAAAGATTGTGTCAGGTCTTCTTTTTTTTTCTTCTTCTTTGTGTCAGACTGTTTTTTCTCTGCCAAGGGAGGTTGCTTCCTTGAAAGCTTTTTTCCCTCTTTTTCCACGCAGAAACCTTTGACTTTATTATGAAACACTATCGTCCACATGAAGGGCTATTTAAAGCAAAGAAACATATGGTAGTTCCCTTCCTCTATTTATACTATCAGATTTGTGGTTTATTTTGCTCAAAAATAGGGGTTTAGGCCACCAAAGAGCACTTTATGCTGTGTGAAATTGCTATATAAGATTACTCAGTAAATGAATCAATAACGGTCCTACCAGTTCTCAGGGATATCAGATTTTACTTCTTGACAAAATAAAAATATGAAACAGATCTCCTTTTTTTTTTTTTCTCAGGTTGGAGGAATCAGACCATCTGACCCTTGTTCATTGCCTTTGCAATCACTCCTAGAGATTATTGGGAAAAACTTCAGTTGTCACTGTCATCAAAAGGTGCAGAGTTTTTTGACTGTCATAGTTTTGAGGTGTGTTCTGTACACATCTTTTTAAAGGTTTTACTATCTACTATTAATTATTTAATTATTTGGAGGTCCAGGCCCAGAGAGTGATGATGAATGATGTTGCATCCAGTTGGTGGCTGGTCACGAGTGAGGTTCCCAAGAGCTCAGTACTGGGTAGTCTTGTTTAATATCTTTATTGATGAACTCTACGAGGGGATCGAGTGCAGTCTCAATGAGTTCATGGGGGATGCTAAGTTCAGCAGGAGTGTTGGTCTCCTGGAGGGCAGGAGGGCTCTGCACAGGGGTCTGGACAGTCTGGATCAGTGGTCCAAGGCCAGTTTTGTGAGGTTCAACAAGGCAAGATGCTAGGTCATGTCCTTGGGTCACAACAACCCCTGCAGGGCTCCAGGCTGGAGAAAGAGTGGCTGGAAAGTGACCCAGTGGAAAAGGATTGGGTTCAGTTTTGGGCCCCTCGTTGCGGGGAAGACATTGAGGTGCTGGCGCATGTCCAGAGAAAGGAACAGAGCTGGGGAAGGTCTGGAGCACAAGTTAGATGAGGAGTAGCTGACAGAGCCAGGGGTGTTTTGTCTGGAGAAAAGGAGGCTNAAAAGGAGGCTCAGGGGAGACCTTACTGCTCTCTATGACTCCCTGAAAGAAGATTGTAGCCAGGTGGGGGTTGGTTTCTTCTGTCAGGAAACTGGAAACAAGACAAGAGGATTTAACCTCAGGCTGTGCCAGGGGAGGTTCAGGCTGGGCATCAGGAAGAATTCCTTCACTGAAAGGGTGGTTAAGCATTGGAACAGGCTGTCCAGCAAAATGGTGGAATCACCATCCCTGAAACTGTTCAGCAAATGGCTGAATGTGGCACTTAGTGGATGGTTTAGCTGACAAGGTGGTGTTTGATCAAAGGTGGGACTTGATGAGCTTGGTGGTCTTTTCCAACTTTAATGATTCTAGGATTATTTTAAAGCATATTAAAGGTAATTATATCTTTGAACATGTCAGCCCGTCTCCTACCTGTGAGCCCTGGATGGTCAACAGCACCTTCAGCACTGATGTAAGATTCACCTCACTGACCTGAACTCTTAAACCACTTCTCTGCTCTCCCTATATAATCATTAAAGAGAACAGACACTTATAGAAAATTAATACCTCTACTACTGCTGCTACTACTACTCGTACCACCACCACCAATTTTGATGCACCTTAGATAACCTAGTCATCTGAAGGAACTTATTTCTGTCTGTTGATTATAACATTAGTTGATATTCTTTTGTCTGTAACTTCACATTATCTCAATATTCACAAAGTATGACATGAACTTTTTTTTCCCCCAATCTGCCTTCCATGGTTTTATGTCATTTTTATGAAGACTGAAAGCTTGAACCCTCTGTATGTAAAAACAGTAGTATTTCTAGGCACTGCATTTACTCAGCGTTAACCAAAGACACTGGGAGAATTTCCACTGAACATGTGGCAGGCAACTATGCTGAAAATGAGGCTCCTTTCACACCTGAATTCAATAAGTAAATGATTCTGTAATTGTAAGATCATCAATCTAAAACATTTAGCTATCTCTGCAGCAAAATATATAAAATATACACTCAAATGACCACAGTTCATCTTAATGGAGAAAGCCTGCCTTTCTCTGTGACAGACATAGCCCTTAGCAACACAGATATGAGAACAGTTTGACTCACAGACATGGAGAAATGTCCCTGCAAAGCTCAAATTCCTATTTCAATTCCTTGTCTAATTTGTGAATCATCTTGGTTCGAAGATTCATGTCAACAATTCAATATAAAACACTTTCTCTACACTCATGCAGACTATGAGCATGCTGAGATTTGTTCTTTGCCACAAGCTCTTTAAGGGCTTTAGATGAGAGCAATTAATCAAGTGAAAATTTATTTCAGTACATGATGTGATTCAGTTACTGTCTTAGTCTCCAGGCTCGAGGTACACATAAAACTGTTCCCCTTTCTACCTACTACTGCCTGTTTCCAAAGCCCCTCCTGAGCTGTGATGTGTGTCAATGTATGAAGCTTTAGTTCACAGCTCTACTCGAACTGAAGTTTTTGTCCTCACTCCTTCATTAACCCAGCTTGTAAATTCTGCTTCCCTTTAAGAGCAGTATGCTATTTTGTTAATCCACTGGACAAAATACATCACCCTTACTCAGACAGAAGTGCCTCGTAATGTAGTCTCACTGAATTTAATGCCTGATCTGCATAAGAAAATAATAATACAAGTCAAATGAGTAACAGAACATGGCCCATAGTTGGCATAGATAGAAATTAAGGATTTGAACTCCTCATTTCCCTTCCTTTCTTTTAAATCAGGAGTTTGTACAACTTAATTAAGAAAACAAAATAATCTTTTTTGCCCTACAGAGATACATTTTTCCTTTTAATGGGAGCTATGGTTTCCAGTGATGATTTTGGAAACCCACCCTATCCTGTTTTTGATGAGTCCCCTTTCCTAGACTTTGACCTGATCAAAGACAGTATAAATCATAGAATCATGGAATCGTTTAGGTTGGAAAAGACCTCTTAAGATCACAGAGTCCAACTTAACACGGCCAAGTCCACCCCTAAACCATGTCCCTAAGTGCCNGAGTCCCCTTTCCTAGACTTTGACCTGATCAAAGACAGTATAAATCATAGAATCATGGAATCGTTTAGGTTGGAAAAGACCTCTTAAGATCACAGAGTCCAACGATTAACTTAACACGGCCAAGTCCACCCCTAAACCATGTCCCTAAGTGCCACATCTACATGTCTTTTAAATATATCCAGGGATGGCGACTCCACAACTCTCCTGTGCAACCTGTTCCAGTCCTTGGCAGCACTTTTAGTGAAATTTTTTTTCTAATGTCCAATCTAAACCTCTCCTGGGGTGAGACCATTTCCTCTTGACCACCTCCTGTCAGGAAGTTGTAGAAAGTGATAAGGTCTCCCCCGAATATCCAGGCTAAACACTCCCAGGTCCTTCATCTGCTCTTCTTTAGACTTGTACTATAAACCCTTCAGGAGCCTCATTGCTCTTTGGACACCCTCCAGCACCTCTATCTACTAACTGCAAATCGAAGAGTCATTTTTCTTTTAAAAATCCATTTCCCACAGAATTGGATGAAGATTCACCTTTCTGTTGCCAAGTGTGGGCTTGTTAGATGGCCTTTCCTCATACACGAATATTCTACTGCTAATTGGATCTGCTTCAATATTTGTCAATAACAGTAAGAACATACCAAAGGAAACAGGGGAAAGCTGTCAGAGCCAGAGAGTTTACTTCTTCAAACATCTTCGCTCTTTTTTCCCCTGCTTTTATAAAAATGAAAGCTTCTGGATGTTTTTTATCATTATTTTTTATCTTAGAGTCAAATTTGTGGTATTAAATACCTCCTTTGGACATAAGTCTCCTGCACGAGAGCTGACGGGGTCTTAGTGGCATTTATGGATGGAAAAGATGAAAATTTTTTTTTCTTGGTTGGAGAAGCCATTTTAGATCTTTTTATGCCTAATAAATCCATTCTGCATTGATGAACAGATTGCCCTGTTTGCTTCCAAAAAGAAATTATGGTAGCAGAATTTTAAAATACACTGAATTCTGGAGTAAATATACATATATGCTTTTGTTGTTGTTATTGTTGCTATTATAATAGCTTGTTTGTTGTCTGCCTACAAGGCATGCAAACTTTCAGTTGACAGGCAAATATCTTCATCTGAGCACACTGTTAAAGATGGCTTGTGATTACACAAAATTCAGTGTTGACATAAAATTTTTCAAGAACATATTCCAGCTTTTTCTCTTGGAGGAAAAGTTTTTCACCCTATGCCTCCACGAGAAGACTACCTGTGGCTCGGAAGTGGTCAGAGGCTTTCAAATAGGATTCTTTATGTTGTAGCATTCTGCATACAGCCCAGAATCATCAAATAGAAAAAAAAAAAACACATTCAACACCACAAATGGTGTAGAAGTGGGAAACAAGGGAAATCCCTTGTTCGTTCACAGAAGAAAAAAATTTTTACTAAATTATGCTGGATAAATGGGCAGGTGAAAGAAGCAATACCAGCTCCACATTTTCTGCCAAAGGCTCTGAGATTGCTGCAAACCAAATCTTGTACAGAAGTAGATTGAGAGGATATTGATAAATCCTTCATTTAGTCATCTACATGACGTAGGAAGCACATAAAGCAGCACAAGGATTAGATCTGAGCTTCCTGGGATTCACCTCATTAGCATTTATTCTCCAACACTTGGCTCCTATTGCAATGTACAGTTCTGAGAGTGCTTCCAACAGAAAAAGGAAGGATAAAAAGGGTTTGTTGATCATGGCTCACTATTCTATAATATCAAAGAATGTTCAAGCCTTACAATATTTATCTTAAATAACTAGGTATGCCATTCAAGTACCTTAACAAGATATCTAATCCTTCCTTTGTGGTACCTTATACCTGAAATATCTGATAATCAACGTTTTTATGTCAGATGTATGCCTAAGGAATTTCCCACCCTGTCCCCCCCAACACACAGAGCACATCTGCATTACATGTCTTATTTCTGAAAACTAAAAATTAACTTGAAGAAAGAACAGTCAATCAGCAGTGTTCAGCACCATGGAGGTTTTATTGCTTTCTTTTAACCGAAGTCTTGGACAAGATCCTATTTCTTCCATGAGTGTTGAATCTTTCAAGTGTTTTGAAAACTATAGCAATGGAATGTACAGAACACAACACAGTACTCTGCCATCTGATATTGCAAATAATGCATTTCATTTTCCTGTTTTTCTGGGGAAAACATTCAGGTGACAGATGGTAATTGCTAGGAGATAAAGAGACCACTGTATTACCAAAACAGGCTTGAGAGTGATATAAGTTTCCTAATGACTTTCACATGGAAAGATATCTAAATAAATGAATTAAATAAACATTTTCTATGAAGATTTGAATTATAATTTAAACTTTGATCACAACTGCCAAGGCCAAAGCTTTTTTTCTATTCTGCATTACTCTGATGAGCTCTGACATCAAGAAAAGTACAGGGTTGTTATCATTCAAATTTTATGTGGAATTTTGATTCTAGGAGTCATAATAACTTTACTATACAAAACTTTGTACTCATAATTAATACAGGGCAGTCCAGATGAACCTTTTGAGCAGACAAGATGATCAAAACACAGGAGGGGAAATAAGGACACAGAATTATTCAAGCATCAGTGACAGAAGTGGAACGGCTTAAGGTCATAATAACTCATTGAATCTAACACTTGTTATTGGAGAAAATAGAATTTCTGCTCCATCAGAAATCAAATGGTCTCTCAATTTGATCATAGTGTCTCAAATGTCGACTCTTACCATTTTCCCTACTTCTGGGATAAAAAGCTGTCCTGCCAAAAGGGTTATATGCCTAGTAATGCTCAGTTATCATTTATTTTGAAAAGGGAGAGAGATATTTAGTGTGAAGGGAAAAAATATTTGTTTCTCTGACTTCTTACCTATTACCATTTGAAGGAAAGATTATTCACCTCCACCATCCTTGTTTTTCAACTTCTCTCTTTTCATTAGTGACAGAAATGCATATAGATAGGGATGATTCAAAACAAGACATGTAGATATATATGAAGTACAAAAATATCTACTGCCCTTCATCACAGAATTTCTTTGGGTCTAGAAGTGGATGGACACTCCTAACAAAGGAATACTGTAAGATTACACATTGTTAGGAAAGTTTTGCTATGAAGCAGAATCTAAATAACTTTTAAGATTCTGCAGTTGAGGATTTTAAGCCAAGACAACCCTCAGTATTGTGTCAGTATTCTACTATTTAAACAAAGAGAGAAGGAAGGAGAAAAAAAGTGTTGACTTTGCATTACCAGCTAAACACTCAGCACACATGACTGGGCATGACCTTTCTGTTCAAACACATGCTCTCATCAGCCAGGACAATAGAGGATGTCAGGCTCTAATGTTTGATATATATTCCACACGCTTGGTGAGCTGGATATGGCCCATTTTACTTTCCAATGAAGTAAGCGGTCCTGAACACACAATCATTCCTGGTAATGGCTTTTTTTTTTTTCCTCTATTTTTCTCCCTTCTGAATTGCAATGTTGGATGAAATATTTTGGGGTTATTTTCTTGTTTTTATGCCAAAGTTTATACAGCTTTCTAACAAAGGCATTTGTTTTTGTGCCTGATGTTTCAGTGGTATTCAGGCTGGGGGTATTATGCAGAGAGAATGGTTTCCTGACCAAATGTCATCATGCAAACATCCTGGGATCTGATGGATTTTTAAGGGAATTTACAGTTATATATGAAATGAAGATATTTGTTTCTTATAGAGATGAATCTGTAATAAGTTGTACCATACAAAGCACTTTTACATTCTAAATAGAAAAAACAAATAAGAAAAGATAGACCAAAGTGCTTTTCAATAGAGCCAACGTCAACAGTGATAAAACTGTGCAAACAGTTCTCTATGCTCTCCCTGGAATCAAAATAACATCTGGTAATTATAAGGGTGATAAATTACCTATTTTTGATCTTCCTCCCCACGAAATCTTAGGGCTTTGATGGTGCCTTTGATGTGTCACTGATGGAAAAACTGGAGAGAGATGGAGAAGGTGGGAGGCAATTTCTTGCATTGCACCAGAAGTTGCATCTTGATTCCATTTCTTACATTGCATCCAAGTCCCAGAACTCTGGTTACTTCTAGGGTTGTTTTTTTTTCCAGGGAGACAATATTCTACTCTTCATTTGCTACCTGAAGTATTCATCTTTATGCACTCTGAGAGAAAATCAGTGCAGTGGAAAAAGGACTCCCTCCATTACTTATTTTTCCCCATCACCTTTCTACATTTCATCAGTGCCCCTCTGGCTTCCACTGACAAGACAGAATCAAATCTGAGCACAATCTACCAAAGAAGTTTCCAATACCACACTCACCAAATTCAAAAAAAGGCTGTGAAGGAATAGATCAAAGAAGTGGATTTCTTTGCAACAACTTTGCTATATTGCAAGGGTTCTTTTGGTTTTCAGCAAATCTTAATGAGAAGAGCTCTATTATCCTTCTCTGATTGTTTTCTTTTTCCTTATCTTTATACAAAAACTTCAGTTAAGTTCATTTAATAATCAAAATCATATTTTGTGCACATTATATACTTATAATCCATTTGAGGCTACCAAACCCTAAGAGTCTTTTTACCTGCCTCTACTTAATAACCCTCTGTAATACATAAATAAATACTACATAAATAACTTGTAAGCAATGGAACCTGAACAATAATTTTCATTGCCACAATGTATTAACAAAACCTGAATTCTGGCCATCATATTGTAGTCCTGGCTGTATTTTTTGCTGGGAGTACGAAGTTCTGTAGTGATAACTACAGATTTGCATCTTGGTTTGACTTTGCATTTCATGCAAAATATGACATTTCAGCAGATAACATCTCCAGTCAAACAAAGTGGGATTTGTAGTCAAATTCTGACACAATGTGATCTGGGAGCATTGTGAACTACTTACCTGAAGGCAAATAAATATCTTCTCACAAATTTATTGACCAAGAAATGTTTCTAAAAATGTGATTATCAGACACTCCTTCTAGGCAGCTTTTGGTTTTCATCACTTCATGTTTGTTTCATAGTAGGTACTCAAACCAGTGTCTGCAGGAGTCAAAATTGTTTCTGATACTGCAGTGATCTGCACTAGATTGTCATTCCTTTTTACTTCCTGGGTGCTTCATTAGAGCACAAAGGTCAAATCCCAAAAAGGAGTTCAGTGATAAAGCGGATGGCAAGTGTGACCAAAGCAATAGAAATGCTCCCTTGGAGAAGTCAAACACCCCAGAATGGGTCCCAACGTCTCATTCATTGTTGTTTCTTTGCCTAAAGGACTAAGAGCTAATTCTATAAGTGAAAGTTGGTGGGGAAGAAATATAATTGAAGTCAACCAGAAAGCCAAGGAAAGGTTTGATGCAAAACTGGAGAGCATATGTTACACATCAGTCATTGACACAGTGAATGGAACAGTGAAAATGAAAGCTTCCACAAAGCAAGATAGACATAATTGTTGGATATGAAAAGTATTAAGGCTGGCAGAGGACAAATTTGTTCTTAGCATGATCAAGTAGAAGTAACTCAGGTTTTCTTGCCGCCTGTACTTCTTCAGAAAACTTTGTGAGAGATGGATATCACACAACCTGCCTAAGAAAGGCTGCTATCCCCATTTTACATGGGGAACACAAGGCAAGGATTTCTGATACCTCAAAGCCTGCTAAACTGGGACTTCAGGTAAATTTAGATACAGATTCACATTCCTGTTGTATCACTCTGTTTTCCAGGTGTGTCCCCCAGTCAGCCCAGTGATGTCTTAGGTGTGTTCTTTAACATACTCTGGAGAGATGGTGAAGCAGTTCTTGGAACCCTTCCTGCTTTGGAACTCAGGAACATCTTTGGTTCCAAGTTTCAAAATTAAGTTGAGCAGATATTTTCCCTGCTATTTCCTCCAGTCATCTTTTGAGGAGAAACACTTCTATCCATTCAACCATCTGTTTTCAGGAGATGATGTGTCTGAATCCCAAGCAGGCAGAAGTCTCCATGTGTGCAAACCTATTTTGGATACCTAAGCTCCACAAAACTAAGTATACTTCTCTCTCTTTCATTTTTTTTGCACAGGTTTAGATGCATCCTCTCTCAGAAATGACATTCTTTCTTTGGTTATTTGGAGAAACTAATACACCTTAATGCCTCCTTTTCAGTGCTTTATCTGCTTTGGCTAAGCGCCTACTGACATTTTCTTCCTTGCTGGACGGTAACTAATGCTCATGGTCAAAAATAAAATCTACAGTGAAGTAAGAAATAGAATCTGTGTATTTCAAAACTCAGTTTATAATCTTAACACCTACAGCATACTTTGTCTTTGTGAAAAAATGTCAAAAAAAAAAAAAAAGCAAACAATCCAAAAGTGCCTGCCTTCTAGAATCCAGGAGGGAATTATTCTACCATTGATTTTCTGGAATTCGTGTATTCTGAGTGCCAAATAAGACCCTGTCCTGCAACATAAACTTCACAGTGATAATAAAGTAAAGGTACGTATTTAAATGTCTGTATGACTGAGGCTTAAGAATTTAGACTGTACTATTTTCATATTCCTGCCCTTCACTGTCCCAAATCATTCTATTCCGTCATCTCTTCCTACTCTTTTGTTCCTAGTTTTCAGGACTGAAAGTTCCTTGGGATACTAGTTTACTTTTCAATTGATTAATTTTTCTATGTAAAAATCTGTTAGTAACAATTTGTGCATTATATTAAAATGGATGAAAATTATAACAAAAACTCCATATACCTCTGGAGAGGAAATTGACTGAGACCACAATAAATCTCTAAAGAGAAGCAGGTATTGGTAAATTAAACATTTCCAGGATGATTGTCTGATAGTGAGACCATCTGTCACAGAGTCAGAGGTGTCCACATCATTAAACTCTAAAATTGCATAGCTAAATCCAAACATATCTGGGAATATTTTCAGATCCAGGAAAGCTACTAAACCGTGCTCAAAATTTTATTCAGATAGTCCCAGTTGTCCAAAGCTATAAACCATAGCAAGGACCATTCTAACAGTTGAGTGACTGAACATGAACTTTTCCTGATACTCTTCAACTTACTCTTCACATACTTAGAGAAGCAAAGGTAACCAAAAAGCAGTGATAAGAAGCAACAGTCAGTGTCTGACACATGGGAAATATAAGCTGAGGTCTTCATATCCTCTTCCTTACAACTCAAATTGGCAGAACAGTTCAGTGTTTCTTTGCTCAGGACAGCATTAAACTGAATACTTTGTTGTTTTTTCTTGTCCTTGTTTTTCCTTTTCTTGAGCACGACACTTAAGTCTACCTTGTACAAATACTGAAAATAAAATTGTTCCTAAGCCATGACAGGAAAAAATTCAGCACTTGAATAAAAAGACTTTCTGAAGGACCAGACTTTTGTGAAGAGAGTCACACGCTGAAAGAGAGAAACAGCAATGAAACTACAAGAAAATACACATATTTTTGAAAAAATACAGTTATGAGCACTACATCTCTATAAAGAATGACGAAGTGATATTCTGCCTCAAAAGACAAGCCAAGATCATAAGAATTTGAGCACAGTTACTAACAAGGCTGAGATTTTAATTGAAGTTTAATGACATGGAACTTGCACTGATGCTCTTAGATAAAGAATGAACTTTCACTTCTCAGTCCTATTTTCAGCTGTTGGCACTCGAGAGTGACCAGCCCAAACCATGTGTCTGGGCTATACTTGGAAAGTCTGAGAGCACTCTGAGACAAGAAACTCATGTTATTAATTTAGCCTCAATAATTAAAATGCTAATGAAACTTCAGCCACAGTGTAGAGCCAGGACAAAAGGAGAAAGAATGAGAAAATAAACTCACTGAGTGAGAAAAATTGTTGGTAGGCTCAAGTGAGGCTCTGCTATACAGCTATCAGGGGGTCTCTTATTTTAGAGGAGAAGACATATACATCTATGGGATGTAGAAAGTTGATGAAGACTGAAGTTGACTGAAGAAAGTTGATGGCTAAGCTATGACATTTTTCCTGTTCCATTTTCCTTCGTTCTCTGTATTTTAAGCCCAGATGTGCCTCAGGCACTGTGTCTTTAGGCATGTGTAACTTAAGGCTCCCAGAATATGTTTCTCATGAATGTTCACCATTTTAGATTCCTACCTGAAAAATCAGGAGAGTAATGTTTATATGCCTTTGAAAAAATTGCAAGAATGGTTGGAAGATTTCTTACCTTGGAAATGTAAGTAACTATTTTCATCTTTATTTTCCCAGAAGCATTATCTTAGTGCTTGGGGACTTTACCCTCTTTATATGCAGGATTGTAGTTTTCTGCCAGGTTATGTACACACCAGCATATTTTGCATTCAAATACAGCCTGTTTGGGAAGGTTTGTATAGAAATAAAGACATGGTTATTTTGAATTTGTTGGAACAGAGACAAGATAAGCTGCAGAGGTCCTTTCCAAGCTCAACTATTCTGTTACTTTGGTCCAAACTCACAAATACATTTGTGCTGAAGAATGTTCTTCTCTAAGTCTTGGTTTTCGGGCATCAGTCTCACTTCAGTCGCCTCATCCTGGGAGAGGTGTTCTGTGGAGTAATTTGGAAGAGTGGCAGGTTCACAGCCTCACAGAGGAAGAAAGTGAGGGAAGACAGACAAACAAAGGTCTTGACAGCAGGACAAAACAGATGAGATTTGGTGGCAACAAATCCAGCTTTGCCTTAATGGAGTTTATCCCACCATCAAAACGAATACCTGACCAACACGGGACAAAATTTCTGAACACAGAAGGAGCCTTTGGTGGCACAGGACTGTAATGAAGCATCTGCTGTGCTGAACACACACAGATACAGGAGGGGCTGAGGAAGAGGTGCTTAAGGAGATAAAAAAACTACTCAGCAACCAGCACACTGCTGAAAATGAACTGCTGCCTCACAGAGAACAACAGGAACACCCCAGCTTTCCAGAACCACTGAATAAGACTCCTAAGATTGTTGACTTTCTTTTATTTGGCAGTGATGTTTTGGAATATAGTACAGGTGTTTTTTGCTTTATCAGAACATGTGCCAATTGACAAATCTCTTAATATGCTACAGGACCATGTAATGGCTTTACTAAGCCCCCCAGGGGCCCATTACACTAATACTAAAGATATTAGTGATGTCTACAGTGGTATAAAGATACCTGCAGAAGACATTAAAGTGTCATATGGGGATCCCTCAGCTGTTTCTGGGCAGGTTCATGTGTCCCTAAAGCACGATGCTTTACCACCTACTGATTGTAATGAGGATCCCAAGGGCGAGAGGTAAACTTGGAGCATAAAGACTTACCACGTGGCTTCTGTCCTCACCAATCCAGCACAATGAGCTGTCTGCTCCAAATTTTACTTGCCTCCTTTGCACTGACAAAGCCTCACGCCTCGTGTTAGCTTTCCCTTTGCACAGATGAAAATAAAGATGAATGCGTTTTTAAGAACGAGAAACCTTAAAAATAGAGACCAGCGAGTGGGCCTGTGTTTGTACAGCACCTAATATAATGAACAATGGACTCATGCCCAGAAATCCTACATTTTGCCACATGAGAAAGAGTAACTTATATTACAGTTAACTTGTGCTTTGTTTTACAATCATTATCTGCTTTGCTCATAGCATCAGTCAAATAGCCTTTTCCACCATAGAGAAGCATAAACAAAGATAAAGTGAAATAACAACAGCTGCCAGTTTAGGGTTATTTCCACCCATGAACTTCTGTTCACAATGTATTTTTCACACATTCTTTTTCTAGGGTGGGAAGCAAAAACTAAAATAAATTATACCTCTTCTGTTTCTATACATTGAGATATGTATTTTTCAGCACTCAGACAGTGATTTAGTCAGCCCAGAGGGGTTCCAAGAAGCTTGGGTGGCAAGAAAGGAAAGCAGCCCAGAAATAATCTCTATCAAATGGATGCCTCTCATTGGGAGCTGGAAAAAAGGTCTCAGACGTGGTGTAGAATTGTCAGAGAAAACAGATACTTATGGTTCTTGACCAATATTCACTGTTTTGATGTATGTTGGCAACATTGCAGAGAAAACTTTTGAAAATCTGGAAATCCCTTTGCATGCAGTAATTCCCATAAACCAAAAACATATTTCACACTTCTGGGACTCCATATTGTGGTAGATCACATAAAAGTAGTCTTTCCTTCACCTCAACACAGAAAAGACCTCATTACCTCATGTACCCAAAGTATTAGAGTAAAAAANAGAAGTTTAAGTAACACAGGAGAATGATCTCATTTCTCAAAGACAGTCAGTAGTTCCCTGCTTTTTCTAGTTTACCAAAGATGTATAACTGTTTCCAATACCCACAGTGTTTCAGAGCATAATAATTCCCTAATATCTACCTTAATCAAAAGTCTGCAAGATGCAAAAAATGTCATTTTTTTAAAATAAAAAAGTCTAATTTTTGTTTTTATATTCAAAATGGGTTTAGTTAATGATTTTACCATTGTTGAAGAATATTTGATATTCAAAGCATTGGACCTTTTTCCTCTATTCTCTCCTTCTCTCTTTCTTTTCTTAAAAAAAAAAGTTATTATTTAATTTATTCCACCAAAACACATATATTTCACTAAAATTATTGTTGGGGAGGTATCTGAAATCCAGGGAGAAATCTCTGCACACTGCAGCTACATCTACATGAATAACCTGTGTGCACCCTGAAGCATTCCCAGACACTGAGATAAGCTGGCAAGGAGTCCTGCATCCATGTTAATGACCTGTCAGTCACCCAAAGAGCTCAACACTTGAAACCTGCCTGCTGGGAACCCTGGAATAGCCTAATTGCTAAATCTCATCCAGGAACCCTTTGGGAAGGTGCAGCTGCATTGGGCCAAAATCACAGCATAAAACACTTCTGAAATATTGCTAGCAGAGGTATGTGACTCAGAATGGCCTGTGAGAAACTCGAATTAAAACACCTGACATTTTGGGAGTAATCCAATTTCACTTTCTCCACCTCACACACAGAGAAAGGTCTGAAGGATTTCGCATGCTTCCCAATTAGCAGAGGAAAAAGGAGCAAGTAAAAAGGGACACAGAGTTGCTTGCAGGAATAGATACCAACTTATTACATCGATAAGAGCAGAGCAGAGCTCAGTGCAGTGTGTCAGAACCAGCCTCCATGCAGACCCTCTTGTTATGGCAGCAGTGTGACCATAACCCCACACCATCACAGTAATAATTCTGGATTTGAACTTGTTGGCACAAAACCACCTTCAGTGTCCCCCATACTGATGGATGCAAAGATCACCTATAGTGATTGGGAGACTTCTCATGGGAGAACAAAACAAAACTGAACCACGTCACTCTTTTTTCATCTGAACTTTGATGGCTGAGCTTTCTGAAGTTGCCTTCTCCACCCACAAAAAAAAATCTTTTTTTGAGTTCCCTGCTCTATCCATTTATACAGTGAGTGTATTTAATCTGTGCTCTGTTTTTCACACCCAAAATGTTCTGTAAAGAAATAATTTGTCAACTCTTGGGTTTATCCTATTAAGGTATTCTTGTGAAAATAAAATCCAGTTGAGGTCAGAAATCTTGCTTGTTGTAATGCTTAAACAGTTGTGACATCAGACACCTGCTTAGGACAAAGCCTGACGCAAAGCAAAGCAAAACTTTGAGGCTGATTTGTCTCTTATTTGTGTCCCATTATGGTCACATTTCCAGTGTAGACAAACACCAGCAAATCTGTTACTGTCTGATGGATGTGTTTTATTATAAACCACAAAACTAGTTGAAATAATATCAAATGATCAACATGAGTCACACCAAAACCCATGGATTTATCTCCCTATATTCCAGGTGGTAACTGTCTGGCAGAAACAAGCTGCTCCTGGCATGGTCTGCTTTTCGAACTGACTGAAATCCTCATTCACAAAACTTTCAGACTTGGAAGCCTAAACCTTAAGTTTCTAAATACAAATATAAATACCTAAATTGAGGAATGTAAGAACTTAAACATTCATAAAATATATCTACAGACAAGCAGATCTTTCTTGTTGTTAAAGATGAGCAGAAATTAAAAATAAATACTAGCTTAAAACCCAGATATATTGAGTAATAATCCTGAGGCTATCCTCTAGGAAGATAGATATGTTCTCAACTGAAATACATACTAGCATTATATTGAGAATGGAATTTAGACAATTACTCTAGCTTATTTATCATAATATCCAGCATTAAAAAAAAACTGTTCCAAAAAATCTGTATTTGACCAATCACCTCATAGAGATAGAAATTTCTCTTCCTTCTTCTTCTAAAGTCTTCTAGATCATTATGAGGCCAACCAAAAGTTATTCAGAATTAGTGAAAAAAATCTTGCATATTGTTCCATTTCTTTGTTCATTTGTTCATTTAATAACAAGTTCTAGTATAGTATGCAAATGTTTTTTCAAAAAATGTTTCTAATTGGCAATAATTTTTAGCAAATAGAGATAACTTTAAACCCTTTAAAATTACTACCTATTAAATTTAAAATGTAATTAAAGGCACATCATGTTTACTGTGGTAGGTGCCTTATACTTCTTTTTTCTTGTTTGTTTTACAGTGTGAATTTGACTCATATAATGAATCAATGTCTGTGCTGTGTGAAGGGAGATGCTGCATCCTCTGTGTTTCACTGAGAGCATCCTGGGGAAGGGGTCAGGGTCTTTGAGCCTTTGCAGGGAGTCAGAGCAGTGTAAGTATGAAAGAACTGAAGTAAAGCTGCTGCAAGATTCTGACACCAGCTTCTGTATGTGGGATTTGTCCCAGAAAAATTAAATTGTTCTGTACAAGGCAATTTTCATTAAAGATCTGTTTAAAACTCTGTCAGTAAAGATTTGCTGCAGACTTGTTGATCTGCCTTAACTGAAGGATTCCTATTATTGGAATATCAGATTTGACATTTCACATGATAATCCCCCAGACTGATTTCACATTATTTTGCTTGATCTGATATTGGAGTTTACTTATTTTTTTGCTAACAATCCTATAAATATTTTTCCTTTTAACATCCATTCCTCCATTGCTGTCTTCCACCACACACAGCACAAATCTGCAGATCAAAGTAAAACAATTATGTTATATACAGTGTGACTCCTACCTTCTTTTATTGCTGTTGCTGTCAACAGCAGGATTTTTCTTCAAAAATGATAAGAGAGAATATAAAATATATACAAATCGGCTTAATCTACAGCTGTTTACCATAACATTTAACTGAGAAGCTAGTATTAATTATGGAAAGAATCACTATAGCTCTAATACGTTAGTCCAAACGAAACAAACTCTATTATTTCTACCGATAGAGATGATATTAGTGCGTGATGCTTTAAAAATGATCCAAAACCATAATAATGATGCAAAAAGGTTATTTTTTAAAATCTCGAACCCATGCTAAAAGCTGTCTGTGCCTCCCTCTAAAGAAAGCCCATATATTTTCTTTCAAGATAGTGCTTAGCTGCATCAGATTCTCTAAGGAACCAAGAGCTGCTCACCTCTAGAGGAAGGAAGCTGAAACAGAAGAGCTGAGAAGTGTCCAAGAGCACTCAAAGGCAATTTCAGATGCCCAGTAATTAATTGTTTTATGGAGGCTCAGATCTCACATAGAAGCTACAGTCCTTCCTTGCCCGTTCTTTAGTTTCTATAACCTGAAATTAGATAATACCTTAGGCAAAAATCTTTATAAATGTACATTTTAGAATCCTTTAAAAGCACAGTCAGGGAAGAAGTGAGAACTCAGAGTGATGTACTTGTAATTTAGAGTGTGTGTGATGGAAGAAGTGTAGATGGAAGAACTGGCCAGCATTTTTTTTGGCTGTTTAGAAACACCAAGGAAGTTGAAAAAAAAAAATCATAAGCCCCAAGACACTAATTTTAGAGTACAGAAAACTGGGAGCTGTGGTTGGTTTGATCATTGCTGCAAACTCTCAGTTGAAAGGGAGGAAGTTTCTAGTGAATTTAAGCCCTGAAGGCAAGAAGAGAGAAGGTTGAGATAATTGTCTGGAGAAGAGAGAATCAAAGAAGGAAAAAAAAGTATATGAGATTCACAGTTCTTAGAGATGAGGAAAGCTTGTGGTCATTGAGGAAGAGGAATCAAGCATAAAGAAAATTATTTTGGTGAACAAATCAAGATTTTTGAGATGGAACAATCATAATTAAATGAAAGCCATATCTGGAGAGTAGCAGATTCTTCTCAAAAAATGATTCAATATTGCAGGATAGATAAAACAATACAGAAACAGGCCAGTAAAGTTGAAACCTCTGAGTACTGTTAGCTGACTGTAAACATGAAGAAAAGCAATCTGAACACATATTTTTTCTCTACACCAAGATTTCCTGTGTACCAGACCCAGGGGTCACTCAGCCAGTCCCTACACATCACTTGCAATCCTTAAATTAGGCACTTGGTTGACACAAATCCATTTCTTTGATGCATTTGTGTGTCATCATTTAATATAATAGCCCAAAGTTCATGCTTACTGTAGATAAATGTATAATGCTGAAATGGAACATAAGCATCCATTACTCACACACCGTTTTAAAAAGAACATCAGGTTTCTCCTGCAAAGAAAGACAAAATACATTTTGTCACTATGGACTGTAGGTTCTGGTTACACATAATACAGTAAAGCCTTTATGTTTAAAAAAAAAAAAAATCTGTTTAATTAATACTAGAGCAAAGCCTGAAGGTCACATACACCCTTACAAGTACTTAAAACCCAACAAAATATGCAGGATTTCTCCAGAAATACTGATAATTCTTGTGGTATTTTAAGAGTGATAAGGAAACTCTTGCTCGGTAGAGGAACAAACAAGAGAGATGTCTTTGAATGTTGTTCACTCCAGGGTAGAACAGGGCAGTTGCAGTGGTTTTCCATTTAAATTCTAATATATTAAACTACTACAGAGAATTTATTTGTGTAACTTGGTTCAGAATTATTAAACTTAATTTATACCCAAAACTTGACTGTTTTCTTTTTTTGCTGCTTTTTATAACAAGAAAGGAATTGTGTATTTCCCATGAAATGAAAAACGCAGTCCTTGCCCTCCTCTATTTCTAACACCATTTCTTTGAAGAGCTTGTGCAGGGAAATCTGTTAATTGAAAATACTGACAGGATCCCCAGAAGGCAAAAAAAACCCAACTGAAAATTAGTCAAAAGTTTTACTGAAATATCAGAAGTTCTCAAAACTAATTAACTTCTCTTTGTTGAATGCATGCTAATGGAATAAAACTGTTCCATTCACCACATCAACATAGCTGAATAGTTTTCTAATAGATTTTTTCCTCAGTAAGCATTATCTTATTAATATCTTGCCAGCCTCACTCTGCCTGAATAGAGGTTCAGACCTGTAGCAGTAGTTAGGGATTTAATAACTGAAAAGTATAAATAAATAAAAGATTCCCATCGAGATGTGCATATTCTTCTGTCTACCTTCTCTCTCAACTTCCTTTCTTCTCCTTTTTTTTTTTTCTTTTTTTTTTGTCTCTGAGCAGGGGGCAGGTGTTTGTGTTTTTGAAGGACTGAAGGTCGTTCCTAGCAAACAGCTCCGTTTGAAAAGCAGCTGCTGAGGAGGTGCTGACAGCACGAGTCCTCTTGTTCTCAGGCAGTGAGGAGCTTACGGCTGCACAAAATCTGAGCTGCAGGGCTCTCGCTGGGCACAGTGCTGAGCTCAGGCCCAGAGCATAAATTAGCATCTCTAATGTACTCAAGTCACCCCAAATTAAACCAGTTGTCAGATCAACTGCTAATTTTGAAGCCAACATAAGGAATTTTTTGCATTTATTCTTTTACGTCAGCAATTTTGGTGTGATTTTGGGATTGGTTTTAGGTTTTCTAGTTTTGTGGTTTTTGTTTTTTTTTTTTAAAATCTCATGCCTCAGGAGACATTTTTTCCTGTCCGTACTGCTGTTTCCAGAGTAGCTCAAGCATAGCTCTGAGATGATCCCAAACACCCTGCAGACCTGCTGCAGATGGTCCCAAATTCCCCCAAATTCGGTCAGACTCAGCCAAACCCCTACACAAAGCCTGAGCCATGTGCAGTCACACAATTTACCTGGACTGACCCTCTCTGGAAATCTCCCAAATGTGCCCACAGGAGTGATTTTTGGCACAAGTTTGAGCATTCCTGATGTATCTAAAGCATCAGGCTTGGTTCGGGGAGCACAATGACCAATTTTATACCTGACAGAGCAGAGCTGAGTAACAGCCAGTGGCCATGTCAGATATTCTGAGCCCCACTGCTTCATTCCCTAAAGAGAATTTGGAGCTATAATTTATGTCTGGTTCAAATAGAGCCCTAGGCCATTTAATCATATCCATCATTGTCTGGAAAAGATTGTGTTACTGATACACACAGTAAACATCCATCAGTTTAAACTAGGGATCCACTGAATTCAAACCATTTAGGAAAGGTGTTGTATTTGAAGCTGAAATCAAATAATTGATCTCGGTTTACATCTGTTCCACCTTTCATGAAGTTCCTCCCACAATAAAACCAGTTCATTTACCTAGTGAGGATTATTGAAATATTGCTTTAAGTATTGCATAAATAATTTACATTTCATAAGTACAATTCTTTTGTCCTTCCAGTGCAATTTTCCCTTTTATATGTTTATCATGCTGCAGAACAGTCCATGGTAAAAGTATTTCATTAGCCAGACTTCACTGAACTTCAACCTTTCTTCCCATCAATTATGAGCTCGTATTACAAATGTGACCATTTTCAGCTGGGGGGGTGAGGGGGAAGTGAACCCAAACCACACACACAAAAAAAAAGAACCTAAACCACTACAAAAAAAATAAACCCAAACACCTAAACAGTAAAAAATAAAGCTCAAATTTCCCAAACTAAAATTCCCTAAACCTTTGAGCAACTTTTTTGCAATCCTCCCACTGAAAATCATTTAGGATTAGTTGTTGGCTAACAATAACTCTTAAAATACACTGAGATGACCTGGATGTTGTTTAGGTGCGTAGTGTAATTTGAGTGCCTGCCTGTCTGCAGAACAGCAGGTGCTTCCTGAAGATAACTTGGACCTGAAATGGACCCAGCCTGGGCAAAATTCTGGTTTTAGCAGTAGCAAGTCCAGGAGCAGCCACAGCCTGTGTGCCAAGCAGAGTAGCTCAGACAATTCCCCATCAGACAAAAGACAGAACAATCCAAAGATGGGAGTGACTCATCTGGGGTTATATGGCAAAGATAAAAAGTAAAGGTCTTTTTAATCTCCTTTCTCAGGTCACCAAGCCCCACTGCCCTTCTCATTGGAGATGTATTCTGGTCTTTGGATTTGATAATGTCCTTTCAGAACACAGGATGATGTCAGCTGATTAATGTTGCAGACAGGAGATTGCAAGATCACCCAAGGTTAATATGATAAACAATTAGAGAACTTAGGATGCAGCAGAAATCATATTGTCTGACAACTCTCTCATTGTTACAGTGGTGTAACCCTGAAACAAGCTCCCCACAAATGCACGGTCTGCCTCAGCATCAATAATAATTCACATCTCAGTGCTGTCAGAGATAAATTTTGCTGATCTCAAGGTCACTGAAATCATCCTGAACTGATAGTTACAGCCATCAGCAAGAGACAGAGTGATAGAGCAGGAAACACCCAGAGAGAAGCTCTTAGCTTGTGTTTGCCACCAAAGCCCTCTGTAACTTTTAGTTAAGTCAGTCATGAAGGAAAATTCTGACCACGATGCCTACAAAAGAGTTCCAAAGGCTGCATATTGGGCACCCTAAAAGAGTTTTGTATGTTAGAGGCATTGGGAGTCCACAGATGTCAATTAATTTACTATGACTGAAAGTCTATCCAGCCAAAACCAGGGATGTGAGCACTTCATCGATTCAAGCTGTTCCCTCCCCTCGAGCCAGATTTGAAGGAGGCAAGAACAGCCCAAAGAACTGCCAATGCACATGTGAAAGGAAGACTGGAGAATGGAAACAGTGAGAAAAAGGCTTTAGGGGTGAAACATGGAGTGCACTGGCAGAGGGAAAAAGGAACTGAATGGACTTTACAGAAATGGACACAAAGATGTTCACAGAAAATGGCTGTAGATTGGGGCAGTGGCACAGGAAGGCACAGCCTCAGCACCTCTGCTCTCTGCCACTTTAAATCTAGCAAGTCAGTGTCATTAATTGCCCACTTTTAGTGTTGTGTAGTCCTACAGAATGTCTAGTGAGCTCTGAATTTAGGCTAACAATGTTTGGCAAATCTGAGTTAAAAAGAGGGCATGAGTAAGAGGGTGAGAAACAGCTTTCTCAGGAAACGGAAGGAAATAAATGCTGACCAGGTTTAGTTAGTTTAACTAAAATGTTTTCTTTTAGGTATTTAATCTTAAACAATTTGTTAAGGTCAAGGTTCAAAAATAAAAGTGTCTTCAAACAATGAAATTGAAAAATTAATTTGGTATTTGTGGAAATTAAACTTTTTTAGCTGGATGAAGTAGTTTGGGGGGCCCAGCCTCATTTCTTAATAAATTGTTCAATTATTCACCAAAGATTAACCATGTCAAAAACCATAGAAGACAACATCCAGGCAAAAGGAGGTAGTGGTATGATGACAAACGTACAAAGAACAAAATAAATTCAGAAAAAGCCCACATTTTAAAAGCCTGAGTTTCTGTGAACTTCCTGACATGAATCTGAAGTAAATATGAATAACAAAGTCTGCTGATTTCAGAAAATATTATTTAAATATCCCTACTGGAAAAAAGAAACCCTACTAAAATAAAGGAAAACCTTACATATCTTAATAAATAAAAATTGATTTTATATCTATTTTTTCTATCAGTTCCCTCTAAGATCCAAACAGATGTTCAGCCAGCTGATATGGCCTCAAAGTGTCACTCTCATTTCTAGAATAGCAAAGGTTGCAAATGGCTACCTGACAACAGCTCCAGATTTATTTACTTATTATCATTGATATTTAACCAGAGAGTGATGGGAAAAGTTTTTAGCAAGATAGCACAATTTCATCCTAGAAAAGTGTTGATTATCTGTTAAATTTGAAATAAATATGTGCACACTGATTGCACAAATATAAATTATCAGCAGGATTCTTTTCAATAGGAAAATACTGAAGTCTAGAAAAATAATTTTTAAACATATTACTACTTAAAGGAAGTGCAAATCTGGCAGAAGTCAGTCAAGTATTTGGTGCCTGTTTCACAGTGTGAATATTATAATTGCAATCATCATCATCATCATCATGCCATTTACTCTAAAGAAAATGGATGGCTTGCTGTCAGGCTGTAGTCAAACACTTCTATGATAATGGTAAAAAGTTATGACAGGAGAGATCCTTTGGTTTAAGAAATTAATTGTTTCAGACAAGCTGTCAAGTTGTTAACACTAACATGCCTTAAATGTAAAAATTTATATACCCAGAGACCAAGATTCACACTTGATTGTACCTGACTAAGAGGTTTTCAATTCTGTAATGATTTTTGGCACTAGAAATATGCCTGCAAGGTTCAAACACTTTACAGAAAAATTGCCTGGCAGATTCTCTGCAGGCTTGTTTGATTGCAAGATCAGAGTGAGTTGACTGGAGGTGTTAGCAGCAGATTTAGGTCCTTGTTTTAGAAACTTCAAGAAAATACTGTGAAAGACCATGAAAAGTTAAGAGCAAGTGGTAAAATGTCACTGACATCTTTCTTTATCCAAGATATTGTCTGGGTCCTAAAGACCGCTCTGTTTGAGACCTTATTGAGCTTTGGGAGTTGGACAGTTTCCCAAAAAAACCCAAAAAACCACAAAAACAAAAAACTACAAAAAATAAACCTATACCCAACAAACTGAAGCAGCTTAACTTTTCTCGAATGTGAAAAATAGGAAGAGTTCATCAAGAGACAGTGTGATATTTAAAGCTGAGGATATAAATAGATGACGATCTGTTCTAGGCTTCACTTCATCTATTCTAGAACTGGAACAAAAGGATTTTAGGTACAGAAGTTTTGCTTTTGAAATTTGTCCTCCTTTCTCTGCTTTTTCTGATGCCAGCAGAGATTTGAAGAAGTAGCTCCAAATTACTGAGGAAAACGCTGCTGTTGAAGCACGCTGAGGCTACACAGAAATAACGGGAAGGAATCCTGATAATCCTGTCTTGCTGCACCCATTGCAGGGAGTTGTAGAGAGTGATAAGTTTTCCCCTGAGCCTCCTTTTCTCCAGGCTGAACACCCCCAGCTCTTTCAGCTGCTCCTCATCAGACTCGTGCTCAGACCCTTCCCCAGCTCTGTTCCCTGCCCTGGACACACTGCAGTCCCTCAAGGTCTTTCTTGTGGAGAGGGAGCAGGGGCAGTGTAGGGACAGTGAATGAACACTTGCTCAGGGTAGGAATTGTCTCCTTTGCTTCACAGCCAGTGGTGTCCCCACCCACCCAGGTGTGCTGGGGAAAGAGACAAACAGCCCAAACCAACACTGTACAACTTGCTATCAAGCCTGAAGATAAACCTTTTAATTAAATGTCTCTCTCTCTAGCCCAATAAAATAGATCTCACCAAAAGATTTGGTTTGTTTTTCATAGAACTCATTTTAAATCCTAAGAACAAGCTATTTTTTTTAATATGAGGCTTAAAGAAAAGTTTTATATGAAGGCTGTTAAAAAAAAATAGAAACAACTTCACAGGAAGATTCCTCCAAACATCAGTAACATGCTTTTTCTAATCCCCTTTATTTTAAAACACTTTTGTTGACCTCAAATTTTAACAAAGCACTTTTACTTTGGTGGCAGATTAAAGATAAATATTTTTTAAAGCATTTAAGTAAAACTACCAAAAAAATCTTGATTTTTCATATAACAAAAGCTTAACAACAGTACATCGTAATTCGTATGGTGTAGTCTAGGACCATGATCCACTTGAGAAAAGGGAAACAATTATTCACCTGAAGCTGTGCATCAGTACAAACACAGGAAATTGGTACCAAACCAAAGTAAAGCATCTGGTATAAATTCTGCAGCTGGAAACTTTCAGTAGCATCCATCTTTATTACGTATTTTAGATAGAAGTAGATGGAAAATGTTGGAGTTTGACTGAGCTTGTGAGGAAACAGGGGCATGTTGGATGTGCTCTGCTTTGAGCAAACCCCAAGCTACCTGGACAGAATCTGTCCCTGAGCCCACAGAGGTCACCCACAAAGTGGCACAGGAGCTGGGAAAAACCCTGGTTGTGAATATAAAATTACAGCTTTTCCTTTCTTCTCCTGCATGAGAATTCCCCGTGACCACAAGGAATCTAAATTGAGAAGGATAAAAGATTGCTGTCACCTCAGCAGTGCCGGCCATGCCAAGGTCAGCTCCCAGGCCACCTTCCCCATGGAGCATCCTGCTCCCAGGCAGGGAGGCAGAGCTGACCTCGGGCTCAGTGGGAGGCTGAGCTGCATTTAATGCATCCCATAAAGGCATTTAGGGGCTCTGGAGAGCTGGACCCCTTCAGCAGTGCTGCTTCAATGTGCCATTTGTTGACAAATCATCCAGGTGAGATCGAAGGCCTTGGCAGCCCAGAGATGGATTTCCCCCGTGGAAGAGGGATCATTTTCAAATATAAGGGTGAACATCATAGGAGATGATGTAGACTATTTTAAAGAATTATTAAATAATTAAATAAATAAATTCTTCTGAGTGTCATTGAGGAACATGTAACTGAAAACACTGATAACTACAAATGCAGTGATTCGGAGATCTGATCTATGAATTGGTAGATTTCATGAAGTACCAAGAAAACTTCTCCCAAATGTTTCAAAGTTGTTCTTAGTTTCTTTGCTGTTTTTCGGGGGGTTTTTTGGTTTTGGTTTTTTTGGTTTTGTTTTTTAGTTTTTAATTTTTTTATTTTTAACCCATGTGAAAAAGACTAACTGGAAGTGAAAAAATAAATGCATGTTAAAAGAAAAAAAAGTGGAGGCATGGAAGCAGCTTTCTCTTAAAAGCCTGCTCTTCTTTTATTGAGTACATGAGAAGGTGGTAACATGAAGATTGATTTTTAAATTTTTTAATGACTGGAAAGCTCTAAAACAAAGAGGAGGCAATGCCAGATTGATGGAATCATGCCACAAAAGCCAGAGAGGAGAGCAGACATCTGGCATTAAAATTTGGGAGAGGAAGTGCTTGGAACTGCCAATGCATGCTGGAGAAAAGAGAAGGAAAGGAAAAAAAAAAAAAAAAGAAAAAAACACAACGTAAAATCTAGGAGGAATCTCAATTTCCATGTCTTCTGTGGTGGAACTGTTCCCCCTGTGGGCTAATTATTTTCCAGCTCAGTAACGATGTACAAACTCCTCAGGACCATAAGAAAGCCTTTAAAGGAACCATGAAAAGCTCATGTGAAAAATACCACAATTTTTCTGTTGCTTATACTCACTAAATAACGGCTTGAACTTGTCTGGAAAATCAAAGAATATAGAAAATGACTGCTCCAGTTATCTTCAACTGTGTCTTAGCATCCTTACTAACCACTCTAAGAACCCAAATACTGATCTAATCCATTTAGGTAATTTTTATGCATCTCTTCAGCTCTGAACTGTGCAAAGCACAGGCAGCCAGAGGAAAACATTCCCCCATGTCAGGATCCAGAGCCATTCCAACCACTAAACCAACTATTCTTGGCACCATTTCACTCTGTCCTTCTATTTTCTCCCAGCTTCCTCTCTGCAGAAATAAGAACACAGGGAGAAAGTTTGGCCTTTTGCCAAAGTCCATGCAAATCACAATAATAATAATAACAAAAGGATGATAAAAAGACAGGCAATAGTCTTTTGTTTCCATGTATGTAGATCAAAAACTAATGTCAACTCAAGGCATTAAATACAAGACATAAATATGAATTATAATCTGATTTCAAAATAAATTGAACTTAACAGATATAGTGAGGGAACCAGAGTGGGGCTGCCAGCACTTCTTTTTTTCTACTACTTAAAAACTGTTACTTAGGGGGAAGAAATTGTTCTTGTCCTCTCTTTACTCTGGTGATTCTGTACAAAAGAAGGCCCATGTTTGTCTCTGCATTTAGTGCTCTGCAAACCCAATGCATTGCTTCAGTAAAATAAAATAAAAATTCCATTAATAAAAACAAAAAGCAATCTGCCCATTCCAAGAAAATATGTTTATTATATTGTATTTCTATAGAATTATATTTCTAGTCAGGCTAAATTTTTGCTGCCATTACTGAGAGGGACATTGAAGAGTAAGAAAAGTGCATTAATAATCCAGGCAGTACTAGGAAATAGTGTTCAAATGTTTTGTGATCATTCAATTTACAAGCCATAACTAGTGAATATATGCCTTTTTCTTTAATAAAAGCTGCACAGTTTTCTGATTATCATGTCTTCTTTTTATTGCAGATTTTTTATTTAAATAAGTTTGAATTTCCAGGGTTATTTAAGGAAAGTAAAAGTGGAACTGCTTTCAGTCACCATACCATATCCCATTTCACCTTTTTTCACATTTTTGCTCTAACTTGAAACAGCTGTGTTTATCAGTTAAAAAGAAATTATTAAAAATAAATAAATAAAAATACTCCTTGCATCTAGCTTCACAGGAATACAGAGCTGAAAAAAGATCCCGCAACTTTCCATAGAAATTATGGACATAATTTTTTTCCAGACTATCAACTGACATAACTGTTCATGCAAATTTTTTGTGGTTTTAGGCACCCCTTAGAAAAGGTGGAATGGAGAATACTGGAGTGATTTGAATCAGCTCATCACAGTGCAAAATTCTAATGGTGTTCATATAACAGGACCTTAACCTGGGACCTTCAAGGCACTTAATTCAGGGAGGAAGATATAAGTAGTCCTGCTTGACTGCACGGAAATGGAAATGTGAAAAATGAAATAATTTCCTGATAGAAGAGGGTACTGTAATCAAGGATTTTAGTCATAGCTTTGAAAGTGAGGTTTTAGGAGTATAATTTCAATACTGGCTCACAGGAATGCAAGGAAGAAATTACTTCCTAGTCTTCTTTTTGCTCTACCATGAATCTGTTTTCTTAGTTGGATCTATTCTCCTTTTTTTTTTCTAGTACCAAATAAATAAATAGTTTATCATGTTGCAAGAAAGAGGCAAAGATTAGATGAAAAGGTTGTTTATATAATCCCTTGAAAGAAGACAGGTTTGTTATCTGCATAAATGTACTAATTAAGGTTGTGTTGTGCCTTTTTTTTTTTTAAATCAGCCTGCATAAAAATTGAGGTAAAAAAATACTAACATAACTTTTATCCTGAGTTTCTTGGAAGGAATTTTTTTGCTGTATTTATAAATAGAGAGGGAAATGGTTTGCCTGTGCCCTTCTGGAAAAAAATCCTTTATTAGTTGAGCTGTAAATTGATAATTAGATTGAAGTAACACTGTTTTCTCTTTTTTCCTCTAGCTAACTAGCCTGAAGTTTTATTTATTCAGTATATGTGGTGTTATAATAAGAATAAAATGTTAACATCAGCTAACATCCTAGAAAATGTGAGACTTCTAATGTAGCTGAAAGATGACTTTTTCAGAAGTCACACATTTCTACACAATCTCACCGATCTATCTGCACTTATTTTACAGTAATTAAAGGACAGATGTTCCCATATGAAATCAGAATTATATCTCAAAATAATCCTCAGTGGTTATTTCCAATGAAGCTGTTATTTTTCAAGATTTGTAAACTCTTTGGTGGCCTTCATCAATTCCAGCTGAATTTTACAGTGTACAAAAAAGATCAAACACATCAAAGCAGGTAACAACTCCTTCCATTAGTTTAAAGATCAAACTGTGCACCTTTTCGATGCGGAGACACTTCTTCCATTCAATAAAAAAACCTAAAAATGTAATGGCAGTCTTGTCTTTAAAAGTGATCATAGAGTTTAAATAATTATCTTCAATGACAGTATTATGCAATTCAGTGAACTCATCAGATATTCCTGTCATTAACCAGGACAAAGGGAGAAACCACTTGCCCTTTCTGCAGCAGTTTATGAACAAGTTTCCCAAGATAGAGGATAATTTTCCATTAATATTCTTCTATTTGCGAGGAATATTTTTAAGATCCAAAGTTTCCATGAGCTTCTCCTGGAACACCTCCCTACCTCTTCAGTCATTCTGAATTTTCAGGGTCTTTTGCCTTAACACTTGGATAATGTGGCATTTAATCTTCCCACTTACTCCTGCACTTTGTGCTTGGTATACTGGCTTTGCTTTATATAAACAATAGGAACTCCCTCTGGTTTAGGATATTATTTTCTATTCTATTTTTATTTCTCCAAGTTTAAGACTCATAACATTGTTGACCCTTCCTGGTCTTTTGAATTTAACCAGTTCCACCATAAGACCTAGCTCTGGATATTATTTGCTGCTTTCAGTTGGAAAAAATAGCTGTTACATACATTTTTACCTCCAGTCAAAATATTTATAACCAATTTTTTTTTTTTTTAATGAAAAATAAAAAATAAAAAGCAGCATTGCAAAACCACAGAGAAAAGACAAGAAACCTCTTGCAGACTTGGAAGATCTTAATTCATTTTGAAGCCAGTTCCCACAACCAGGAATGGAGAACTGGCATGGCTTTTAGTATATACACCTATATTACTTGTGGTTCTTAGCTATTATAATTTATTGAGGTTAGAGGTGACTGATGGTAGGCTTTTCCTTTATATTATGTATTTCTGTACATTATGTACAGCAAAATTGTCATCAACCTTGCTAAACAAAAAAATGCTTGTTCAACAACGCATTAAAGTACCTTAAATGTAACCTTAAACTGAATCATCTACTTTATATGAAACTTCCAGGAGATCAATGAAGTATCAATTCTGCACATAATTTATATAACATCTTAAATGATCAGATAAATGTGACAAATGGGGATGTTTGACCACATCACGATTCTGCTTGCTCTGAGTCCTGTCCTCCTTCCCCCCAACCCCAGCATTCAATCAGAACACAAATAAAGAATGTACAGCTGGCCATGAGCCATCCTATTGGAAATAACTCAGTGAGCCACAGCTCTGAATAGGGGCTGATCATGATACTTCTTGGTAGTAGCAATCTTGTGAATGGTCATTCTGATATTTTTGTACCAAGCACGGGACAGGCCCATGTTGGTCACAGCTCCAGATTGTTTTGCTGAATTGGGAGCAGCGCTCCCTGCTAATCTTACAACTAAGAGCTGCTGGTGAATTCATGGATCTGTGTTAGTAGAGAGGCAAAAAACCCCAAACATGATAATTATACATATGTAAACAGTACTCACAATGATCAAATAATTCTTTCTATAGTAGGGTAAAGAAAAAAAAAGAATACTGAACCAAACAATCAAACAAAACCTCTCCCACTTTCAGTTTCTCCTGGTGAGGATGAGGTTAACCTGCTGGTGCTTTCCAAATCTCCAAATAAACTTTCAAAAAGTAAAGATGACCCCAGTGAAAATCCTTCTTTCATCTTGAAAGATATCATTTCACTAAATTCCCTGTACCTAAGGGGTTTGGAGGAAGAAAACTAGGCTGCTTTCCATTGATGTGTGATGTAACTACTGCAGATATCTCTGGCAAGCAACATAAAGTACCCCAGTTAATTAAATTCAGTACTGTCAGTTTCCTCAGCAAAGATAGAAAGCAACAGATCAGATGTAACTTCACCACCTAAGAGAACTCTGAAGGGCTTCATTGCATTTTTTATGTCTGGATTATAGTGTCTTACTCATTTTTCTGCTGAAGAAATTCAAAGAAGACAAGCTCAGCTGGAGGTATGGAAGTCAGCCCTGCAGACAGAAGATCATGGAACAGATCCCACTGGAAGGAATTTTGAAACATATGGAAGACAGAGAGGTGATTAGAGACAGCCAGCATGACTTCACCATGGAGAAATTGTGCCTTACTGTTCTAGTGTCCTATGATGGAGTGACTGCATCGGTAGAAAAGGGAAGAGTCATGGGTGTCATCTGCCTGGAATTTTGTAAGTCCTTTGATACAGTTCCCCAAATCATTCTTTCTGCTAAATTGGAGAAATACAGATTTCAGGGTTGGACTGTTCAGTAAATAAGGAATTGGTGGAGTGGCCACATTCAAGAAGTTGCAGTCAATAGCTCAATGTCCAAGCAGAAACCAGTGAGAAGTGATGTTACCCCTCAAGGGTCTGTATTGGGACCAATACAATCTAATATTATAACATTTCAAATCAAACAACACTGACTGTGGGACTGAGTGCAGCCTCAGCAACTTTGCTGATAACAACACCACACTGCGTGGTGCAGCTGATTGGTTTGAGGGAAGGGATGGCACCCAGAAGTACTTTAAAAGGCTGGGCTCATATGACTCCCACGAAGTTCAAAAAACCTGAATGCAAGGTCCTGCACCTGGGTCAAGGCAATCATCAGCACCAGTTCAGGCTGGGTGATGAATGGATTGAGAGGCTGGAAAAGGAGTTGGGATGTTGGTAGATAAAAGCTTGGACATCGACTGACAATGTGCACTTGTGGGCAGAAAACCAGCAATATCCTGAGCTGCATAAAAACAAGTCTGACAACAGTTTGAGAGAGGTGATTCTCCCCTCTGCTCTCATGAGACCCCACCTGGAACACTGCATCCAGCCCAAGAAAGGCATGGACCTGTTGGAGCATGAGCAGAGAAGGCAATAAAAATCATTAGAAGGCTAAAGCTCCTCTCCTATGAAGACAGGCTGAAAGAGTTGGGGTTGTTCAGCTTGGAGAAAAGAAGGCTCCAGGGAGACCTTATTGCAGCCTTTCAAGACTTAAACTGGGCTTGTAAGACCAAGAGAGACTTTTTACAAGGTCCTGTAGTGACAGGATGAGGGGCAGAGGTTTTAAACTGAAAGAGGGTAGATCCAGATTGGACATAAAAAAGGACAAAAAGGGGTTGTGAGACACTGGAACAGGTTGCCCAGATAAGTTGTGAAGACTGGAAGTTTTCAAGGGCTTTAAGCAACCTGATCTCGTGAAGAGTGTCCTTACCCATGGCAAGGTGGTTGGACTAGATGATATTTAAAAGTCATTTATTATCCAAACAATTCTATGTAGTGTTGCTTCAACACGTGGACAGAGTGTGCACAATGGAATGGACAGTTCGAACTGCATGTCTGTGTCTTCATTTGTATCTGCTGTAGGTCATCCCTCAGAAAGCTGCAAGAAATCATGGAATTCGAAGAGGATGAGGAAAAGCAAAGGGAAAATAGCAACAGACATAGAAAATAGTATTCTGAATCCTGTAATATTCTAGTCCAAAAAGTATGTCACTTCTGGTCTTCTGTGCATGGTTCTGATTGCTTTGGGTCAGCCTGTCAAATATATTCAGCACCCAATTAAACTTACAAATTAGGTGGGTACTGAAGTATTATCAAGATCAATTACAAGTCTCCTCAGCATTTAAGATGTCTCTGAAAAGCCTGGCAAGTATCTATCTGCATAATCAGGAGCATAAACAGCTTTGAAAAATATGCCCTTAACCCCTAAAACAGATTTTGAGAGAACAAACAGCAGGCAAAAATGGTCAGAGAGAACAACTAATAACATGGAAGAGGATACAGATCTTAAGGAAGCAGGGATAGATAAGATATAATGACAAAACAAAGCTCTGATTGCTAGAAAAAAAGAAAAAGAAAAAGAAAAAAAGAAAAAAGAAAAAGAAAAAGAAAAAGAAAAAGAAAAAGAAAAAGAAAAAGAAAAAGAAAAAGAAAAAGAAAAAGAAAAAGAAAAAGAAAAAGAAAAAGAAAAAGAAAAAGAAAAAGAAAAAGAAAAAGAAAAAGAAAAAGAAAAAGAAAAAGAAAAAGAAAAAGAAAAAGAAAAAGAAAAAGAAAAAGAAAAAGAAAAAGAAAAAGAAAAAGAAAAAGAAAAAGAAAAAGAAAAAGAAAAAGAAAAAGAAAAAGAAAAAGAAAAAGAAAAAGAAAAAGAAAAAGAAAAAGAAAAAGAAAAAGAAAAAGAAAAAGAAAAAGAAAAAGAAAAAGAAAAAGAAAAAGAAAAAGAAAAAGAAAAAGAAAAAGAAAAAGAAAAAGAAAAAGAAAAAGAAAAAGAAAAAGAAAAAGAAAAAGAAAAAGAAAAAGAAAAAGAAAAAGAAAAAGAAAAAGAAAAAGAAAAAGAAAAAGAAAAAGAAAAAGAAAAAGAAAAAGAAAAAGAAAAAGAAAAAGAAAAAGAAAAAGAAAAAGAAAAAGAAAAAGAAAAAGAAAAAGAAAAAGAAAAAGAAAAAGAAAAAGAAAAAGAAAAAGAAAAAGAAAAAGAAAAAGAAAAAGAAAAAGAAAAAGAAAAAGGAGAGTTTTTATTTAATATTTCAGAATAAATAACCAAAAATACAACATAAAACCTGGCATATATATAAAGGTTGCTATACACAGAAGCACTCCCTATTAAAAATTTGCATCTTCTCTTGTGTGTGTTTGCCACAAGGTGTCTAAGATAGTACTTTTCAGAGTAAAACACACTTCACAGTTTTTATATACGCAATAATCATCACAAATTACAGTTACATGGCTTCAAGAAACCAAACCTGCAAAACCAACCAAATAAACTCCTCACCTTTTGGTATGTATAAACTTTGCTCTTACAGCCTGCAAAGGCAATCACAGACTAATGGAGTTAAGGGAAAGGTTCTTCTATGGTTCAGTTACTTCATATTTGTCAACATTTCTTGTGCTTTGTGAGCACAGATATTGGTATTCAAGACTGACAGAGGTTAGACATGATCCTAATGGACCCTGTCCAGGTTCCTCCAGCACAGAAAATCTAATGTTTACATGATAATTTTTGATCTTGCCATACTCAGTAACACGACTGGTGAAAGATGCAGTGGAGGGATGGTGGCAGGCCTGGCAAAGGGGTGTCCATTTGACAAACGGTGAGGGGGGGAAGCAGAATGTAGCAAACATCTTATTGTAGGAAAATGGATGCAAAGACAGCAGGAACATTAAGAGTGGTCAAGATTTATCATCACTGACTTGAATGATCCCCAAATTGCTGAGGTTGAGACAATCTTCCTGAATGCTGATGTTGATCTGGCTTTGTACAAGTGACTTAATACCTTTATACTTCAGTCACTCTGAGTATGCACCATCCAGAACACATATTCTTCTTCTAGCTCCTGTCCTGCCATGTAGTGAGATTGGATCTGCTCTGGCTCCCTTCATTTCCTCTATTTCTTTTTGCTCACCTACCTACTACACCAGTTCATTGAATCAGTGTTGATTTTTCTATTTCTTTCTGTTCACCACAGTTTCTTCCCATTTCTCATCTGCTGCCTAACACACTCTCAAGGTGTGCTAAGAAAATATTTTCCCCTTTTTGTAAAAAAAAATCAGGAAAAGAGAATATGAAAAAAAATAGAGAGGGTGTCTAATTTTTTGGTCCTGCAAGAAACCACTTAAGTCCCTTCCCAGGGCAGCACAAAAAAGGGAAAACTTTTCCTAGCTACTCATACCTCCAAGTCAGGACTTATAATGCCCACATTGCCTAAGTTTGGGCCTTTGGGTCACCTAACATAGGCATAGTCTACAGGATGGGCATGTGTTTTGATAAATCCAGTGCTAAATTAATATTGAACTTGACTTAATAAATCACAGTTTCCTGTCTGCCACAGGAGAAAGGCACTCACTTTTCTTACAATAGATTTAACCATTCAGAAAAAGTTATTTTGATAACTTTCAGTTATCAAGCAAGTTCCAAACAGTTCCAAGATTTCTTGAAATGACACTGGCCCAGTGTAGAATTTCATGTTAAAGTTAGTTCCCCCTCATTCTAGGTGTAGTCACTTAGCATCCCAGCTCTCAAGAGCAACTTACCTTTGTTCTTTTACCTTAATTGGCCAGTCATTCCCAACCCACCTCCACCTAAACAACAATGAAACTTTGCTCTGCTTAGGCTTCCCAGTCTCCTGTTATTTCTTTGGGTCCACCAATTAGGGTATTTTTCTGCTTTTGCTCTGGCTGCAGGGCAGAGTTGAACACCTGTTCCACTTCCCCCAGGCATTTCCATTTCAGCGACTGGCAAAGCAATCCCAGTTGCATAGAGCTCCTTAATGCAGAAAAACCTGCACTTTAGCTCTGAGGACAGCAGCCAAAGTAGATGGAGATTATTTTCAAGTTCTCCTACAAAGCATTCCCAGAAATACCTGTGTTTGCTCCACAAGACTAACTAGAGAAGGCTTAAAAGAAAACTCACTGGCAACAACTTCTACTGCAGGCAGAGGCTGCATCTCTCCGTTTAGAAATCTCCTTGTTCTCATTAGCGTAGCTTCATTTCAGACTGCCTGAGAATGTGAAAGCCACTCACATCTGCAATTGTAGGAAAAAAAATCCTTACTACCCCTTCTTTGAAATTAGGGGTCAGAGCAAATGTTTTCAAGAGAGCTATCAGACAGTGTATAAATTCTGGTTTGATTTACAGATCTTGCTAGCACAGTTCTGTCAGTGACATTACCTTCAGTTATTCCTGCAAGATACTTAAGTGCAATAAAGCCTAATCCAAAGGCAAAAAAAAAAAAGTTTCTAGGACATCAGAGCTTTGTCACTGTCATGATAAAATGTAATATCCAGCTTTAACTCACTCTAGATCATTACAATCCAACAAGTAACACAGGGAAAAAGCCAGAGAGACAAATATTTGGAGAGGAATAATGCCTTATTACAGAAGTGGAAAGATTTTCACTGCCTGTTCCTTTGTCCTTTATAAGAATATATCTCCTGATCCTGATGTTATACATTTATACTGAGAGTCATCTGAACACTGAGGCCCTGGCTATAACACATAAATACAGATACAAGTACTATGGGAAAGTGAAGACCTCCTACAAAGGTCTTTAATTTTTTGTTTTGTTAATAGTATTTCTACGAAAAATTACCCAATCATGTCTCTTTGCAAGATTTTTAGTAGGGCAGAGGGTGTAGCAATGATGCAAGGTGTTAACAAACAGAGGTCTGTGCCTAATTCTTTCTCCCAGCCCCATCTCTAACACATTTGAAAAGGAACCCTCAAATGTAAAGCCGCAGTAGGAACAAAGGGCTGAAGAAAAGACATTCCCTGGGAAAAATATCCTGAAGTCAAGGAAATAGTAGGCCAGAATTTTATTCATTGTGTATGTAGTAAAATGTCTTCATTAATGCAAACTAATTATGCCTATTTTTTTACCCGGTAGTCACATCCAAAGTGAGTCTCAACAGCAGATGTTTCTTTCTCTATCTCACTAGAGAAAAAGAAGTCCCTTTCCTGTTCCTGGACAGATAATGTAAAGATCTTCAATGAAAAAAAGAGTAAATGGATGAGAAAATTTAAACAGATATGTGATAGAGACAAGGTTCTTAATTTTGTTTTTGGTGATAGCAGCACTGCCTGCAAACCATCCCATAGCTGCTGAGTGAGCAGCTGGATCAGCAGTATCAAGCTAGGAGAGGGAGATTTACCCAAACTTTTCTGAACAAACCCACATATAACTAAGCATAAATTTTTTATTTTGTCAAAATTAATGCCTGGTGGAAACTGAAAATATTCCGGTTCCTATGATCTGGAGGTAAGCTTCCTGGGGTCAAGAGTAGCAGAGTGCCTTGACAAAAATGAATGTCAGTGTCGGATGGGAGGTGCAGTCCTCCCAATTCTTTTTCCACAGACAATTTCACTATGACCATTTAGCAGGTGAGGAGTGAATAAAACTGGGTTCTGGTGAGGGGTTTATCTCTGTGGCAGGTTGCCCTTTCTCTGGCTTTCAATTCCTTCCCCTGAGATGAATGCTGTAATAAAATCAGAGCTGTCTCTCCTCATCTTTAATAACAGGGCACGAGTCCCAGGTGGTTTCATGTGCTTTTGAGGTTTTTCTACATATCTCCCTAAAAAAACCACTTGATATCTGATTTTTTAAAAAGTTATTTACTTGTGCCTCGGGAGAGCCCACCTTATTTGCAATTCCTTTCTGGTCCACTCAGGCATGCTGGCAAACAGGGAGTCCGAACTCATGGAGCAAAGGTCAGTGAAACATCTGCTTTCCTGGTCTCGTTATTATCAGTATGCTCTTTTCCAGCTTCTGTTGTTCCGGAAATCTTTCAAGCATGTAATGGGTAAAGTTCCCTCATATCTGAACCTTCAGCTCCAGCTGACACCTCAGTAATTTGTTTCCCATAGCAACTCATTTGGGATTCTTGACCTTGATGGAATGGCTAACGCGGCCATGTGGCCAACTCAGCTCCAGCGCCGGAGAGGTTGTGAGCAAACCGTGACCAGTGTGTTTGCTTCTGTGTTTGGTGCCTTCATTTTACTAACCCTGGCTTGCTCTCGTTTCAGCAATAGTGCCCCATAGCAAGAGCTTCCTCTCCGATTTCTTACTTTTAAAAAGAGACACAATGCAGTGGCTCGTTTTAACAGGTTGGTATAAAATCAGACATAGCACTGAGGGCAGCTACATTTTCTGAAGGTGAGATGGAATCAGAGTGTTTCTGGTTTAATTCCAACATCTCTGAAGAATTCTCTATGAGCAGCATTGCTTACTTTGCAGAGGCAAGACAAGAGCCAAGCAATTCCAGAAGACATTTAAATGTAAGTATTTCTGAAGATGGGTGTAGTGTAAACCAGCAGGATGAAGTTCACATTCTCTGTTACTCCTTTATAAGAAAGTCTATCAGTTGCATAATTAAAGAACCAGTTTCTTATTGTCATTGATGCTTTAAGTGTCAATGCAAATTTGCCATTGACTTAATATGCAATTCTTAAATTAACATTTTCCCTTTTTTTAAAGTAGACAATGTTTTTAGGGTGTGTAAAAAAAAGTATTTTTATGAGTAAAACTTCCATTTTTTCCCTGAAAAACAGGAGCAGCTGAAAATTTAAAAAAAAAAAAAAAATGCCAGAAAATCAGAAAATTTCTGTTTAGAAATTATTTAAGTGAACTCATAAGCTAGTCAGTCCACTAGACTCCAGCTCCTGATGTCATGGAATGGATTTCCTGTTTGACTAAAAGACCCAGAATGTAGAGATGATAATTTAATAGATGATGACAGCCTGGATGAAAAGAAGTGTCAGAATATCATGGACAAAAGGATTTGTCATGGAGTTTGACTCATAGAGAGGAAAAGGATGTATCAGGTATCAGATGTTCAACTTGTACAAAGCAGAGAGAAGCATTGCCAGATTTAATAATTTAAAAACCCTCCAAACAATAACCACAGATTTTTCTTAATGAGACATTGTTGAAAAAGAGGGAAAAAATATAACTCAAAATATTTCCAACATTATGTGTTTGGTGACTCCATTTGAAAAAAGCTTGTATATTAAGCTGATTATAAAGAAAAATGTATTTCTGCTTTAAAAAGAAGGAGAATAAATCTTTGCATGTATGTCTGTGACAAGGAACATATTTCCTCTTCAGAGCTACACCAGGATTTACTGACAGAAAGGGGACTTGGATACTCCAGGGGAAATGAATTCCAGATCCTGTGTTAATAGACGATGACGTTATCGATGGTTAAACTCTGCTTCATTCAACTGTTTCACTGTGCAATCCTTAAAATTTCTTTTGATTCAAAAGTGGTTGTGAAAAAAGCCCACACAAAAATAGAAAAAAAAAGAAAAGAACAGAAGCCATCATGCAACATCCATCATACCCACAGGATAAAAACAGTGAGCAGCCTGTGAACAGTAATTGTAACATAGACTACCGTCAGCAGAACAGCTGGAATGAGAAATCAATTATTCAGCTAGAAAAGACAATGTGCAATTATTACATTATGAGTAATTAGTATATGTTGGCTTACATTTTGCAAACCTGCACCTTGAGAAATGCTGTGGCTCCGCAAAGAAAGCAGCAGAAAGGTTTCCTGGGTCTGCCCTGTGCCATTGCTTAGCAAACAAAAGACCATGGGAGAGCTCAGAGTTTTCTGCTCACACAGCTAAAATGCCTATCCAGCCATGTTTGTGAAGCTGGCTTGCAAGTGGAATAACAAAATTCCATCACCTCTGCACAATAATATCAATAATCTGTACTTAGTACCTTTCAAGCCAGAGGAACTAGCATTCTTTATATAAAATCATTCGCATATATAGTGATCTAAAATCAGTAGCAGGAAAAAAAATCCTGTATCCCTGTATCCTACTCTTGTCTTGGCAACCTGACTGGAATGCTCCTCCATCACTCACTTTCTTCCAAAATAGTGCATGTGATATACTGATTCATCAAGAGTATTAACTGTCTTGGATCTGAACTGAGAGAAGGTTTCAGTTTCCTAACTTTCCTCTGGCAAAGGAGGTCACCTTTGCTTGGGCCTTTATTTTGTGTTATACCTCCCTGATTACTATCAGCTACCTATTACTATTGATTTTAAAAGAAAAAACCTGAACAACAGCAACAACAAAAAAATAAAAAGCCAAATAACTTTTCCTCATTCTTTTCTGGAACCACAAGGCTACCCGGAGTGAGAGAGGGAGAGTCTTTTATACTCACAGCAAATCTTGCACTGCTAGATTAACTGGGCACAGTTTCACAAACCAGTGCCACATGGAAACATGTGCATATGTTCTGAAAAGCACCATGTCATTTACACAGTTCAAGTGGGTGCAGGTGAGAATTAAACAAACATCAGCTCTAAGCAGCTTCTCAGCTTTCCATGCATTTAACAGATTGGCCTGTGGTGTACAGAAAAGACTATTGTTACTTTTAATCTCCTTTCAGTGTAGGGAGCTACTGTTCTCTCTCCTGCACTGATAACACACAAATTCCTTATCCTCCAAAACAGCCTTCACCTGACCACCAACTGCACTCTCCTCTTGCCAGGCTTCTGATAATCTCTTCCCACTCCTTTTTCAGTCTGTTGTGTTTAGCTTAAGGCATTTCTGTGGCCCCACACAGATGGAGAATTAAAAAGAATTTTTTTTCCTTTTTCTTCCCCTGCTCCCCTCCCTGCTTTCCTGTCTATCTGTGAGATGAAAATCCACTGGGGGGGAAAGGAAGGAAAACAAGGTGATGGCGCTTACATGACAACTAAAGCTCCAATTCCAAATCACATTGTGAAGCTTCAGATGTGCTGTGAAATAATTAGAGGGCACAAAGAGGGGGCCAGATTCTCAGTAGTGGAACCTGGTGATATCTCAAAATCTGCCCCCAGGCTCCTGGCTTGTCCAGCTGAAGTCATTTGGCAACAGCTAATACACAATTTTCTGAAAGTACAAGTGTCCCCTCTTTCTCTGTCTTTCATTCTGCTCACCACATAAGTCAATGAGACATCCTCATCCTGAATGCTATGTAGACATCTTATGATCAGAAAACAACAGAAAAAGATATTAAAAGGTCTATAACAAAAGGTATTAAAAAATCAATGAGAAATTAAAAATAGCAAGATTATTTCTGAAGGACAAAGAGAATAAAAAGGTGATATGGCAAGTTGCAGAAAAACAAGCCAAACAAGGGGTTTTTTTCTTTACTATGTAAAAAGAAACTGAAAACCAAAAAAATTAGAGGCATCCATTTAATAAAAGAAAATATATGGAATTTTGATTTTTTTCCCCATGTAATTAAAGAGAATGAAGTAATCAGAGTGGGAAGAAGTTATATGCTTTTTACTTAGGGGAACTAAATCACAGTAAAATCTTGCCAGGCAAATTTGATTACTAGTACTGATGAAACCCATGTGGCTTGCTTAATATTGAATATTCCTTAATATTGCATATTCCATCTCTGCCATGTGATGAACACACAGTGAAAGTCATCAAGGCCTCTGCTGAATCAAATGAACTCTTCAGAAAGTCTGATGCTGCAGAGAAGGGACACAACTTCACATCCTCAGGACTCATTCCCTGCTCTCCTGTTGAAGCTTTTTAGCTGGAAGTCAGGATCAGTGAGGTACAGGAAGGAGGTTCTCTCCCTCTCGAGAACAGCAGAGCAAAGAATGAGGAGTCTAAGTGTTGCCTTTTCCTGGTCTTGAAATGAAAAGTCAGACATGGTTAAAGGGGAAAAGGGAGTTTTTACCTCGGTATTTATTTAAGGATCCTTAGATGCTCCGAAATGCACCCCGAAAATGCACACACACAATAAATCACGTATACAATTTATAGGCCTTGCAAATGAGCATATCTATCAAAGACTCCCCAATGAGAGGCTTGAATGAACCCCCCCTTCTCAAGAGTCCCTCCCTGGATGGGCCAATCTTAGTTTACAGGATATGTTCTAGAAAGGACCTTGGTACCTGGGCCTTCCTAACCCCAGCTGCGGGGCCTTCAGGATGTTTGGTCTCTTGGCTTAACGGAATATCGGGTCTCAGCTAAGTTATCAAACTTAAGAAATTACAAGTATGTGGGCTAAAAGCACTGAGGATACATAAAAGCTATATAAAAGGGTATATAAAAGGGGTATAAAAGAAAAAGCAAAAAATCATCATGGCATCATAAGGACAAGTCAAAGGAATGATCTTAAGAAGGGCTTAGCTGTCTCCCCAAGATGAGAAGCAAAGAGGCAGTGGGACCTCAGAGGGGTGGCTGCCAGGGCCAGGCAGAGCCGTGTCACAGCTGATCAATATTCCCAGAGCTCCGTTTGTGCCTCTTTCCGCCCCTGCAATTCCCGCGAGTGAGTGCCGAGGCGCTGACTTGGAGTGAAGGAGGAGCGTGGCTCGTCACCCGAGCAGCGGTGTGGGCTGCAGAAAGCCTTCTGAGGGAGATGATTCATCCTGACACCTATGTTAGCATGATGATATGTTTTTCCAGAGATGTCCCAAGCACTTTACCAAGTGCCAATCCCATTCCTTGGGAAGACTTCAAATAAACTGAGTCAGACAAAAGTCAGTCTGGTTTCTAGGGAAATATGACAAGGTCAGGGCAGTGATATCCTGTCACTGAGACGTGCATAGGGCATGACTGGAGCAAGTTTGCATTTGTACTCCTGCGTCTGGGCACACAGATGGAAGGGAGTAGGAAATTCTGTTGTCTTTGTTCCTCACAGGTCAGACTGAGCCATCCCAGAACAACCCACCCCTTTCCTGATTGAATCTTTCGCACGTGCTGAATTCTTTCTGTGTTACCTTGGGGTCCTCTGCCTGCAAAGTGTCATCAGGCCGTATCAGACTGGGGAGTGGGAAGGGGCAGTCCAGGGGTGAGATGGACAGGTGTCATGATCCAGTTATTAAAGTTCTGCCTGAATTAAGGTACAAACGAGATCATATGCCAGTAACAATAGTATGGGTTTTATTTGATAATAAATATGACACAGAGAGAAAGAAAAAAGAACAAAAAAATAGGTGGGGGGGTCAGAAAGAGAGTGACAGGGACAGAATAAGGGAAATATGACCACTCTCTGGATCCCAGCGATGCTCCATTGATCCTCTCCAGCTGGTCTTCTTGGTGGTGAAGGTCCCCCCGAAAATGGGGGGTTAATGCGATGGGTTAATATAGCTCAGTCTAGGTAGGAAAACCCAGGCACCTCCCTGCAGAGGGGAGTTTGCCATTGTCCCTTACAACAGACTCTGGGTTGTTGCATCATGTGCAGTCCTGTGGTGCAAGGCTTCAGGAATGGCTCTGGGGGGCACTTCTGGAGGTGTTTGATGGATCATGACACCCCCTCAACTGCTTCTCACGTGAATGTCCTGTGGATGTGGGCTGTGGGGTTGGGGGTTCCACAGCTGGGCCAGTTTGTGTAAGGGAGGATGAGTGTTCAGTGCCTCTGACCAGAGGTTAAAAACCTGCCCAAAACCTCATCCCCCCGCAGCCTCATTTCAGGGCGAGGGGGGAGTCTGTGTAAACCTGGCTTCTGCGGGCTGTGGTCTCCCCCACCCCAAACTCAGCCAGGGAAGAATTTTTCCTCTGCTTGGCTTTCTTGTGGACACATTCTTCTTTTTCAGCCTTGTTTGTTTCTTCGTAGGCCTGGGTAAAGAATGGGTTTTCCCTTTATCTAATCTTAGTGGTTTAATTTACGGTCCAAAGTGCCAGTCGGGTATCTTCAGGGAGGCTTCTTTGGTTGTAACTTATTTACACAGTTTTTGTTATAATGAGCAAAACTTTATATCAATGTTTGAGGCATGAACTATTTCAGTCTCTGATAACAGGACACATGAGTGAGGTCCTCATACCCTACATATAAATAAACAGAATTACTCTGCTTTCCTTTTATTTGTATGTAGTGGTTTGCATCAGCACCTGCTGCAAAATGTTGCGGCTACTCTTTGGAGGGCGAAAAGTGTGCACATGGCACCAGCAATGGTCACGTCCACCAGTTTCCAGGGCTCACTGTATTGCTGATTTCCAGGGAATTATATCACTTCTACCTCTCATGAGACAGCTTGGCTGGTCTCCTGGAACACTTAAACCACTCAGCAACTCAGGCCTATCTCCTTGACCTGCAATGTCAGAGCTGGTTCCACCTGAAAGGGACACCTGGTTTCTGGAAGCAAAAGCAATGTGGGTGTCAGAGTTCTGTTGTGACTGTGGAGGAGGGTTGGCTGTGGCCCCATGTCTTACAAAAACTAGAGCTGTGCCTGGGATTGCTTGAAATTTGAAATAACATGAGTATCCTGATGATGACCAGAAGGGATAAGCAGCTTGAGTTTTCAAAAGCTTGAGTTTTTGAGCAGGTCTGAGTTTTCAAAAATCAAGGCAGCAGGATGAAGTAAAATAAGTTAGTTGTGTTCTGACATTAGATCACTTGGTCAGAGCATGGTGCTAATGATGCCAAGATCACGGGTTTGATCCCCATATGGGCCATTCACTTGCACGTAAGAGCTGGACTTGATGGGCCCCTTCCAGCTCAGACTGTTCTGTGATCCTGACATGCAGCCAACTTGGGCAGTTCTGGTCTTCCAGCTGCCTTCAGAAATGAACTGAAGAGCATGGTCAGGGCCAGGGCTAGGATGCTCTCACTTCTTTCTGACCATGTTCCAAAAGCTGCAGCAGTGTTGCTAACCAAAGGGTTCTACTGCCAAAAGAGTGAAAATTTAGCCTCATGTCCAAAATTTGTTGCAATTCCCCACTTTAAAAAAAAAATCTGTTTGTTTTCAGCTATCAGGCAGCCTTATAGCTACCCAAAACCTGGCCATGCAAACCCAATACAACAACAATTTACCTCCAGCAAAGCCAGCACCGTTAATCCCTTAAATAATGCATTTGGCAGCATCCTGTCATACAACTTCATGTTGATATGACAATTTGCAGAGTGCAAAGGTAAGTGAATCACAGGCATCAGAATGATGCATTTAAATATAGGTGATTTTAGCCAAAATACCTGTACTGCATTTCCTAATGGATTAAAAGGGACTCCCTAGTTTTGGGCTCAAGTACTTTAAAACCAGGGTTTAAAATCACAGACATGGACTATGTAGATATGTAGGTCAAAGACTAATCCTACTTATGTAATCTTGAGAAAGAAAATAATGAGATAATTATGAAAAGTCAATAGACAGTTATAAGAGTCACACTAGTCTCCATTAGTTCTTTTAGACAAATCAAAAAAATCTCAAAAAAGAACTCTTAAAAATGAATTTGGCATTTTAACCTGCTTTTGAATAAAGTAGTTTGAAGTGATTTTATCTTCACCTTTAAATATCCAAAAGTTGTAGAAAGCTAAAATAACATCTAATATTTTACACTGGGATTAAGCAAAAATTTTAGCTCTTCCAAGAGAAAATTTCCTAATTTGTTTTCCAGATTTTAGGTGACATAAAGTTTATCCAGAACAATTTTATACACACTTTTCTTTTTTTTTTTTG
>VWZT01013066.1:262705-317296 GCA_013397055.1 Pachycephala philippinensis
GGGGGCGGGGGGAGGGAGCGAGGGGGCAAGGGGTTTGTGTGTCTACTCAAAGTGAACAATTATTTGTGTAATACTACATTTTGGTGAATTTATTATTCTATATAGCTGGCAGAACTGCTGCTCTTCCCCTTGGTATCCTGTGACAGGATGAATGGGAATGGCCCAAAGCTGCACCATGGGAGGTTCACACTTGACGTTAGGAAGCATGTGTTCACAGAGAAGGTGGCCAAACACTGGAGCAAGTTTCCCAGAGACGTGGTCGATGTCCAAGGCCTGACAGTGTTTAGAGGCATTTGGACAATGCCCTTATCAACATGCTTTATCTTTTGGTCAGACCTGAATAGGTCAGGCAGTTGGACTCATGAGGAAGATGATTGTTGAAGTCTCTTCCAACTCATCTCAACTATTCTATTCTATTCTATTCTATTCTATTCTATTCTATTCTATTCTATTCTATTCTATTCTATTCTATTCTATTCTATTCTATTCTATTCTATTCTATTCTATTCTTTCATTCTCCACTCTGAATGTTTCCATGGAATTGCTAAGAACATCCATTTCTATAAACCATTTAATCCACAAAATTCTACCAAGTTCCTCAATAGCATTTACTTCAGAACAGTGGCCTTTATGGAGTGATATCCCAAAGATTCAACAGTGTCAGAATATTACAGACCATGTGTCCTTTCTAAAATAAAGATGTTAAAGAGCTCTTGTATGTACACTGTTCTAGTGTATTCTTGAGATACGTCTACTCCCATTGGGCCATCCATTTAGTTTTAATTTTGTGATTATATCAAGGATATGGAAAAAGATGGAGTGCTAATTTATTTTAAGCACTTTTATTGATGACATACAGGTTGCTAAAAAAGCTGGAAAGTCAGATCAGTTTTATAAGCAATTAAATGGGGTCTGTTGGAAGCTAATTAATTTTATGGTAGAGGTAGGCCAAGGTGCTGCTATAATATTTTTATGTCTCTGTTGATAGGAGGAAAAGATAGTTCACTGGCTATTAAATGTCTCCAAGTGTTTGTGTTCCATAGCATTATTTATATTTCAGGTCTGTTCACTGTTTTGCTATTAAATAAGTTCTTCTCTTCTGGATGGTTAAATGTGCAATTTATTCATGCTCTAATGAATATTTTATATTCCAAAATCTTGATGAAAATTAGCTATTCACTTAATAGACAGTGGCTATCTTCTACTCATTAGCAATGAGACCAGCAGATGTGTATCAGGGAAAGCAAAGCTCCCTCCAATTTCCAGAGAAGATGAGGGAGGAAAAGACTGATAATGAGCCATAACTGGTTTTCTTAAAGACTGAATGTGGAAAAGTTGAGAATGCAGTTAATTATTTTCACAAAATATAACTGAGATATTCTGCAAGATGTGTAATTAGATTATACTCTCAGAGCAGTAAAAGTCAGAAACGAAAATGAGAGAAAAGTCTACTCTGAGCAAGACCAGGAACAAGAGATCTAGGAGAGTTTTGTTGCAGCCTTACATCCAGCTCTAAGGTTTACATGTAAGAAAATCTTGAAAACTTGCAGTAGACAATGATGAACAAATGCATTCTTCCAAACAGTCATTATCACACACACTCTCTCTTCAAAAACTAAGATTTTTTAGGTGTTGGTACCTGTGCAGTCTGAGAAGCCACATTTCCTTGAGAATATTGCTAAATTTTCTATGGAAAAAAAATCACAAATTTAATTAACTGTTACATTAAAAAAGGCAGTTCTTTTTGCTAAGTCTGCCAGAAGGTGTAAAGGTGCATTGTAGGCTGATGTAACATCCTCTATTTGCAACATCAGGGAAAACAGAAATATTGTGTTCCTAACCTATATTCATTCTACTTTTTTCCTTTTAATGAGTTGATTCTTACTTGTTTCCTTCATAATCTCATAAGATTTTTCTTGTTTTTCACTGAGGGGACTTTCTATGTCCTTTATTAATCCTGCTGATTCCTTTAATTCCTTCTTGTTTTGAATTGTCCAGAAGGAATGTTCCACCAATGCCACATAGTACCTTAGATGAGGTCACACAGGCAGGCACTATACCATGACCTGAAATACTACAACCTCATTCCTTGTGCATTTCAACATAAACATTTTCAGTGCAGCTGAACATTGAGGAGGGATCTTTAGAGATGCCTTTGTTCCTTCATCCGCTGTTGCTAGTCATGAATGCTGCAAGGTTTGAAAAGTGATTTAAGAGTTCCTTGTGCTTTATTATTTTAATTATTTTTTCAGCACAGAATTTCATTTGCCATCTAATAACCCATTTATGTAAGATGAAGTCCCTCTGAAGCTCATCAACAGGATCTTTGTCCTTGAGTAAGGTTGTAGGAATAATTAATATTTTGGTCTGGCTGCTAAACAAAAACTGATTAGCATTTAAACAAGCATATAAATGTTTCATTGTTTCTTTCCAAAATGAAAGGCCAGGTTGTGTAGGTTACTGTACTTGACAATACTCTCACGGAACCTCAAATTAAATACTCTGGTGCCCACATATTTTAAGGAGTCAAATCAATAAAGCGTTAACTACTCAAAACTTCTGAGAGAGAGAGATTCACCAACAGAGGTTCCAACAGTTCACCTTTTGTCAGAGCCTGATGATTGCAGTATTCACATAATTCAAATTTCTCTAAGGGAAATAGAATAATTAGAGTATTTCATCTCTTTATGGCATGTTCTAACTACTGGTTTATTGGAAAGAAGAGTTGAAACTGTTTGATGGTCTGGTTCTTCAGGCATCTTTTCCAGAGTGATCTGATATACACTGGACACTGCAATTGTGAAGAAAATCAGAAATAGTTTTGGCAAAATAACTGTTCTTGTCATGTATTCCCCTGTGCTTTTTTTCTTCTTTTATCTATCACCCTCACCTTCCTCTAACTTACCACCTGTAATTACTAAATAAACTAAGCAAAAGCCAGGGAAGTTAATTTTTAAGTCCTTGCTATATTGAAAAATTACTCTTTTATCCTGGTTTTCCCACTCTTTAATCCAGGTCATTGCTTTATCTTAGTGTCACATCTTCTTAAAATGTCTTGTACCAAATGTTTTCAAAAGTATTCTGTAAACCTGAATTCATTATTCTCTTTACTTATTAATTAAGAAAATTAATCTTATGCAAAGTGAAATGAAGTATATTAAAAAAAAACCCTTTGGTCATCTCTAATTTAAGAGTTAGTTCAAGAAAATTGGAGAAAGTCAGTGATCACTGGGGCTTGTGATTGCTAGATACTGGTGGAGAAGGGGTTATTTATTTTCATGCATGAATTTCCATGGTCCATCTGTTTCACTGCATGAACATTATTACATTCTGAAAAATGCAAATAAACATTTAAGACCTTTAACAGTTATTTTCCTGTTTATTTCAAAGGCAAATGGTGATAGTTTAGCCAGGAAGGTTCACATTTGCTGTATACATGATGGTTTACATGCAGTTCACTTCTGCAATGACTTTAATGATGTCAGAGGGGTTGTATGCAGACAGGAAAAGTTTGTGGGACCAGGAGCAAAAGTCGTGAGTCTTGATTCTTTCAAGACAGGTGTCCCGTGAAAGCTCAGAGTGTTTCTAAACTAGGGTATTTCCAGAGTGTATCAAATATACACTGAAAAATCTGAGATATTCATAAGGTGCCAGCTGTCACTTTTGATTTAGAAGAGCAGCTTGAGTGCTCCATGAAGTGCTTTTCTCTTGTAATGCAGAAGTTAGAGCACTGACCCAGGGTGCAGACATCCACCTTCCACTTTCTACTTTGTTAAATGGAACTAATTCCCACCTCCCTCAGCTCCAAGGTAATACCCAGAAGTGGTGCCTGAAGGAGGATGAACCCTCCATTTCTTATCATGCCACTTCCTGGCAGAGTTTGAAAAAGTCAAAGATCAATGGATTTAAATACACTGAGGAAGCATTGACTGGGTTCCCTGGTAGCTGAGATTCACATGGAAGAGCAACAGAGTTTTGTCTATTTCCAAAATAAAAATAAAAATAAAAATAAGACTTAGGAATGCAGAGAAAACATTTAGAGGACAATTGTCTCAGTTGTGAATGGGAAGGAATTTTTCAGTACCATCCACCTGTACCTGTCACCACTTTGGGAGTGCAGGAGTAGGCTTGCCTAACAGCAGCTACATCCCATAATCAGGGAGATTCTTAAAAGATACCTATCCAAATCTTGCTGTCAGCTATGATTCATGACCTTTGATACAGTAGGTAAATGAACAGAAAGTGAGATTTATTTAATGCTATATAACAAGCCTTGGGGTTAGAAGTCCAAGCTCTCTGACACAGTCAGCCTTAGTCATTAGAAGGAAGCTATTTCAGTAATGAATTATTACAACCCTGGGAGTACTTTGGTCATGGTTCATCACCATGGTACACTGAGGACCTTAATAGTGTCTTACAATGTCAATATGTGCTTTATTTAAGGTTCGTATCATTTTAGCCAGTCAGAAAGGATAAAACTCACCCCTGTGCAGCAGGTCAGAACAGGGTCTATTCATCTTGCTAGTCCCACAAGAGTCCTCAAAATGCTTTTTAACTGAGATAGAAGTGACACATAAAGCTTCTCTGAGGTCTTTTGCACACAGATGGATTTCAGCTGTGAATAGGAAGGCACCAATTTGCAAATAAGTTATTTGATGGAAAATTCTGCCATCAGTCAGATTCCCTAAATTACATGAATAATTCCTCTAGCCTTACCTACAATAGCTGAATCTTGTTTTCTGGTATAGTTTCGGGCAAGCAAATTTCATGGAAAATAATGGCAAAAAAGGATAATAAGACTGGAGCAGGGGATCATTTAGATTAAATAATTTGGTTTATCTAACTTTAGGCCGAAGGATTCAACAGCAGGCATCCACCTTCTGGAGGATGGCCAGATGATTAAATTTCTATTAACTGCTTAAATCCAAACTCTTTTTATTTGTGGTGACCGCCTTTTCTTTCTTTGCTCTTTGGCTAGGTAATTGCCAGAGTTCCACAAACAGGGGAGTTTTCAATGTGTTCTTGTATAATACTAAGAATTTTCAACCTGACCTTCCCTGTTTGAAAATAGTTTTCTGCATAGAGGAGTAACATTGTTGTTTAGCTTATTGCACTAATCTATCTTTTCTTTTAAGGATGCTTTGAATGTTAAGATGTTAAGATTTTTAAAAACACAATCCGATTACTTTTTAAAAATAGCTGATTGCACTAAAAAAAAAAAAATCCATGACAAAATAATTGCTTTTTAAAATTTTCCACACTTTTTTTATGTGTTTGTTCATGTTTAACTGCTTAATGATGTCTAAACTATCCTGGTGCCCAAAAAGTTTACTGAAAGTGTCTGCTCTGTTCTGGCCCTCAGTATTTAAAATACCATTACTTTAAAAAAAATCCACAAAAAGCAGATGTTTTAATGATCTATTGCACGAAACACAGTTATTTCCTAACTCAGTTTTTTTATAAATAATACCTTTGTTCTGAGTCTGCTTTTTTACCAAGAAATTGAAAATAACAAACACAAAAACAAACATTCTGATTTAAAGCACACTAATAGGAAATTTCATTGCTTTACCAGGCTCCATGGATGCCTGCTGGAATCCATCATATAAAGTTAAGCAGAAGCTTCACTCTTCATATTTACTGGAATCTGAGAAGTCAGTAGTATTCCTTGTAAAAGAAATTATTACAGGACAGTCCAAATAGTTGGGCTGTCCAAGCCCAGGTATTTTGTATATATATATATGCATTTTCTGCTCACTATTAAGAGTGTTAAAATACCCTTGGACAGATGTAAAATTCTTCACTTCATATCCATTTTCTCCACAGAATTTTCCTCAAAACACATCACAACTGACTGTTTAGCAGGTACAGGTGCACCTGAGATAATGCAAGGGACAGTTGCCAGCCTTTACAGAATGCAGAAGTGCAGAGATAAGATTTTGTTAAGTAACATTTTTTCATATATCTCCATCACAGAGTAGCATGTTAAAAACCATATAACCAGAAGAGCAAAACCAGAACATCCAGAAAAGGCAGCGATAAAGGAACTTGAGAGTCACAAACTCTTGAGGTTTGAACTGCTCTATTACACTCCTGTTCATGTGAGGCAACAATCAGTTCCTGTCACAGCCTCTAAGGTTCTTTTAAAACTTAAGTCATAAACCAAACCAAGCTCAATCTCCATGGTCGTGTGTACAAAGACCAGCAGCCTGCTCCCATTACTACAGCTTTACTATGGCACAGGAAATAAGCATGCTGAGTCCATTAAAAATGAAAAGACTCATAGTGGATCCATGAATTACTGTGAATTATTTCAATCCTTATCAATGCATAGGGAATATGTACTTTTTTTTATGTAGTATTACTGTGCAGTGCTTTCACTAAATGTTATGCAGCAGGACTCTTGCTCTTAGTATGGGATATGTCTATAAACTTTCACATATTACCTTTGTTTTCCCCCCCTTAAACTGTTTATAGGGAGCATAACCCTTTTTGTCCAGGCAAGTTCCTTGGACACTCAGAATGACAAAGGTGAATATGAAATCTTCCGTGTTTACCTGTCCAGAACAACAAAGCAGTGGCTGAAATGAGAGTTTTGTGATTCTAAAACATGCAGGAATTCTTAGAAACAGAAATAAAAATATTTAAGCCCTTTCTTGAAGTTTTTTCTCCCCAATATGTTCAGCCATATACTGTTCTAGTGGATAGAATGTTGAGTGAAGAAAGTCCACTTATATATAATTGTAACAATTTCAGTCTTATGGTTAAAAACACAGGGCTGGAAGCCAGTGAGAATGAGGAATGGATTTCTAAACATCTCTGATTTTCTTGTGGGACTTTGAGTTTAAAATCAAGTAATTAAGACAATTGTCTTAATTTTCCCATGTATTACAACAGGATTAGTAAGATATGATCGTGCTTAGACCTTCCTCCCACAAGCCAGTGCAAACAGAACAAGCCTTTTTTACTGTCTGCTATAAGAGTTTCAAATTCATCCAGGAAATATCGCTGATTGCACCAATCTTTAGCGATGGTCACAAGACTTGTACACTGTCTGAAAGGCCAGATGTCACTCATTTTCACTGAAGTCACTGCCCTCTGCACAATTAACTTGCAGAAGGATTTCTTTTCCTTCTGGTCTTAATCCTCCCTCTCACTAGTTGAGTAGTTTGAACTCTTCAGTCCTCAATGTGTATTCAGTAAACACTAATAAATTATTTTTTTGTTGAAGTATTTTAATTCTCCTTCCTATTTTTGGTTATTTTGTTGGTACAATATTTTAGTTTGCTTTTGGAGTTAAGATGCTTAGAAACTGCTCTAGATTAAAACTTGAATGAAGAGCTCCTGGTAATTTGCTTCCATACAGAACTTTCATGGAATGAAGATGTGTACAAGAATTGTTCTCCTTAATGTCTTCCAACTCTTTTCAAAGTAATCAGTTTTAGTTATGAGAGGACAGTACATTCACAGTTTTATCCCGATATATTTAAATATTTCCATCGAATCAGTTGGAAAAGTCTTCTTCAAACTCACTGAGGTTGCCAAGGATCTTACAATAAGTAAAAGTTATTTCAAAGTATGCAGCACAACTAAGTATAAAATATTTTTTACCTCTCTTATATGTCAGAGTTTTTTTTAACCTACAGCTAAATTTCAACCAGTGACAGAGGTACTCAAGGGTCTATCAGTTATTTTCAAACTATTACAAGTTAATTTGGCTAAATACACAAAGACTTTAGACTAGTAACCTCATAGTTTTTGAGTGACCCTGAAGTTGTCTTTGATTCTGCAGAGCCAGAAGTAAGAACAAATCAGTAGATAAAAGTTATTCTGCTGACCAGGTTGCCCAGGTGGATGCCTCATCCCTGGAAGTGTTCAAGGCCAGGTTGGATGAGGCTTTGGGAAACCTGGTCTCGAGGGTGTCATGCCTGACCGTGGCAGGGGGTTTTGGAACAAGATTATCTTTAAGGCCTCTTCCAACCAAACTATTCTATGATTCTATGATTTATGATCCTGATTGGACAGCTTAACCCTTGGACAGCTGAAGTAGTTATAAAGATGTGGACAAAGAACAGCTAGTATTTAACAACAAAACAAAAAAAAAATGGAACCTGATGATAAGTTACTAAACTTTCCTTTTTAGGAGCAGATACTTGAGAAAGATAAAGCCTAGATCCCCAATGCAACTCCATTCCTAAACACTCTGCAGTCTTGTTGCAGTGCAACACAGGCAATAATTGCTCTATAATGATATCAACATGTCCCAGATAAGAGTGGGGACTCCATATGGCTCAGTGTTATAGAAACATATTTAAAAGGATCAAGTATAATCCTTTCTAAACACGCATACAAGACAGAAAGTATGAGGAAGGAGCAATATTCACAATTTCTTGAAAAAAAAACCCAGAAAACAACCCATGAACCCATGACACTGAAGTAGAGCCAGATTCTCCACTCCCTCTACTACTGTGGCCACCCACTCAGGCAACAAACAAAACTCTAACACTTTTCAGGCAATATGAAATGTAGAGGCTTCTATAAAGTAGATATGCAAAGCCATGGAAAGAATCAAAGGCAATCAAGAAAATTAGTGAGAAAAGGTAAAAGAAGAAAAGAAACAACTATGGAATTGGGACTTCTGTGCTGCACAGACATTAATATCACAAGAGAGAAAGAGCAATATCCAAGGAACACCAAAATGCTTTTACAAATAAATCAGGTGACTGATTTCCCTGTTATCGTATTGACTAAACTACTGAATAGCACACTCAGAAAAGACTCTGTTTATGACAATGTTAAAAAACTGCTAGCAAATATTGTTACAATTTCTTTATCTTTCTTTCCTCTGCAAAATTCAGTCTCCCAACCTTGTGATCTAGAATTCTTCTTTATTTTTCTTTTTTCTTCTTTTTTTTTAACTTAATCTTCAGTTTCCCTCATATACTAGTCCTTCTGCTCCATTATAATTCTCTCATTATTTTTAAGATTCATGCCAAATTTTGCCTTTAAACACTTCTAACCTCTCACAGTGGTTCTTATTCCAGCTCCTAATGCCATCAACACAGTTTCCTCTAAGAGCCAATCTCAGCTGTGATGCTGTAGCCCCCTGAAATGACACAGGGGGATTGCAATGTCACATCTGTCAGGGACCACTGAGCACCTTGTGGTCAGAAATTAATCCTGTTGAAGGAGCTGGTCAAGTGTCCATTAGGAAAATAATTGAGAAATGTGAAAGAGAAAAAAATGCTGAATGCCTTTTTCTCTTTTTATGTGGCCATCAGAGATTCCTCTGAAAGACTATCTCTGGAAGATTTGATTAAAAAACCCCAGAAAATTAAAAAAAAAACCTTTATTTTTTGTTATTCAGAGGAGTCGAATGGCCCTTAACACAGAACTCAGAAGACAAAAAATTGCACTTATTTATTTATTTATAACATAGAAAAAAGGGTCAAGACAAGCTTCTGGCTTCAAACTGAGAAGAACTCAGGACAGGTAATATTTTTTTACTTGGTGCAAGCACCCACATGTGTGCATGCAAATTTCATCCTTCTCTTGTCATCCAGCACAGAGAAGATGTGAACTGACTCCTAGCAGCTGCTTTTGAACTTTGAAATTTTCCTTTAGCCCAATCTGAGATGGCAGTTTCATCATAAATAGGCCCTTGCTTCCCAATTAGGCTTGTGAGCAACAGAGAGAAACATGAACAAAAGGCTCTGCTGGCAGAAGCGGAAAGAGAAATTCCACCAAGGAATTTCATCCTTGACGTGCCACATTGGATGAAAGCCTTACCAGGGTCTGCAGAAAATGGATTAAACACCAGTTACTCATCTAAATGGTCTCTTGTGTCTCCCTTCATCCACACATGGCCTGTAGTAATGAAAACAGACAGTGTTATTTACCCTCTCAAGATCCTACTTAGCCCAAATTGCAAAACCTGCAGCCTGCTTGTTATCCCAGTCTTTGACTGCAAACTAGGATTTGGATCCCAGTGAGGCCTCAGTTTATTATTCTGTAATAATAATAGTAGATAATCTGTTGCATTCAAAAAATTTAGCCTTGATTGTACAAAAGACATCTCTCCGAAACCCCAGAGAGGTATTTTCTCATTCAGATTTTAAAAGCAGTTGTAATTTCATCCCATCCCTTTTAATCCTCCATTACAAAGTGATGCATGAGAAAAAGAGCAATCAGATCATAGAATCATAGAATGTGCTGAGTTGGAAGGGACGCATCAGGATCATCGAGTCCAACTCCTGGCCCTGCACAGGACAGCCTCAGAATCCCACCATGTACCTGAGAGCATTGTCCAAACACTTCTTGAATTCTGTCAGGCTTGGTGCTGTGACCACTTCCCTGGGGAGCCTGTTCCAGTGACCAACCACCCTCTGGGGGAAGAACCTTTTCTCTATTTCCCACATAAGCCTCCCCTGACTTCATGCTGTTTTGTCAAGTCCTGTCACCGGACATGAGAGTGAAGAGATCAATGTCTGCCCCTCTGCTTCCCCTCATGAGGAATTTGCTGACCACGGTGAGATCTCCCCTCAGTCTCCTCCAGGCTGAACAGACCAAGTGACCTCAACCACATTTTCCCCTCAAGGCCCTTCACCATCCTTGTTACCCTCCTTTGGATGCTCTTTAATGGCTTAATGTCCTTCTTGTATTGTGGTGCCCAAAAATGCCCCAGGACTCGAGGTGAGGCTGCCCCAGTGCAGATCAGAGCAGGGCAAGACAATCCCCTCCCTTGCCCAGCTGGTGATGCTGTGCCCGATGCCCCCAGGACAGGGTTGTCTCTCCTGGCTGTCAGGACACTGCTGACTCACATTCAACTTCCCATTGACCAGGACCCCCTTCCTTCAGCTGCTTTCCAGCCTCTCATTCCCCAGTCTGTCTGTACATCCAGGGCTGCCCCATCCCAGGTGCAGGATCCATCCCTCGCCCTTCTTAAAGTTCATAAAGCTGGTGATTGCCCATTTCTCTGATTTGTCGAGGTCTCTCTGCAGGGCCTCCCTGCCCTTGAGGGACTCAACAGCTCCTCCCAATTTAGTGTTGCCAGCAAACTTACTTAGTCCTTCAAGGTCCTTCAAGACCTGGGTACAAGTTGTTAATGTAGATGTTGAAGAGAAGTGGGCTGAGGTTCTGAAATATGCCTTCTACCATCTTAATATTCTCAGTCAAAATTTCACATACTGACTTTATTTTTTGGGGAATTATCCCTTGGAATACCCCCAAATCTTGTTGCACAGCTTTTGTCATCTCTTTCTGAAACATTTCCTGTTTATTACAGCTGTTCCCTGGTGCTGAAATAGTACAGGATTTGATTCCTTTACCTAATATTGTTAGGATTCAAGTCTCCTAAGATTTAGATGTTTAAATACAAAATGTTTTAGTTCATGCCCATCTCACACAAACTGTTATTGATAAGACCACGGTCACACACATCTGACTGTCACTCAGGTGTTTACAGAGGCAGAAATAAAAATCCCATTCCACCTCAGTGTTAATCAATCTTTGTCACTCTACCAAGTTTTTTGATAAGCTCCCCTGCGGCTAGGAGAAAGGAAAAAAAGAATCCTGTAAATGGAAGCCCTGCAGCCCAAACCAGCAGAGCAAAAGGAATGGGAATACAGCTGCATCCGGCAGCTGCTGCTTTTCAGGCCACCACAAGTCATCCAAACACCGGTCACTGCCTGAGGTGTGCTGGCTCTTTCACCAACACATCAGCTGCTCTCCTCTAGAGCCACCAGTTCTTGGAGTCCAGTGTGTAATTTTGTTTGTTCCAACCACAACACACTCCACAATCCAGACCTATGTCTTTCCTTGCCCTTCTCACCACTCCCCTGAGCCAATCCCCACCGTAAGCACTGTCACAGAGATACGCCCTGCTGGCTCTGATCTGCCAGCAGAGACATGGCCTGTAAGAGTGAGCCAGGAGGGTGATAATCCACCACAGGTGGCCCAGGCACTATTCCCATTAAAGGCTCATCTGCTTTTTGACAGATCTAAATTATATCCCAGAGGCTGCCCTCACCATCGTGATGCTCGAGACTGGGTCTGCACTCCAACCCAGGCTCCCTGTGGTCACGGCCAGTGTTTGCCCGTGTCCTGTATTAGCTGGGATCAGGTCTTCTCTGTCTTCCTGACAGGAAAACAGGGGCATACACTGGATACAGGGACATAGACTGGGTGTGGGCAGCTCCCTGAGAGGCCCATTTGTCAGCTGGGCAGATGCAGTCAGTAAAGCATCTTGCCATGCAGTGTCCAGATGCATTGTTGGCTCTTTTCCCTCTCCCCACACGATGCTGAGGGTGATTCATTAAACACCTATGTGTCCCCATAGACAGGGACAGACCTTGCACAGTGCTGGAAGTTTTGCTAGCACTCATACAAGCCATCTTCCGGCACTGATGTGAGAGCTAAACTCGCAGGAGAAGAGAAGAATGGAGGAAAATGAGGCTCCTTTGGAGACTGGCAGAGACAAGAGCTAGATAGAATGTCTCTAATATCTCCGAACACAAATAAGATAAATTGTACCAAATGCAAACTTGCTAATTTCTCCTGGGATGCTGCCACGAAGATAAACAGAGTTCAACAACAAGGTAATTATATGAGTAAATAGAAGTGAGAGTACAGGAATAACATTTAAAAAAAGAGCAGAGACAGCCTGGTGGGAAGCAAGTGCAGGGAAGGGGAGACCATTAATAGAGAATCCTCGTTCTTCAAAAGCGTGTCTTTGAGCTTTGTAGGGAAAACTTTCTGAGTGAGTCTGATATAAAATATTCTCTGGTCACACACTGAGTTTATAATTAGGGAACTGCAAAGGTGAGGAGAAGAGGTAAGAGGATTGTTTCGGGATGTACCATGAGGGAAAATACAGTGTAATCCCAGTCTGTGTGACTCATGTTCAGAGTTTACCTCATCTCTTTATGATGCAGAAGTATATCACAACCTGCACTTTTCCATGGGAGCTGGAACAGCTTTGGATTGGACAAAGGTTGGCCCAAAGTGCCCTGTTCAGCAATTTTGTCAGAATGGCTCCTGCTGGGCTAGCAAATGTTGTTTTAACATGCAGGAGACTGAGACAATGCATAATGGCATTTGAGACACTGCTGTGCAAGTGATTATTTTAGGGTTTTTTCATGAAGAGCCCAGATGGAGACCGTGAACCAGTGTTTTCCAGGTAGACACATGACTCAGAGCAAGAAGGGGTTTGTGATAAAGCCGTGAACTTTTGGTCTCCTGAGACTGCGAATGTTCCAGACTGAGAGAGGGAAGGGGGTGTCAGCATTGCTCCGGGCAGATGGGGACAGCTGGTGACTTGACCAGCATCCACACATCCAACATAATTCATATCAGTATTCACTATAGCCCTCAAAGGCCTTGGATTGCGTGACAACATTTAAAATTTAAATACTTATAAACTCCTTTTCACAGGCAATATGTAAACTATGTAAGTACTATTTTGGTCACGGAATACTTGGGAAAGATTTATCTAGTGACATTGTTGTTTCTTACCAGGGTGGATACAATCTCTGCCTAATGGTGTCATTTACCTCTCTTTTGGTGCTGCTAGACATAGACTCCATTCTACATCAATTCTTCAACTGTTTGGAAAGTCAGGCGCAGAGATTCAGAAGAATAATCGCTGCTGTCTGGGGCATTTCTCTTCTAATTGAAATTCTATTTTAAAATTTTTATCGTATATTAGATTGATTCTGATCAACTATTCTAGACCAAAATATTTCCCTCAACAAACTTTCACAGATGGTCTTCAATGATTTGCTGTTTCAAATTCATCCTATTTCTCTTCATTCCTTTTGTCCTGACACACCACGGACACGAAGTGAAAAAGGGCACAAATTCTGTGGAAGGATGAAGACTATCACAGTGGATGACGAAGCTGATTATTCTCTTTCAATCCTGTCCTGAGGTGATATTTAGAAATGAAAATATATTTTTGTTTATGCTATGTTATGCAGATCTGAATTTCTGATAAAAATTGATTTGGTATTTAACTTTGTCAAATATTTTTGATAGACAGAAGCAATTAGTATCAGGAATATAAAACATTACTACACCAGCATCACTTGTTTTGCAAGGATGAAAGGTAGGTATATGAAAAAGAGATTACGTAAGGCAAAAGAGAATCTGGACCAAATTATTTATGTGACAAGGGAGGAGAGAAAGGTACTTGCTTCTAGCTTTTTAAAATAAACTAAAAATTGCACAAATTTTAATAGCTTTTTTGTCCAATTATTGCCTGAAAGTTGTATAAGCATCAGAAAAAAAAAGCATATTAAATCCACAGTTCATTACAATTTATTGGAATACTATTCTTGCTTTTCAGCTCCTTCTGACATTTTATTAAAATATCTTTTTCGTGAGGATTATAATATTTTAAATGTGCATTAAAAATAACAGCTAAGATTGGAATCAGGATTAGATTTATGTTCTCTCTCACACCATTTCTGCAAGGTTTTAGCAGCAATTCTGGCAGACAATAATTATTATAATTTAGTCATCATAAATTGTTTGGTTTGCCTCTATCTAGCAATGGCTCTGCTAAGGAGCCAGTTCTTACAATTGTGAAGGCCTGGATTTCAACATTTATTTTTTTAACATGTTTTATAATATTTGTTATCTAATCCAATTCTATTGATGTGTTGAGACCTACAACTTGATTATTAACAACAGAGACACAAGTTTCTAAAGAGGTGAAATGCATGACGTTAGCAAACTAAATGAAATTATGTGCTCACATTTTTTGATTCTTTCATCCCACAGTTATCTGGGTAAAGCAGGATGACAATTTCTTTTTCAGATGCACAATTGAGCTGACAGCTACAACTGAAGTGAAAGTGCATTTGGAAAGTTGTTTCTCAAAAGAACAAAACCAATAATCAGCATTTTCGACAGGAGGTGTCTCAGGTTCGTCCAGGACTTTTAAGAAAAATGATTGGTCTCTATTTTTTCCAACCTTGTTTTGGTAAAACATATTTACTCGAACACTTGTTTGCACTCAGTGGCCCCCTGTATTGGGTTTGCATAGCAAAAAAAAAAACATAGAGGGATGAATTTCTCCTAAAAATACAGAGTAATCTTGAGCTGCTCCTAAAGGTTTTACTTAGAGCTGAAAGAAATCAGAGATTTGAAGGGTAAGTTTGTATTAAGACATATTTCATCCTAGAACCTCACTCAAAGTTATGCTAGTTAGTACATGTTACAATGGGATTTTTCATTCTTCACTGAAATATTTCTTTCTTCAATAATAAAGCAGTTCATGGAGGTCCATTAATGGAATCACAGAATGGTTGAGGTTGGAAGGGACCTCTGGAGGTCATCTGGTCCAACCTCTTTGCTCAAGAAAGACCACCTGGAGCCAGATTTCCAGTCTTATCTTCTAAAAGCTAGTAATGGAAGAGTTCTGAAGTCTATCACAAGATCAACCATCATTTTTAGAGATATTAAAATAAATATATTCTTTTAAAAAGAGTAGTGTAACCAAATGTTCTCACATAATTATATTCTGCATTAATATTCAGAAGTTTTGGTTCTCCTCCAGTGTAAAATATAAGAAGGAATGGAGACGTGGAAAGGAACAAAGAACAAGTGAAAAGCAATAAAAAAAAGGTTGAGATGTATTACATTTATTCCCCACCATTTATCCTCTGTGAGGATGAAGTAAAAATAAAAAATGCCCACCTGGGGTTCTGATGAACAAGAAAGAACTTATTGATTTAAAACTGAAATTGTTTTACATTTGTCATTCTTTGGGAACAAAATCTTTCGTCTGGTAGAATATAGCAGAATAGGAAAAGATCTCTTCATAATCTCAGTAACGATAATATTTGTCATAAAACTTGCAGGCAGGTTGTTTTGAAAAGGCCAGCTCATCCTGACCTACCCACAGGAACTGAAACTGTTACATACAGGCAAGATATTTTCATGTTGTGCTTGTAACATTCAATTGAAGTAAAATTAATGCATCTTTCAATCTCTTTTTGAGAATAGATTTCTATTTAAAATGTGTCACGATTTCCCTAACAATGCCATTTTCAGTCTGCAAGCTCTACACTCCTAATTTTACTTTGAACATCTTTTCTTCTCTCTGGTGGGAACCAGATTTTCATATTCCCTTTAAATGTTCTCTTAGGCATAAGCTACATACCTGTAAAAGGAGGCAAAGATATTGGAGACTGTACATTCAACAGCTTCAGCCTTAGCAAGGTCAGTTCTATGTGTGTCTATCACTGCATTTTATTCTGCATAAGTACACTGATATTTTAGTAGGCTCTGGGCTCTGCTTTTTAATGAACTTTAAGAAATCTCTAATGGAATTAGTTAAATTTGCTTTTTCTGCCTTTAGGACAACATATAAATGCACACACAACTGCTACTGCTTTCAGAGGAAACTGTACCAATACAGCTAATGGAAGATTAGGGGAAGAAAAAGGTTCAGAAAGCATAATTCATGTATTTATTTGGGGGGTTTTTGGTCTGGGGGGAAAAAAAGCAACTACAACTTTCTGAGTAATGATAACAGATTTTTATCTACATATCCAATGGTTTTATTTTTATTTTTTACCTTATTTCATAGTATCACAAAATAGTGTCATCTATCATTGCTGACACACTACAATACAACATAAGATAGAATCACAGAATCATTGAATAGCCTGTATTGGAAAGGACCCATCAGGATCATCAAAGTCCAGCTCCTGGCCCAAGAATTCCACCATGTGCCCAAAGGATTGTTCAAGTGCTTCTTGAGCTCTGTCAGGATGGTGCAGTGACCACTTCCCTGGTGAGCCTGTTCCAGTGCCCAACCACCCCCTGAGGGAAGAACCTTTTCCTGATACCCAACCTAAATCTGCCCAGAGACAGCTTCAGGCCATTCCCTTGGCTCCTGTCACTGGTCACCAGAGAGAGGTGAGTTCCTGCCCCTCCCCTTCCCCTTGTGAGGAAGCTGTGGACGGATATGAGGTCTCCCGTCAGTATCCTCTTCTCCAGTCATTGAGTTTATCTTGGTAAAAAAATTTAAGGGCATCTGCTAGTTAACAGTGACTGAAACACCCTATCTGATAATCAATTTCTTTCCTGTTTCCTGTAGTGAAATGCTTGAGCATCTAGATTAAAGAATCTTTTACTTGTGGTATAATTAAATAATTTGTATTAAAATGTTGAACATTTTGATGAAGTAAACCACATATGAGGACACTGATTCATCAAAGAAAAAAGGATATTTCAATCTTTACTAATAGCAGTTGTCCTTTATGATTTGAAAAATAATTAATATAATTATTTCAACAACCACGTAGTCACTTCCAGAAGTCACCTACATTAACATACAGAACAGAATTAATCACACACCATGAAAAATGTGAAAGTGATCGAAATACACAAAATAAAAATCAATCTGTCAAGACGGTTTAGAATCTCAATTATATTTTGACCATTTTATTATTCATGAAACTTAAAAGAATGTTTGATTCTACTCTAACTTAGAATGAAAACAAAGGTTTAAATGTCAAAATTTCTTAGAAAGACAGACTTTTTAGATTGGTACTTTTTTAGTCTTTCTTTGAATCCCTTTGCACTGCCTTTTGTTTAAATACAAGGGAGAGACTTTGTGCCAAGTTATTTCAAAGCAAACTGATGGACCTCCTGTTTCTTCCTGGAATTATCATTTTAAATTGTGGCAGGACCTTGGTTGTCACTCTCGGTCTCAATCTTTGCATTTCTTCCATCCTACTTCAGCAATACTTTTTGTTTTGTTTTCCCTGCTGGTTTTCGACCCAGCATCCACCATCCCATCATCTAAACAAAAAGATTCTGATGGGGACTTCATACTGACTTTCATGGGAAACCATGCAAGCAAATAAACAGCTGGCACATGGACATAACTCTGTTGGCCTCATCAGCAAACAGCACTGGAAATTCCAGTTCAAGAGGTTCTGCACTCTCCCCTTTAGCTGACTAATTCCTTTCTGACAGAAAAAGATCAAGCAAAATTTTGTACATTTTATTTGTCTTCCTTGGAGTGGAGTCAAGTCCAGAGGGAAATGGAAGTCTTACGGATGTGAGCAGGAAAAGTGGTTCATGTGACTCTTTAATTTTTGGGTCACCATGGGATACCTTCACACAAGGTCCTCTAAGAACACAATCAGATGAAGGAATATCTACCTTAGCAATTTTTTACAGCTGAAAACATGAAAATACAGATTTGTTCACATACCTGTACGTGTGAGAGAAATATCACCTTTGCGAGATGAGAACCAATCACAGAAAAAGCATCTTGGTGTGCGTCAGTTGATAAATGTCATATATTCCCTGAAGCAGTCCATGCTGGAAGCAATCTTTTAAGCCATCCAGATTTGCTATGTGCAGAAACAGAAAAGCAATTCATACTTTTGTGTAGTCTAAATGCCTTTAAAACTTCTTTCACTGCTGGGAAACTTTTTTTTGCACTCAGCTTCAGTATGCTGAATTTAATGTAGTTATTTGGATCGCTGTTAAAACAGACAAGGAAAAGTTCTGCTCAGAAATCTTAGTCATTTCAAAATATTAGACCACTGTAGAATTTTGGCTGCAAGATAGAGATGAGAAGTAACAGGGAATGCTTGGGGGGTTTTGTTTGTTGTTTTGGTGGCTTTGGTGAGGTTTTTTTGAGTATTCAAACTTCAACCTGCTTGGGTTTTAAAGAAAATTCCCACACGGTTTCTCAACATTTTCCTGACATTTTACATTTTTCTCCATTCACCCAAAGAAAAGCTGATAAACCAAACCAAAGAGACAGAGTACAGCATAGGAGAGTTTCACCAAAAACATGGAATAAGATTGCCAATAGGAACTGGATACATCAGGTCTATTACATTAAAAAGCTGGAGAGGCTGCACAGAGGATTACCAGGATAACTGGGATTGTAGGGCACGCTGCCAATCTGATGAGCTTCAGGGAGCTCACACTACTCACTCTCATGAAAAGGTGTTTGAGCAACAGTCTGAGCTCTGCTTTCAGCTACTTCAAGAAAAACTACAGAGGTGATGGAGCCAAGTTCTCATCCACAGTGACATGAACGTAACAAGAGCTAACAGCCTGGCATGGGATATTCAAACTGGACAATAGGATGAATCACAACACTATCACAGCAGTTCAGAAGAAGAACAGGTGATAGCACAGCTGTAGACCCTCCATCCATGGAGGTTTTCACACCTGGGTGTGTCAAGCCCATCTGGCCTGATCCAGATACGTTGATGTTGACAATAGTCCTGCTCCAAGCAGGCAACTGGACCAGCTGGCTCCAGAGGTTCCTTACAACCAGCATTCCACTGGATTCCACTTTAACATACCATGGAAAATACGATAGAAAAGGATGATTTCATAAATTACATGGGGATTCCTTTCATATCCAATGAAGAATAAAAAGCCTTCAGCTTTTGAACCAGAGGCGCACAAATAAAAAATGCCTTAATCCTATTTCGCAATGATGTATGATGAACATTTTATAAACAACATTAGGCAATGAAGGGTGCAAAAACAAAAATGCAGTGATTCAGGCTACAATTCTCAAACAAAGTATTATTATTCCCTTTGAAAACAACCACCTTCTCATAGGGCTCCTTTCTGTCCAAAAAATATTTGCCACATGACTGATGTTGTCATGCTGGACGTGAATGGAACCCATATGGAGGAAATATCGGAGGGAACCAGCTGTTGAACCAGCAAGAAGGGTTTCTTTGGGCTACTGTGTGAGAAAACAGTTAAGTCCCTCTAATTAGAACTCTGCTAAGTGAAACTTGGATTCCCCTTCTGCTGTTGTATACAAGATGAAAAGGTACCTTCCATCTTTCCACACCCCCAGGACACTCTTTCACTTGTATAATAATTGTTGCAATGCATCTGTAATGATTACAGCTGGGCAACATTTTCCTAACAAACCAGAAATAATTTGCAAAGCTTTCAGCAGTCTTGGGCCAACTTCTGGCTGGTTTTTATTCAACCTTAGTCCATATTCTGAACACATTCCCACGCCAGATTTTGGCTTAAATTCATGCAGGAATGCAGGTTTTTCAAGGTCACCTGGAAGTGACAGCAGCTGGTTGATTTCATGCTTACAAAGACTTAGCAAATGGAAATTGAGTAGTTTCAGACGAGGTATATTTTTGAACCCCTTCAGAATAGAGCTGCTATCCAAGACTCTTGAGTACCAAACTACAGAATATAAACCAAAAGTAATAAAAAACTGTCCTCCAAACCTTTTGGCACAGAAATCCTGTGGGTCACACAGCCTCAGCTGGAATTTGCTTGTTTAATTAGGTTTATATTTTTCAAAGGACTGTTACATGTAACTTCTTTCTTTTGCTTGCCTTTTCACAACAAATAAGTTTAAGCCCACAAATTCAAGACTATCCCCTGAGACAAGTGCAGTTAGCTATGAAATGGAGGAGAAAACTCCAAGTGTAACAGAACAGTCCCTTTGCCTGACATGTCTCCTTAGATTTTCATAAGTGCTTTACTTAGCTATCTGTACACAGCTGTCAAAGAAGCAAGACTGTAAATAAGCCTCAGATGGCCCAGAGGTTGTAATACAATTTTAGCCCTTCTTCCCCCAAATGTACTAGATATATACACGTATGTGTCTTTAACATGTGTATATATCCATATGTATATATATGGAGAAAAAGGAGAATGGAAAAGAGAGTAAAGACATGTCCATTTATGAAGGCTTATGTTTGTCTTTGACAATAAAATAGACCATGGTCTTGGAAGAACACAATCGCAGAACGGGTAAGGTTGGAACATGGGTGGAGTCATCTGGGTCCAAGCTCCCTGCTCAAGCATCCCAGAGCACATGGCACAAGATTGTGTCCAGATGGAATTTCTCCAGTGAGGGAGACTCCACACCCTCTCTGGACAATCTGTTCCAGTGGTTGGTCACCCACAACATAAAGAAGTTCTTCCTCATGTTCAGGTGGAGCTTCCTGTGCATCAGTTTCTGCCCATTGCCTCAGCACCACCAAGNNNGCACCACCAAGCAGAGCCTGGTCCATCCTCCCGACACCCTCCCTTCAGACAGTTGTTTTCACTTTTCCCTCTCAGCCATCTCTTCTCCAGGCTAAACAGGTCCACCTCTCTCAATCAGGGAGATGTTCTCGTGAGAGAGATGCTCCAGTCCCTTAATCACCTTTGTAGGTCTCTGCTGGACCTGTTCCAGGAGCTCCATGTCCCTCTTGAACTAAGGAACCTAGAACTGGACACAGTATTCCAGAATAAAAGCAAAAAACAACCCCAGATTTAAGGAAAAATTCTAAATTTTGAATAAAACTGTCAGCTGCTCAACTGATATGCATTCAGACATTTTGTCTAATTAGGTATTAAATTCACAGACCTTTACATAGTTATTTGAAAGTGTTATGGAGTAGTTCCAGAGATTTAGACATGGTATCAATCTTCCAGCATTTGACCCTGGTAATTACTGCTTTGTAAGTTTAATTTCCAACCCTTCTACACAACAGAATGAGTTTCAGAAAAAAAAAAAACCACAACAGAGAAACAAAACCAAACCCTGAACCATGTACAAGATATCGTATCTCTGAGTAACAAGCTCTGTAAACTTGTAAGAAAAGAAATCATAGCAGTCAAACTTGATTGCTTTTCTCAAGAATCAGTGAATGAAATTAAAACAACAGTAACAGATCAGAAAACATACCTGGATTATAGGAAAACACTGGCTACGGCAGCACGGTCATTAAAGTAATTTTGAACTTAAAAAGTGACAGTTCAAGCACAAACAGGCCATGGGACCACAGAATATCATGACAGTGGAACAGAAAGTTTGTGGGATGCATCTAAAGCAGGGCAGGAATCAGCAGCATGCTGAGTCTCAGCAGCCTCCCCGGCAGTGACTTGAGAAAACAAGGTGAGCAGCGTGTAGAAGATATTTGTGGCAAGTGATGCTGCAACGACTTGTGGAATAAAAATTCCAGCAGAAAGGTATACACAGCTATACAGGCTGACAACAAATCATTAACCTATGTCCATGTTATAAAATACAAGGCAATGTGCTGTCACGGCATGAGCAAACATGGCACCACGCTGGGAACTATAACACCTGAGCATTAATCTTACCTCTGCTGCAGGTTTCAGGTACAATGGTGGGCAGGGCCTCTTCACATTTTTGAGTCTCACCTTTTCCTCCAGTTGTTGGCCATTTCATGAATGCAAGTTCTAAATTCTTCATAATAGGAAAGATTCCTATTCGGGATTTGTACCTCACCCAGCACACCAGAACAAGATCTAGACCACAGCCTCTGTTAACTCTACTCCATGTAAAATCATGGCACCAACGCAGTCAAAATTTACTTACATCTGGTCTAGCAAGAGAATGAATCACTGTGTGATTGAAGATGACACCATATGTTCTATGAAGTAATATCCACAGTTTCCCCTGTGAAGCAGCATTTTTCACTATTCATTCAAATAAGAAACAGAAAATTGATTTTGTCTAGTAGAAAAAGATGCATTTCCCTGTTTCTTATGTATTTGCAACTGTTTGCCAAAAAAAAGATAAAATTCCAAGGGGGATGGGATATTTATGCAAAGAAAAAAAATTACATCGTCCATGTTTAGACAAATGCTAACAAGTAAGTATGGAGAGGATATGAAGTTTCATGCATCACAGACTGTTTTTTCACTGAGAGTTGAATTAGTTTACATTTCACACCGGGTAAGAGCTCAGTTTCCCAGGAGCAGGTGACTCACTGATACTTCCAGAGGTACATTAACCATATGGTAACACGTTCACCTTGCCTCACCTCTCCACCAGAGGATCAGCCTACCCTGCTTCTTGCACAGTCTCCCTCCCTAGACCATCTTTGCATCCACCTCATCCATCACCAGGATTCAAGGCTCAGAAGAAGATCTCTGAGTTCAGTCTTTATACTCCAAACAGACTCTAATCCAATATTCTCCATGAGATCATAAAGCAGCAGAGAACCTTGGAAATACATGCACAAGTAAACAGAATGCCACCATTTAAATAATAACTTTTACAGATTAACGTGAACTCCTTGAGCCCAAAGCAGAATAAATACAGACAGTATATCCATTAGCTGCAACTGAATAAAACATTATTTATAAAATGGGTAATTTAGATCTGATTAATGTTTATAAATGTGTTTACATAAGAATCAGATATTAACCTATAGCTTTAAAGGATTTAATTAGCCTTGGAATATTGTGCCAGTGTACAATGAAAAATAACTAATTCACAAAGGAAATGCAAAGAAAATCTGCAAGCGCAAATGAGGTCAATTAATTAAGCAATTTGCATAAATTTGAATGGTTATTTTCAGGGCATTACTGACATTTTGCACTTCCTATTCCCATCACACTGGCAAAAATAGTCTTCTGTCACCCTATTTATGTGATACATCAATCATCTCATGGGATCCCAGAATACCAGCATACAGCACAGTATAACAGCTTCTACACGCAGGCTTTCTGAACCATGCAGAAACCAGCATCCCATTTCCAGCTGTACTATCTTATCACCAGCAGATGCATTTACAGGCTGTTACAGCTTCATTCTTACCTCCAAATGGAGGAAAAAATATGAAATATGACTTAGTCTCCACTACATTTCTACATCCTGAATACCAAACAGATGGTAACAATTACAGATGGGAGAATATTTCTTGCACAAGAAGCCAAATGCTGCACAGCTCACCAACTGAAATCTGGAACGAGTCACTTAATGAATTTAGTTTATCCAGAACTAAATTGGTGAAAAAGGATAGAGGAATTTGGCCTAACAGTTACATATTCCCATGGTTACCCTGGGAATACTACAGCAACAACCTCCTCTTAATACAGCTGTGTCCACACAGATCTTTTGGTTTCTTCCTATTATTCATGTAACAATCAAGACATGAATTAATATTTTACTATAATGCAATATTGCACCTACTCCGACATTTTTTTTTTGCAATACATTTTCCTGTTTGTTTCATAAACTGCATTATTGAGAACCGTGATTAATTTACTGAATCCTTCTATTTTGTCCCCATCTGTTTAATATAGTCACAAGTGAATTTTTCAATGGTGTATTTATTTAAATAGCAATTCCTAGGCCAGAACATCAGCTGATGCAAACAAGCATTTGCTTTACTGAAGCCAATGAAATAAAACTGCCTGACATCAGCTGAGAACCAGAATTTTGTATATCATATATGTCAAGTGTTAGCATGGAACTGAAAATGAAACCCAAATATAATTAAAATAAACACTTAGTCAACCTGGAAGAAATATTTTTAGTTTGCTCAATTTTGTATCACCTGGAGATATCTGGGATTTTTAAAAAGGTCCATTTCAAAATTAATGTTAATGTGAAAATATTGAAACAATCACTGAAATCTGTAGAACTTTCAGGGGCTGAAAATGTATTTGGACTGTTTCATAATGTTTGATTTGATTTTTATTCTTTTTAATGACCATAATTCTTTGTCTGTTGATCAATATATATTTCAAAATCAAAACAACTTTAACTCCAATAAGATCAAAATTGTTCATTTAGAAAATGTAATTTTCATCCATTTCAACATTTGTCCCCTTGCTTTTTTTGCCAGACTAGCCCTTTTCCTACAAGCATTTTTGATCAAATCATTCCAGCACTAGCAAAGAGGCAAACAGATCTGTTTCTCTAACTTGCTGCCTTTTTTCTGTTACATGAAATTGCAAAATTCTTATAAACAGCCCAGCAAGTAAGCTTTCTGTCACTTTATGCCTTGCCAGCCCATTTTGCCTTCTTTATGTTGCCGAGTACCACTGAGTCTCTCAGGTATATTATTTTAATTGTTAAAAAATAACAGCAGCAGAAGTTACTTCTTCAACTTCCACACACCACTGGTTGCTCATAAGAGACTGTTTTTTCAGAACCCACTGTGTTTCCATCTGTCTCAGGCTCAGCCTAATCATGTAGAAAGCAGAATTTCCAAAGAGCATAAAAGAACAGATACATTAAGGAAAGAAGATGTGATTAAGACAATCAACAGCTGGTAAAACACCAGAGAAGGTCCATGAGACCAGGAGATTCACTTTCCCCATACTTTTTCATCTCCCCCTCAGCTTGAGGGCTGAGCATATTTTGGTTTAAACTGCCCAGCAAAACCTATTTTATGACACCATGGATCACTGAAATCAGAATTTCTTCCTCTTAACAACTTCATAGTCAAATAGAAATCCTTCAGACCCAGTTGGAATTTGTAGTGATAAATATGTTAACAAAGAACACCCTTTCAGTACTCTCATCAATTTGGCAGTGGAACAATTCACCAGGGGTGCAAGTGTCTTGTTGAACTCAGGATTTACACACACTTTGGGGGAGTGCTAGAAGTGCTGACTCTGTGACTATGGTATGGGTGTTATTCTACTATTTTCTCACTCCCTTTTGTGAGAAACTCAGAAGATTTTATTATATTTCTGGTAGGGGAACATCAACAATAATAAAAATGCAAAATATACAAGATGGTAAGAGCATGACCTTCCCATCTGTAATTCAATGTACATTCTTATCTGAGGTATTTAAAAGCTGCAATATCTGATATAAAATTTACAACCCTCTGGGAATTAGTCTTTGACTTCCATTAGGAAATAAGGCTGAAAAAGATGCTCGGTGAGCTGAAATTCAGCTGCTCTGTGGAGAGAAATGGACAGTCCAAGCTTGCCTTTTCAGGATGAAGGCAGCACTTTTATCTGCTGTACTGTTTACAGAAAAATTGCTGACATCCTCTCATACAGGATTAAGATTTAAAGGACATATGGGCTTTCTGGAGGAGCCTGTCAGGAAGGACAATTTAAAATTGTCTAAGATATCTGCCTGTATCTTTGGCCATTCTTATGCCCTTAAAGCTCATGCTAGTCATTCATTGAAGTGTGGAGGATAAATATGCCACAAAGCCTTGCAATACATGAGCTGCATTCTGACACAAGTGTCTCAAACAGCATGCAGAGCTCTCTACAAAAGCAACCACAGTCCCTGTGCTGTGCTGTCACAGAACACACAGCCCCTGTTCCCTCAGACTTATCACCTCCATGGTATTCACTCTCCTTCCATATTCCCTCTTCTCCCAAAATAACTGGAATCAACGCCAAGCTGGTATTTTACAGAAAGAAGTGCCCTGCGTGCTTGCAGAGTACAATTCTTGCTCCTGGGCATCCAGCGGCGGCTCCCTGCCCTGGCTGTCCGTGTAATGAACGTCTCTGTGAGCAAAGGTGCTGCACCTGCAAGTGCTGGAAAACACACCAGAGCACTGCTGAGCACTGGTGGCTGGGGCAGACATGGTTCCAGGCAAGGATATAGAGATTTAGACAGAATTTGGCAAAAGTGATTTTGGTCTGTAAAGGGTTTAAATGCACATACTACCAAGTTTTCCTTCAAATTCTCAGCAGACTCTCCAGCTTTGTCTTAACTGATAAATCAGAGACAGAGCAGAATTCTGAGCACTGTCCTGAGATTGTCACTACAGATTAATTGTTACCACGGTTGCTGGAATGGATTTTGCTCCAGGCTAAGCTCAGGTATGTTCCGGGAATTGTCGCAATAGGCTGTATGGATGAGGCTCCACTGTTTGAAGGGGGAGAGGATTAACTGTATGAATGTGAGCAGTTATGTCACTTGCCTTCAGAGCCAGAAAGCAAACCCTTTCCCACACTGTCTGTTCTTTTGACACAAATATCCTCAGTGTAGGGAAGAAAATAGAGTTTGAGAGTTGTTGGGAGTGTCAGAGAATTGTGCAGGCCCAGGGCACACAAACCTGATATCACCTCACCCATTCTGGAATTTAGGAGGGTTCATGCAATGAACTGTGCCCAAAACTGGAACTAAATTCTGTTTTGTTTAATTGATTCACTCCAAAAGAAAATTCAGAAGGTAGTTTTTGCAAATTGGAAGAGCAGTGGGTCCGAGGTGTCGGGTTGCACTGGTAAGATATTTATTTAGCTGCAAAAACCCAGGGGACCCTCAGCTAGTGTAAATTTGTTCCATTGCTATCAAAAAAACATCATCTATCTGCAGGAGCAACAGACCAAGACCGAGGCAGCAGGGCTGTTACATGAGGTGGTGACAGGGATTACTCCTGGTCTTTCCCCATGAAAAGTGAGATGGGATTTGAGGAAGCCATGAAGTCTTCCAAACCCAGGAATAAGCCCAGAGAAAAAGGAGAAGGAGCCCTGAGTCAAACACAGATGATGAAAACTGGAGAGGGCAGCAGCATAAAAAAGAAATCCAAAGTTTACCAGTAATCCTGCCTAACTCCAGCAGATTGCCTCTAGTGGAGTCATGGCTCAAAAGAAATCGAAGACGACTACATTGACTGAGGGCTTGATCCAGGGTCCTTTCACAAAGCTCTCTGCAGAGCTGAGAGAAACTGATGAAATCTTCTATAAAAAATAAGATAGACTCTCTTGCCTTCGTGCTAAAATTCTTTGATAAAGGAACTCCTCAAGGGTGTTTCAATACTTTAATCTGAGCAGTGGCTAAGCATGAAATGGATGTTATTGGACTAACAGCTTCTGGGTGACTGTTCAGAGGTAATGGAATAACATCCAAATGCATTGAGAAGGAAAAAAATTTGCTGAGATAAGTGAGTTTGGGGTGATTTATGAGTGAATTTCTGGATTTTCAACAGAACTAGAGAGTTTCATAAAGGCCTATATGAAGGTGTGAGTGCTTTCATCTATTTATAATGCAAATTAGAGAAACAAGTATTGAGAGGAGAAGAAAGATACATTTCTTAATTAGAAATTTATGGAAGTTTTTTCCCACAATGAAAACAGTTATTTTTACCTGGGAGGTATTTGTAATAGTGCAGGTGCTCAGTGATATCTTGTACATGATTTTGTTGTGATTACACCATCTCTGTTACAAACCCCTACATCAGATGACCTCTGAAATATGAAAACAATCACTCTTCACTAGCATTTTCTAAGTCTCAGCTCTTCCAGACAGACTCATCAGCCTCAGGTGCTACTCCAGCCATGCCTTAATCATTTCAATCTCTGCTTGAATTGTAAGCCTGAGAGCCCCTGAATGCCCCCTGGCTGGTGGCAGCCAGACTGACTTCGTGAAGTCTGGAGGAAGACAAGAAGCTGGTTAAGCTTGTGAGCTCAAATTAAATGGCTGACAGTGAAATCTGCTAACACTGCTCCTTAGAAAAGCACGGGAGGGTTTTGGATAGTAGCTAGACCTGACAGCTTCTTACAGATTTGTGGCTTGTCCTTGGAAAGAAAAGCAACACAAAACCAAACCCTACAACAATACCTTTTCCAAGCAGTGCTCAGTTTGATACTGGCTTTTATTGTTTACTAAAGGAGCTTCAAAATATCCTCGTGACGGCCATTATCAAATGTCTTTTGGTAACACTGTCTGAGCACTGCATTTTCCAAAGGCATTTGACAAGGGCCAGTAACAAACACATTTGATGAATTTAATTTGCTGTGGGACAAGAGGGAACATTTTGATTCTGAGATTTCCTGAGCCAGAGGTTGTTTTTTAAGAGTTTTGATGACCTTTTCTTCCTTTCCCTAATTTTTTTTTTTTAACTTATTTTTTGGTCACATGAAAGCTTTTGTCTTCTGGAGCATCAACTGTAACAGATGATCTGTTTCCAATAGCAGACATAAAGAACCATCATTTCCTATTTATCTTCTCCAGTCCAGTCATGACTATACAAAAATAAAATCCTCTGCTCTTCAAGCATCTCCTTGCAAAATCATTCTGTTCCTTTTTCTCTTAGAAACTGCAGCTGGGCATTTTCAGAGAAATTCTACTGGGCTACAAGAATTAATAATGTGACCAAAGAGTGAAGTTTATGTTCACGTCACACAAAACTATTAACTCTGCCTATGCCAGTGCTGAGCTGTAAATACTGAGAGCTGTAGAGCACTATCCTACAGGTTATGGCACCACTCCCTGTAGCAAAGGGGGAAATGTCACCCTGTCCCTTGGCTGTAGATTCCCTCTGTGGAAGTTATGCTGCCATTTGCAGCTAAAAGAACCTTACAAAAGAGGTATCCATAGGCTTTGGGAGGTCCATGCTCAGGTTCCCCACTAATTGAAACCAACACTGAGGCACCAAAATTTAATCCAGAGGAGTTCCTGTTTCATTTTACACCATAGGGCAAATTTGGAGTTTATGAAATCTCACCTGAAGCTTATTAAAGTCATCCCCCCCTTCAGCCTATGTTCATCATTCACTCCTTAATGGTGCTTTTTTGGGGTGTAACTCACTAGGGAAGATCACAGGTCACTGCCTGGCTGAAGTTAAAGGTCTTCTGCTTTCTTCAACATTGAGAGGTTTTGGGGGATTTCTCTGCTGGATCTTCTGCTATATAATATTAATTGTTTAAGTGCAGTATAACCTACTAAATCACTTATCTGGCGAATTGCTGATGACATTCCATGGCTCTTTTATTAACTTTCAGACTGACTGGCCAGTCAGGTGAGTATCTGAGCTAGGCTGTAAATCCTAGCTGATATCCCTAAATGCATTTCCTAGCACTAATTTAACCTTGTCTTTACAAACAATTGATAGTACACAGACTCACTTTAAGACCTGCTTCTACAGATGAAGATTTTAAGGGTTCTTCATCGAATCCCTGAGAAGTTTTTGGCGAGCCCAAGCAGGAGCTGAAGCCATGAGCCATGTCTGCATTAAGTTTAGAGTTGTTTATTTTCACAGTTCAATGCTGCAGACAATGTCACCAGATTTCTTAGCAAAGCACAAGAAACAGACTGAAAATAAGAATGTCAAAGTCACTGTCTCTTGCACCAGCCTTCTCTGACACTTGATGTTGTTGAAGCCTCATAAATAAAAGAAGGGTAACATTCACAGTGTTCCTGTTTAATGGGGATATATTTCATAAGTCACACATTTAAAAATATGTTTCTCCTTTGTAAACAAAACTAAAGCCTCCACTTCAGTATGTTTCATTTTCCTCTCCCAATGAAAGATTTCATGATTTTTCCTTAATACTCAATCTGAAGAAGAGTTCAGATTCATGGCAGATAAAAATGTAGGAGAAACAAAAGAAGAAGGAAATAAAGACGATGTGAGCGAGGTGATATGTGCACATAATTTTACTTGGTTGAATCTGGAACAACCACAGTGCTCCTGTACTATAGCTACAGGAGATTTATCCAGGTGATCTGCCATGAGCAACCACGAGATCATGAAAGGTCTATTGTACACCTGCAGTACTTTCTAATTCAATGCTGCACATCCATTCCACTTTCTCCTTTCATCTATTACATTTTCAGTTTAGCATGGAAATATTTATGTGGCAAATCTCAAATAATAAATTTTTTTAAATCTCAGATATATTTTTTCATAAGATGAAAACTGTACAGAAACCAGAGATTCATTTTCCCTGCTGTTTGTAACATTTGTACATCAGTATTTCCAAAAGGTTCTACATTTTATTTTAGTTATAGAAATCTTTAAAACATTCCCAACACTTATTAGGTTTCCTCTTTCCATTCACAGCTCTAAGGTATTTCAGGGCAGCTTTGGAATTCCCTTTAACATGTTTGCCAGAAGACTGATACTGTATTGCTAATTTTTTTCCTCCTCATGATTAAAATAGCATAATATTAACTAGCCCAGATAAGGTATGTTTTTATCCCAATGAAATAAATCTTTTAACATGAATGGTCAAACATATTTGACTAATAAAAATACCCCAGACACATTGATACTTCAGTCAAGGAGCCGTTTTATCATTCATTAGAAACAAACCTGAATTCTGAAGCCTTTGGGAAAGACTGTTTACAAAATAAATGGGAAAAGATCTTGCAAAAAATATTTTAAACAGTCTTATTTTAAAAGCCTTATTTTTTCAAACCTATGCTTACCTGCATACATTATGCAAGGCCAGTAATGAAGGGGTACTTCTAAACAAATCCAAGTAAAGACAACCAACAGGGTTTTAATCCACAGATAAAATCCAAATCCATTAAGAAAAGTTTATATGGAAGGTAATACCTCTTTTTTTTTAATCATTTTTCTAAAGTTATTGCTATATATTGTGGGGAGGAAAAAAAAAGACACTTTTGAGTTCAGATCTGCTTCGTGTTTGAAACAAATAGTAGAAGTCAGGTTGAGTATAGGTTTAGAGTCTTAATCGAATCAACAAATTGACATAAGTAGAGTGGGTACTTAATCAAAAAGAAAAATTCTTGAGCATGTTAGAGTGACACACAGAGAAAAAGGGATTTTCACAGCATTTCTAACCACAAGCAAAAATAAACATAAAATGGTAGCCCTTTAGAACTAAACATTTTCTGTAAAATATCTCAAGGGTGTAATCAAGTGAAGTGTGCGTTGTGGGAGAATGACCCTATGTATGTTTGTATTTTTTTTAATCAATAGCCAATATTTAAAGCTATTAATATAAAATTGGAGACATACATTTAAACCCTTTCCTGACTCAGAGATATAGGGCTGTTACATATTAAAAGTAAGGCTCTGAAATTCTCTTGGAAAGAAAAACCCCTCTTTACTCTTCCATATAATATGTTAAGAATCTTAATTTTATCACAGAAAGGGAAGGGCATTCCATAAAATTAAAAAAAAAAAAATCAGTCATACACTGGGAAAATCATCTCCTCTGCACCTCTGTCAATAACTTACAGAATTAGATCATGGATCCAGGGGAATAATTTCATGAGCGGGTGGAAGTAAAGAGCTGTTAGTCTTCAGTGAGCCAGCCAATGAGCTGGGACATAAACCAAGCTTTTCCTATGTGTGTGTCATAACAATTTGCCTGCAGTTTTTTAATGCCTGATTTGAAAGCATCAGAAAACTGAGGGGTGAGGGGCAGCTATTTTAATGAGATTTTTACTGCAAAGTAGTGTTGGAAAATGTGCAATTAGCAGTGTGCATTTGCCTCAATTTTTCTGAAGAATTTGAGTCAGGGAAAAAGAACCACCACCACAAAAAAAACCCCAAACAACAACAACAAAACACAAACAAATCCCACAAAAACAAACAAACAAACAAAACACCCCACATGAAAATCAAGACCGCAATGATATCCTAAAGCAAATCACTGGAAAAACTAAGACTATTCAAACACAATATAAAATTTGCATACTAGCATTTGTCACATTGTAAATGGGGTTTTTTTACACTCTAACAGCAAACATTCAAAATTCTTTTATAGGAGTTAAGGGTCAGCCCTAAAACTGGATCACATGGCATTTCTGATCATGCTTCACTAGTTGTGGGCTCTGCTCAATTAGGAGATAGGTAATTTGAACATCCTTTTTTTGTATTTTGATTTATCTAATTATCCCCTCCTCATTCACAGAAGTAATATAAGTCTATCACTTTTGCTTTACCAAATTTATGACAGTATTCTGCTTCTTGGCACTTGGAAGTGTCTGGAAGTAATTCTATCAAATAAGCACTCACCCTTGATAATTACTTTCTGTATTTTATATGTAAAATGTAAGACCAACAGAAGGCCAATTTATCTGACAAGGAAAAAGTAATAAAATTAGCTTTCTATTGATCTTCCCCCGCTGCCCTTGCAAGAATGATAAAGGCATAACTTCAGCAGGTTCATCACAGTTTTGTTGTCAGTTTGAACACAGAGAAGCATCTTACCTGTAATGCTGTTAATTAAATGCAAAACGTATTATGTAGCTCTTTATATGTTGAAAGGCTGAGCAACCCCAGCTCTCTAAACCTGACTTCACAAAGGAGGTATTTCAGCCCTACCTATTATTTGTGGCCACTGCTGGACCCACACTAGCAGATCCTCATTTAAATTAAATACTCAGCGTGGGGGTTTCATGAGTGGAGGAGAGAATAATTTCCCTTGACCTGCTGGTCACATTTCTTTGGACGCAGCCCAGGATATGATAAGCTTTTTGGGCTGGAAACAAACTTTTCCAGTCCATGTTCAATTTTTTATCTACCAACATCACCAAGTCCTTTTATGCAGGGTTGCTCTCAATCCATTCATCCCCTGGCCTGCAATGACACTGGGGATTTCCTCGACCTAGGTGTGGTACCAAGCATTTGGCATTTTTAGACTTCATGAGGTTCACCTGGGCACACTCTTCAAGGCTGTCAAGGTCCCTCTGGATGGCATTCCTTCCCTCCAGCAAATCAACCACACCACTCAACTTGGTGTAATCTGCACAGGAGCTGAAGGTGCACTCAATCTCCCTGTCTGTGTCATTGATGAAGATATTAAATATTTTTTGTGCCAATGTGGACCCCAGAGGGACATCACTTGTTACTGATCTCAGTTTGGACATTGAGCTCCTGACTGACACACTTTGGATGCAGCCATCCAGCCAATTCCTTGTCCCTTTGGCTATCTATCCATCAAACTCATATCTCTCCATTTTAGAAGCAAGAATGTTGTGGGGGACCATATAAAGACCTTACAGAATTCCAAGCAGATTACATCTATAACTCTTCCCTTGTCCACTGATGCAGTCACTCACACAAAAGCCACCAGATTTGTCAGGATGTGTTGCCCTTGGTGAAGTCATATTGGCTGTTTCTAATCACTTTCCGGTCTTCCAAATGTTTCAACATGTCTTCCAGGAGGATCTGTCCCATGATCTTACCACACATGGAATTCAGACTGCCTGGTTAGTAGTTCCCAAACTCCTCCTTTTGACTATTTTTTGACAATGAGCATCATGCTTCCCTTTTTTCAGTACATGAGTCTTCAGCTGACTGCCACACTTTAAATTTGTTAGAGAGTGAGTTGGCAACTGCAGCTACTGGTTCTCTCAGTAGCTGCAGTTGATGCACCTCATCAGGTCCCAACATCTCCCAAGAGTGTCTGACCTTCATGCTTTGATTTACCCCTGGCAAAAGGGAGAACTTAAGTGGGCCCCTTGCCCCAAACAGACTGAAAAGCATTTGCTTTTTTAATAACTAAATAATACACAAAGAAGTCAAAACCCATTTGATATATTGCATTTGTCAGGTTATTTTTCATAGCACAGGTAAATCAATGTAGTAGTCATTCAATTAATGAGATACTAAAATTATCAAACGTTATGATTGTCATCGGATATATTAAATTAATCATAAGAATCAGTTTCTACAGTTATGGAACCTCTTAACATTATCAATCAGTACCTAATGTTGATAATAGGAGGAATTAAAGGGATAGAGTTATAGACTTGAAAATCAATAGGGCTCATCAGATTTCATAATACTAAATAAAAGTTAATCAAGTCGAATTCAATATCTAATTTTTGAGAATAAGCTCATCTCATTTTGCTAGACCAAGACTTAACCAAGCCTTTGCTCAAACTGTTCTGTCTCAGTGTGTCTCTAGTTCTTTCTAGTTTTGAATGCAGTGCAGCAGGAAGACATATCGTGTGTTGAAAAGATTGAATGCCTGAGAAATATATTTTCTTTAATTTCCATGTAAAATGCCAGCTGGAAAAAGCCTTTGTTTTGTTTTGTTTTACAAAATCCAGGAGCAGTGGGGAGGAATTGTTTAGAAAAACATTGAACAACTATAACAGCTTTATGACTTAAATCTAAAACAGGCATAGGAAATTTTCAGTATTACACAAAAGGCAATTAAATTATATGTATGGAGGATTATGAGGAATTTTTATCCAATATATCAATTTTCAGCTGCACATTTCTGTAGTCACTATGAGCTAATGATATGTTTAAAGTCACTACTTTGCACATTCATAAACGAGTGTAGATGTGTATGTTTTCTTTCCAGTCCATTACTTTTGGTTCTATTTTCTTTATCTTGATGTTGCCTCCTCACAGTGAACAGAAAATATATTTTCTGCATGAAACTGTAGAGATTCAAGGCATTGCCCAGCCATGAGTAGGGAAGGAGGAGGAACCAGAAAGAGTTCTCAGGCAAAGCGCTGTAGTACTGGATAATAAAGATAATTGCAGAAGAATCTGTAAATTGCTCACTTCAAAAAACTGAGAAGCTGCATATATCTAAAATGGAAAAGAAATCAGGCAAACCCCAAGTAAACTGTGTCTTCATCTGCTCAGACTATGGGAGGCAACTCTGACACATATGTCATTTCTCTAAGAGAAAATGTGGAGAAAAAAAATATTTTTCTCTGATTCAAAGTAAAAAAAAAATATTTAAAATTAATTCCATAAAATTGAATATACTATTTTGGACATATTGTGTAGGAAAAATGGATATATTGATTTTTCCAGTAGAAAATGAAGTTAAAAAAGGAAAATAAATGATAAAATTAAATAATAAAATAATAAATGAAAATCACCCGCAAAGTCTGATTTTTCACAGAGAATATTTTAATTCTTGCTTAGTGTTTTTTATTAGGTCTTCAAATGTTTTTCATATATGACATTTATGTTCTGGTTTGCAAAAAAACTTAGAGCCAAAAAAAAAAGGTAGACTGGCTGAAAAGCTGAGAAGTCTGTGCTGACCAGCCAAGTTCCTTAAACCCAGAGCTTGATTTACTTTGCTAAGAGGACTATGGAATTCAGATACCAGAAGTACTGAAACAAAAACATAAAAATTTGAGGATCTGTTTTTCATACAAAAATTTGAGGATCAGTTGAGTTGCCTGAAAAAAAAAGGATGTCCAGTGCTGGTTAAGAAGGTTAACAGTAACCAAAATATCCACAAAAAGTTGAGTGTAACACAGAGCTGACATGGACCTGCACCTTTTCTGGACTGGTGACTGGAGATCAAGCAGCATGTGCTGTAATATAACCTAATATAAGTATCATATGATATGATGTCATACAATATAAATGATAGATAATATAATACCCTAATGTCATACAATATCTTATTGTATCACAATATTCCCTGCAAAATTGACATTTCCTCAGGGAATATTTTGATTCTTGCTGATTGACTTTTCTATAAAGTATTGAAAGGACCTTAAATGTTTCCCTTCTGGAAAACACCCTTGGGCTGTCTCAAAAGATCACAGAGGCCAGTCACTAAATTGATCCCTTTCTACTTCTATGTCAAATAAAACTGAATATAGCTGAAATAATTTACAGTTTCTTACAGACCCATTTTGGTTTTCTGTGTTTCTGTGTTAGCCAGTCATCACCTCCAACAGTTTTTCTTCCTCTCCTGGAAGACCTCTTGTAAAAAGGGTCTCACTTCCTGCTTATTTGATACTGCTGGTACCCTCTAAAAAATAAAAATAATAATAAGGAAAATCTCTTCTCTTTCGATGATCAGAGTCCATCTCCAAAAGCACCTGGCTCATAGGAAATCCCCTTCAAGCAATGTAGACCTATTTTATGCATCTAAATGCCAATTTATCTATACTTATATCATAATGACAACTGTTAAAGTGCACTGGGTTACTGTGCTTTGAATACATGAAAGCAGTTCTTTGTGCATTTTGGTAAATAGATGTTTCCAGACCCTTTCAAAAGAAGGTCTCCTGAGAAATAGGCTTTGTGTACATGTTGGCTTTTGTTTAAACCCATTACAACACTGCAGATTTTTTTTTTTTCCTTCCTACAGGCTTTTTCACGAGTTTTTAAAAGCCTCATAGTTACTCTTCAATAACTGGAAACAACTCAGAATTTCTAATTGCCTATTAAGGGAGGTCAGAAGTGCTTGTACTACCAAGCAGTTCAGATCCAAGGGAAATTATGCTATTACATTATTTTTGATACTTTTGCAAATTGGCAGATTTCTTAGAATAGCATGGCTATAGTTCTGTATATATATATATATATATTTTTTTTTTTTACAGGTAGATACATTCATCTAACACTACCAAGGAATTCCTACACTCGACAGCAGGATGTGTGCAGGAATTCATAACCATGAACAGAGCTTCAGATACCAAACCTCAGATAATAAACTGTGCTGGGTTAGTGTCGGTTCCACAAAGCTCATGTGGAGGTTTCCAGGGATGGCTGAACTAGGGAGAAAAAAAGGAAGCAGCAACAGCAGCAGTTCCCGAAATATTTTGAATGTTGTTGTTGCATTTTAGTAGTTGAGTGAAAAGTATTTCACCAGAGCCTTGTGAACGTTGGATTGTGGATGAAATTAAACTGGATTATATTCAGCCTAGGAAAGCTGATTTTTGACTGTTTCAAGTAAACCAGCAGACGATTTTGTAGGTACAACATCCAAGGTGGAGTCATCTCTTTTCAGTGAGGCTTGCAGACTAACCATACTCTGAAATACCAGATTCCTTCTTGCATTGCAATAATGAGCAAATGAGGGCTAGAAATCTTCACTTTCATTTAATGCTGTTTCTAATCCTCACATCATTGAACCAATTGCTGAGTAAAGCAAGGAAGAATGTGTGAGGAAAAAAAATCTAAGCAAAATATCTTTACAGACAACATAAACTGTGTTATCTGAGCACTTCAAAACCATTAACGGACTTTATCTTGACAGCTTCACTGTGAAGTAGAGAAGTGATAATAAATTTTAAGAATAAAGACCTGAAATACAGAAAGGCCAAGGGCCAATATTAAAAACAAACCAACCAATAAATATACTAAAAAACAAACAAACAAAAAACCCCCCACCCAAACAGGAAACAAAGTAATTAACAAAAATACATTAAAATAAACATAGCTCAGGCCCTAATCTTTCTAGACTGCTGCTCAGAGTTTTGTATTCTATGATTAACATGTATGTTTGGGACCTTTCGGAGAGTAAAAAATACCTGGATAACTTGCAGTTATGGTCTTTCTTTAATGTGGACTAAATTAGAAGGCAGTCCCAGCTCTCCTTGGCTTTAGGCACCAGACAACTGGTGTCTGATTCTGTACCTGAATTGCATCACTTACCACACTCTGGGTCTTTGCAGAAGGAGTTGTTTATTTGGTATTTGTACAGATCAAACATTGTGAAGTTCTACTCTTAGGGACTCAGCTTTCTTGACGCTAAAGCTGTAATAACCAAAGGACCTTCTGAACAACAGAACAGCTGAAGAAATAAGATCTAAGTATTTGTTACTAAAAAAAAAATTGCACATGAACACAGGATATATATAGGCTAAATAAAACCTTAGTCCATTCTGTCCAGGAAATGATTCTGGGAAAGAAAAAATAATTAAACATTGAGAAAGCAGAAGGTTAATCTGCTCTTTCTTCTCATCCTGATTGTTTCATCCAGACCCCCATATTTAAATCCTTGTATTTTAAATCTGAGATTATTCAGATGTTCAATAATCTGTTGTTTGTTCAAACATCCATTTTTGTCAAGGTTTTGGTTGATTATTTTTTATACACAAAATACTTGGATTTGATTGCAGATATTTGAATATTGTTACATGTGTAATTGAGATTTTATGTAATATTCACACCTACAAAATTCAAGGTGATCTACATGCACATATATAAGTTGGTAGAAACATATTTAAAAGAGAAAAATAATTAAGTAAGTAACATTTGCTATTAATGGTCCATGAAAGTTACTGAGGTACCCACTTTCCTACTGAGAAATGTTTTCTCTGGGTTTTATTGAAGGGCCGTGCCCAACAAACACCTCAGCTATTGAGCATCCTGTGTCAGTGCAGTCTCATTGATTTTGGGAAGATTTTGTGTTACTGGATCCAGGTGCAGAACTGGAGTCAAAGTTAGGCTAGAGGGAACATTGATCCATGATGGTGTTGTGATTCCTGTGTGTCTGTGCTATTGAATCACGTCATGTTTGAAAGCCATTGAATTAAAAAGAATATGCCTGCAAATAAGTGTGAGGCTTTTGCAGACTGCAGCACAAAGTATGTCGAATTACCCTCTGAATGATTCAGCCAAAATTTCCAAATGGCTGGCTCACACAATCCACGGAATTTATAATTGAAAGTACGCAGGTGCATGAATATGGGTGCATTTCTCTTGGATGTGTTTCAGAGACCTATAAAGCCTCAGACATTACTGGAGATGTGCCGAATTAACCATAAATAATTCAGGTAGCCCGAGAACCTCTGCGTCTGCTGTTTTGCAAGGAATCTGCATGTACTGCTATTAGCTTTCCTTCTACTCACTGCAATTATTTTTGAATCAGCAGCTTGCTTTTTAGATCTGCAGCAGTTATTTGAAAGAATAGTTCTTTAAAAAGTGAAGCATCCAGGTGTGCTATGTTGAGTTTCCCCAAGATATGTCAATACATTATTTTGGGGTCACAGACTGAAGTTATGTGATTCTAAATGTCAAACATGAGAAAAAAAATAAATTACTTCTCAGCTTCTCAGGATAGACAGACCTGTTCTTATATGTAATATTCTATCTAAATTCTTGATTTCTTTACAGAAGATCAAGCCCCTCATTAAAAGTGCTTCTCCTTCTGCATTTTTGACTCTGCCTTATCATTTTTGTTTTCCTTCATTTGGTAAAACTGATTCATGAGGCACGTTTTGTTCTCATGTTCAGTTAGTTATCCTAGAAGTAGAGTAAATGCAGGGAATTAGTCAAAATTAAAAAGAGCGAGCAAAACAAAGCAAGTTACTGTAAACACAAAAGAAAAAATATTGAAAGAGAAGCTGACTATTTTGGGCTGAGTTCAGCTGTATGATCTATAGTCTCTTGAGCAAAGATGGGTGAAGTGTGTCTTCCTCTGAAAAACACAGATTTGTGTCAATCATAGAAGCCAACGAAAAGTAACTTAAAATAATGCTTTTTATTTCAAGACTTTTGAAATAGCGATGATATTTTTTCCCAAAATTCTTTTTGCAAATGCACTTGTGAAAGCAATTTGAGGCAAAAAAAAGTGTTTGTTCTTTTGCAGGTCGTGAAATAAAATGTATTTTTACTTAATGATAAAAAAATCTTTACTTTTGAGAAAAGCAACATTGTTTCTTCAGTCCAAAATATTTTTTCCCAGAGCTCACACAAACCCAAAATTTAATTATTTCCTCAGCTCTACTCCTGAGTTTAAAGGAGATTCCTAAAGGCTTTGTATAGCCCAGATATGCTTTTGATTCCTTTTCTCAATGACATTTTTCTTAAATTATATGTTTATATATTACTTATATACATTAACTTATATATTTATATAAGTGATATATTTCAGCAGAGGTAGATAATCTTGAGTTGACAGTCTGCAGTAGACTACAGTGATCTCTGCTCAAGATCCAAGGTGGTCTTAAGGTGGTTTTGCATTCTTATGTTTGTACAATACCCACCAAAATTGACTTATTCACTTGAATAATTGCACATCAGCTGAAGGCTGCTGCCTCTCTCAGGTCAGGCCACCCAGCTGAGCTTCACAGTCCGAATCACAAACTGGTTTTAAAATGAGGCAGCAAAGGAGACCCTGCTGAGAGGGTGAAACCCTGCTCTGTCTTCCTTCAAAGCACAAGTGGAATGACACACTGCAGCCCCCAAGGAATCGGTTTTTTATCAACAGCTATACACTGCATCAAATATGTTTACTCTAAGTAAGCAAAACACTGACTGAGGGAGATTTGATCACTGGAGGGAATATTAAGTTCTTTTGCTGCTTCTGGGGTCCCAATGCTGCTTCTTAATGATGTTTTGGACCTCAGTTTCCACTGTTTGTTCCTCTCTATCTTCAAACCTTATTGCCACTCTGTTTAAATTCTTATGTACTCTTCAGAATTAATTTATCTTATCCAGCTTCTTTGGGGGGTATAATGACTCTCAATCCTCACAGCATATTTACTCCAACTTGTAGCATTCATGACTGACTCTGCTCACATCCTGTTCCCATTATAAGAAATGTAGGGGGAGTGACACATATTTATATTTTTATAAAGCTTTTCCCTCAGTTCTTTGCTTGCCGTCTTAGGCTGGGTGGTTCTTAAAGCCTCCCTTACCACTGGAACAATGTTTTCCATTGACTCTGTAAAGCCCATTTATTAATCATGATATGTTGCAAAATAATTTCTAGGAAGATCCACTGAACTGCCAGGATGCTGCAAAGTTTGGTGACTCCACAGAGTCAGGATCAGCAGGGGATTCTTGGGGGACCAGAGGGAGGGATGGGGACGATCAGGGGCAGCCCCAAAACCAGAGCCCTCAGCTCTGTGAGAATGTTGCAGCTCCACAGAACAATGAAGTAATGCCATTTTCTATCAGTTGATCAGATCTGATAAACTCTTTCCAAAGTCTGAAATAAATAGGGAAAAGTCCAAAAGTTACTCCTTTGGGAGAAACTGTGGTCTATTTCCCTGACAGAAATCTCTTCTGCAAATTAAACCCATGATTTTCTTAATATAGGCAAAATAAATAAGTCTCTGTTTTTCTCTATACTATAAAGTAGTTTTCATAGAACATATTCTACTTATGATCTATCAGACTGTGTTTCCCTTCACTATATAACAAACAATACTGTGATAAGCTTTTTAAACTTTTAAACTTGCTCAACAGTTTTGTATATGTTTAACTGCACATGTGCAAAAAAAGTACACATTTCAAAAGACACATATTTAATTTTGAAAGCTTTAGGGTGTTTCTACAGTATAAAGAAAATATAAAATATTAGGAGTGAGGTTTTATACAAGGGAATACATGACCTATCTCAAAAAGAAATAGAAACCTGAATTATAGAACACAAAAACCCTTTAAAAAGGCAAGAGGCTACTGAATATGGAAATCTATGGATTTTCAAGTTTCTGACTTTCGGCATCTTTATTTTGGTGAGCATTAATAGAGAAATTGCCCTGGCAATGTAAATCCCAACAGAACTTGCAAACCTTGAATCAGAATTCATTTCCCTTTGTCTTTGCTGTAATAATGAGTATATATGGAAATAAATCTCCCATTTCTGCCTTCTTGAAGTCTTTGAAGATGGTGAGGGGGATTTTCAGCTAGATAGCAAAAGAACATGTGCAGTTTATAGTTCTATATTTCACATTTGCTATTTATATTATAGGGGTACACCCTGGGGGCAAGAGACCACTGATTCACAATAAGGGAGTTTTCAGATTCCAACAGTATCCCAGGCTGGACAAAGCCTGTGCAAACCCAAATGCCAAGTTATTTGCCAAAGGTCACAGAAAAGTCAATGGCAAAGCTCAGGAAAAACTCTTTTTGCACCCAGGCAAGGGTCTTAATGATTTGACAGTGCTGGTTTTCAATACCAGGTATTGGAGGATTGTTGTTTCTGTAAAACCATTGATTCGAATGATGCAATTCACATGGGAAATTCTGATCCATTAGGATTCAGCCCAGAGCCCAGACCTGCTGCTTTGTGCCTTGCTGGTGAAGAACTTCTGGACCTGGTTAAGAATGCAGCATCCTTTCCATGTTGAATGAAGCCTGTACATGGTACATGTTTTTCTCATGTGTTTGAATAACACCAACACAATCTCCCCTCAGTGGACCTAAGTGTTACCAGAGTAGTAATAATATTCCTGCTACCACTGTGTTGATATTTTCCTGGTATTGCTTGGGAAGCTGGGCAGAGGAACTAACAACCTTGTACTGCACTGATGCTTGAATAAATCATTCTCTCAAATTAGGTTGTACTCAAACCCATATATTATTGCTCCTCTAGTTCCCTGGAAAACAGAGGGGTTAAATAATTTCAGGATTCCACTTACCTTCTTTCTGGGTACAGAATTTCAAAACAATTTGGAAGAGAGGGTAAAAACCTATAAAATCAAACTCTCCTCCCATATTTACATACAACCTAAGAGGAAAACTGCAGACATTAGCCTGAGTGCAGGTCTTTTACACCAGGAAAACTATCAGGAACAACATTATTGTTATAATCACTGTCAAAACATGAGATTTAGAGGTGAGAAAGAATTTAAATTTTAAAGGACTTTTATGAAAGGGCTTACATTTTCCCAAGTAATATCTCCCATTAATTTAACATGTTCATTGTTCTCCTACCCACAGCCATCAAATTATTCTTCCTTTTTCACATATAGTGCTGATATCTGCTGATGGATTAGTTTGTTTACGAAGTCTGCAGCTCAACAGATTTTGAAAAGTGCTGCAATTCAAAATTTAATAGCTGGTTCTCTTGAAGTGGAAGGTCAGAATTAAAACTGTGTACCATGAGGCTGTCACTGTGAGTATGGGTTTGGTAATGGTCTCTGAGGCACAAACAGAATACACTACAGCAAAATTTATTAGATAACTTTTAAACACTCGGGAATATGTTTGAGATTGATATGTAGGCATTGGAGGCACTTAAAAAATGGATCATTTTGGGAGACCATTTTGACAAATGATGCTTCCTTCAACAATTGGCCAGCAATGGAAGCTGTGTCACTTCTAAGTGCATCTAAATTGCCTAGTACTATTAAGAAGTCATTTAAGCTTCAGCAGTGTTTTGTCTGATTCTGAAACTGAGCACTTAAAATGTATGTCTTGTCCAAACACACAATGAAAACATTATTTTTAGCTTTCTTTTTAAGCCGGCCTTTCTCCACAAACATACACACATCCCCAGCTGAAAAGGAATAAAATAGTAAATGATGATGACATGTTCTATCAAACGCATGAGTGGAATAGGATCTATCATTGTGTCAGTCTGGGTATAAGAGCTTTCTTCTAGGACTCAAGGGGATATTAAAATAAGAAAGCCTTTTTTTAGCACTCTACGTGATTCATGATTTAGACACAACATCCATGAGTTTCATAAGCCAAGAAAAAGCTTAAGCAGATACAGAGTAATACAGAATAAGTGAAATAGATTTTTGATTTAACAAACCATTCAAATGGACATAATAATTTAGACATTTCTACAGTAAAATGAGTGGGAGAAAGCTTCTGTGGAAGTTTCTACGTATAATTTACAAAGTCATACAGACCATTGCAATTTATTTCTCTTACACCCCTATGTATTTGTGCACTGAAAGAGTCAAAGTAGTGATGGGTATCAAAACCAAATCCTATATTCATTAGCCATTGGAAATTGAGCTTTTTTCCTCTGATCGATTTTGTAGCTATTTTCTCCACCTCTTCCAGTTTATGGGGAAATGTAGAGGCAGTTACAACACAGCCATTGCTCAGTCTTGCAATGGTGCACTAAACAATTTAGAAATTGATGACAGCATAAGTGGCAGCTCAATGAATGTAAAAAAAAATCTGACAGACAGTCTATTCTTATGAAAGGATGGGGATAATGATGTGTTGGCTATATACACATCTTATAGTGCTTTCAGATGTGTCTGTATACTGAGTGGCAAGAAGACTTGGTTGAGCAAAAGTAACTACTTTGTTCTCAGTGTTCTTCTTAAAATTCACTTTTGTTCTTACACGAAATAGATAAATGAACAGCAAGTTGCTGCTATGCCAAGAAACAATCCTGGCTTTCTCAGGGTCTCCACATTGTCTGTACTGCTGAGATTTCTATTTAGATTGCAAGATTTCTTAGCTAGAGAAGGTCTTTTTTTCTTCTTTGTTCAAATTCTGTGTGGTCCCCACTCCAACAGCAACCTTATTCTACAGCATGGACTTCCAGGCAGAACAGAATTTGAAACACCTATCATCAGGAAAGTGGTGTATAAGTACTTGTTAAGTGAGTGACTCCTCATGCACTGATGATAACTTGAAGAACAGTAGGAATGTTCAGAGAGCACTGGGATGGCACGGAAATTGGCACAGCAGCAGCTGTGTTCCCAAGATTGAAGACTTTGTCACTAGAAATCTGCAGCTATGAAGGTACAGATCCAAAACTATCTTTGGTTTACCATATGCAATTGCTGAAGGCAGAAGAAATTTAAAAAAAAACCCGAAAAATTACATTGCTTCAGTGGAGAAAGGAATGCAGAAAAAAAAAATGTTCTTTTCCACACAGAGGTCCAGAATCATCAGTGATTTAATATTCAAATGAATTATAGATCCTCACATACTTATCTTGGGAACTAAATATATTGTTATTTGCTTTGCTGGATCAAAATCTTTGCCTCTGAGATGCTAACACAGAAAAAAGCAAGACAGTGTCTAAACTCAGTAGCACATAAGTAACTTGCCCTCGTTTCCCTGACCACCAAGTTGGGATCTTTCAATACGCCTTTTCTAGAAGTCTTCTTGAACAGCATACCTCCTTAAGAAGAGACCTACATGCATTTAGAAAATCTGTGGAGAAAAAAAGTATTTCAACAAGCCAGCCTTAAAGCCACTAGAGCTCTTGCTGATGTGTATCAGAAAACATTGTTTTTTACAACAATATCTGATGAAATACAATGCAGTTTGAAATAAAAGCATTGTTTATAGCAAATTACAGTGAAACTGAGAACCCGTCTCTAATTATCCTTTGAAATAAAAACTGCATGGTGTACTGTAAAAAGGACTGCATAATAAATTAAGACTTATCACTGTATTGTTGGGTAGCCATTTTATCTATGTCCAATTTATTTATTTAGTAGTTAAAATTAGAACTGGATTCTTTCCAGAAGGTTTCAGTACCTGATCTGCTCTAAAGCACAGTATCAGAGCACTGAATACAGTAAGACAATATGCTTTCACTACAGTAGTAAGTGAAATTCTGCACTGACATGCAAACAGGTTCAGCTGAGTGTCCCTTACTTCAGCTTCATTAGAGTTCAGCTTACTAATCGATAACTGAGTCAGCCCTTGCTGCAGGCAGCCCAAGGAGATGAAAGTGAGAAAAAATACTGTTCTTGAAAGTATAATTTCCAGGGAATATTAGCTCAAGGGCTCACAGTTACATGCCACCAAAGCACTGACTCAGCCACTCATCTAAAATGTCACTGGAAGAATTTATCCTTGGAGCAACGTGAAATTTCTGACTATCTACGTTGTTCTGGTTAGACTTTTCTGCATTCAAAATGCTCACAGTGGACAGGAATGTGAGAAATACTAAATTCAGATAAATCAATAACTTATCTAAGAATTCATCTGTACTGTAGGCATGTGCTTGTGAGTCACTCAGATTCACCCTGCAAAAGAAAACAGAAAATATACAAATCCTACATACGCACCATTAGAGTTAGCTGATTGGTCAAGCATCCCCCAGTTTACAAAAAATCATCTGGCATTGACGTAAAAGCTCCAGTTTCTGCCACTGTGAAAAAGTTCAGGAAGAAAAAGAAAAGAGACACATCTTTTATCATTTATTTATACTTCATTTTCCTTTCGTTTTTCATTTCAACAGGAAATCAGGAAACCCGGGCAGCAGTTTAAAATAACCTGCTTACATTTTTAAAAACTGTCACAAAAGGGTCTAGTGAGCTTGCTTACTCTGTTTTTTAAAACTAGCAAATGTTTAAAGTACTTACTTGAGAACCTGAACTAGGATGTGGCAATCGTGGCATCAGCAGTTCTGTCTGTGGTTTTGACTCCTTTCCCTACTCTACGGCTTCTGGCACTCTTCCCTGTACTCTGCTTGTATCACAGCCTCATTCCTTTTCCAAAGGCCAAACTGTTTGAAGTGTTGTAAAAAGTTGCATTCCTGCAAATCTGCAGGAATATTCTTAGGGGTTTTTTTAGCAAAGAACTGCAGGAAATTACAAAAATAAATGAAGAAGAAAACTGAGAGTAATAACTAGGGTTCTCATAGTGTTTCTGTGATGAGAGCCTTGTGCATCTATTTTGACATTCCTTAAAGAAATTATGTTCATGCAATTATACAGCTTTTGTTCACATTTTTGAATAAGTTTACCCTATATATCTCTGGAACACAGTTTTCCCATCCACCTAAAAAGATCTTTGAAAAAGGTCTTAACTATAATTCTCTAGTTCCTTAAGTAGCACCTAAAAGATGCTTCAAAGAGAAGAAAGGCTATTCACATATCTTTCCTTTCTACAATATCCTGTGAAAAAGCATGACACAAATTCCATGACATGAAACCCTCCAACCTCATGGCAAGTCCAATAGCAGTACCCATTAGCAAGAGAACAAGGCTTCAGTGTTCCTTTGTTCCATGAGACAGTCATTAGTTTGTGAACAAACGTGTCTAATTTGAATGTTTCCATAAAAACTAAAAGTATCTCTTGAAACAGCTCTTGAAGGTAGTTAGCTATCACCATTTAAGCAACAGGGAGACCATCTATTTTTAAATGGAATTATTTTTAAATTAAGCTTGATCATTTATGATATTAGGGGAAAAACTCCAAAAGTGTCAGGACATAATGAAGGGTGGCAGTTTGCTGGGACTGGGGTCAAGGGGCCATGGAAACTCTCCAAGGGTGGCAGAGTGATAGCTAAGGTCAGCCCCAACATTACAGTCTGGAGCAGGGCAGCCTGGGGTCATTGGGGACAGGAGAGGACAGCACCAGCCCTGGGCTCTGGCACCTCCCTGGGGGTGGAGGGGGACTAAGACCAGGACATTGTCCCACTGACGGGATTGTCCTGGTGCATTTTGGCCAGAGGGCAGGGATCTCCCAGAGCTGGAGACCAATGTCCTGTGGTGTCACTGAGGCAGGGATTGACAGCCCAGAGGAGCTGAAATGGACTCCAGAGCCATGAGCAGAGAGAGGGGAAGAAGAGATGCCCTGGAAGAAGTGCAAAGTGTGAGTGCCCTGTGAACCCTGACAAAAAGTCCATAGAAACTAGAGTTTGTGCTAGTCATTGCAATATTTGTCTGCAATCCATGTGTGGACTAACACTATGGAATGCCACAATCTTTAATAGGATTACACTACAATAACACCACAGAGTACAGAAATTATACCATCATATTTTACAGACAGAACCCTGAGACACAGAGTCACTTTAGAAGACTGTGAAAAGAAAGAGATTTTAATCACCATGTTTCCTGTCATAAAGAAATAGACAACCATGAGATTATCATTTTGGACTGAGACAAACTGCTGTGGTGCTGTGGATGGGATGAGGCTTGCAGGGCTAATATTGGCCAAGTACAGCACTGACCCCATTAAGGTGGTGGGGAAACACATGTTGCAGTACAGTTTTCTCGGAACGAAGAAGTCCACAGGGCTTTTGTGCCATTCTTTAATATTGGAAAAGTATGTGAAATTGTGCTTATTTCATATACATTCCAGTCCTATTTTCAAGTGGTCAAGTCCTTTGGAAGGGTAAAAGTACATGCTTAAACTGATGCAGGAATGATGGTTCTTCCCTCCTGAGGATGAGATAGGACACAGAATCAACTTAGTTGCTTGAGTTCTTTCTGGGATCTGGATCATATTTATCAATTCTGGGAAGCAAAGAGTCCATTATGCATTGAGTTATCAGTTAGATCAAGAAAAAATGGAGACGGAATTATTAAGCAAATGAAGTCAAATCAACCAAGGCATCAATTCAGGATCAAGCTAAAAAAATAGACTGTTCATTATAATTGGCCCAACTATTTGTCTTTGCTTGTTTTTTAAATTTATTTTCTTTTTCCTACAGGCCAATCATTGTCACCTGTCTACTTCTTGTCATTACAGGGCACGATTAAAAAAAAAAAAAGAGAAATAACACTTCAATATGAGAGACCATTCCCCTTTTGCAATGTTCTTCTGTGTAGTGGCTGTCAGAGTTCAGGAATATGACAAAACATAACACAGAATATAACTGGGATTTTTATTTCATTTTCACAGTTAAAATACCTTTCTTGAAATTGCTTTTCATTGTTTATCTTGTTTTCACTTAAAAAAGACAGGCCCACCTGCATATAGATAACAGGAAGGGAAATGAGTTTTGGTATCTCCTATTTAAAGTACAAACATTGCTCTTTATAGTCAAAATCTTCTAAGGGATTGATGGTATCTCGACTGTATTTGTTTTACTTCTCCTCAATTCAATTTACAGAGAATGTCCTAGTGCAAGAAGCAACAGAGTAAACACAGCGATGCACAGAATAACAGCATTAAACTTCTCTCTTTTTGGTCACTTGCCAATACTCCACCTGAATATGAAATGAAGATTCCAGTGTCTCAACAAATCAGATGCTATAACTTTGTGACTTGTCTGAATCACTCAGCAATGCTAGGACAGTGAACACAAATGAATATTTTTGGACAATTAAAAAATGTGCGGTTTTTCATAAAAATCCAAGTGCCCCCGTAATTTGTCTGGGAAACCTGCAGATCAGCCCCCATGTCTGGGCTTTACTAGTGTGAAAATCATCTCGTGAAAGAGGATGGAGGGGAAAGGAAGTAGATGGCTGGCATTCACATATCATTGTGCTGTAGAGCTGGGATATTAACCAGGACACAGAGTCCCTGGAGCTAGAACCCAATCCTATTGTTTTGGTATAAACTTAGCTTTGTCATCTGAAAGTATCATTTTTACTCTGGTGCAACTGGGATCTAAGCCCAACTTTAGTAATCTAAAATAATTTTTTAAATTTTCTTCTAATTTAGCCTGAAGTATTCTTCTGTATTTGGAAAGCATGACTCTGAACAAGTCTGGAGCTGTTTCGTTAATGATTGGATACGTCTTGCCCCTGTCTTAGACCCATGGGAATCAAGGTTCCTTGGTAAATTCTGCAAAGATTCTGAAAACTCCTCCTGAGGTTTACGTTGAGGCATGGTACAAAAAAGTGTCATGACAAAGCATTCAGCTTTCTAGGTGACTCATTAGCTGGGACACTTAACCTGGGTTTTGGCTTTGAATCCAAAAATGACATCCACTTTCTGGCCCAAGAACTATTTAAAGTGAACTATGTAAAATTGGAGAAGCAAGACCTAACTCAAAATCTTCCATATAGTTCAGTGGCCTTAGCACAAGGCGGAGAGTTCTTCCTGTGCCTTTCTGTGTGCTGCTTGTTCTTCCACTCTGTACCTGTGGATGTCACATGTCATTACTGCCAAGTGTATCTACAGTAAGAAGAGTAAAAAGAAACTTGCTTTTTGGTTGCTCAAATTTTTCTGCTACTAAAATTAAGGAGAAACCCAATGTCTTTATTGTAAATTTTCATTGGAACATGAACTAATACCATGCTAAGTTCTGTTTTAGATCAATTCAAGACTCCTTATTGTCTTAGTATATTTTGAGATTTTACACTGGATTACCTTAATTCATCCTGGAATAGAAATTAAGAAATTGAGCCTCCTTGAGAAGAGATATTACCCCATTTTACCCTAGAATGTTATGAAAAGGTAAGAATCTTCTACAATGATTAAAAAAACAAACACAAAAACATATCATCTTGTGAGCATGACTTCAAATACTTTGGGATTGAAGTTTTTAGTGTATTCTGCTTCTCCTGTCTCTTCTTTGCTCTCATACAGTACATTTGCTAAGAAATAGTAACAGAGGGATGGGGTTTACTTTCCAATCAAGAACAATTCATAGTTATCTTTTTCACTTTTCAAACTTTTTTTTTTTCATTTTAATTCCTTCAGTGCCAGGTAAGGGGATCTGACTGTGGGATAGTAAGTTCTGAATTTGGATGATGTTAGAGGTAGCCTTAAATGGCTGACTGGGTAAAAGTTCTCCAGCAGGACTTATCTCTGTGTTTTCAAAAGTTCAATTGAATATTGCTCATAAATCACATTGGATGTAAAGAAACTTGACAACCTGAAAAACTTGGCACCTATTTACTTTTTTTTTCCAGCTCTAATCTGAAAGTGCTCTACACACTGATGCAAGGTGAGATGTTACTCATAATCTTCCTGCATAAATTGTAGTAAAAAAGAAAACTGTTTAGCAAATCTGCCACTAGGTGTGAAGACAAAAATAACCAGGAATCTGTGTTCCTTTGAAATCAGCACTTCCTTTCGCACCAGCCACTACCAGGTAGCTGTACTTGGACTGCAGACTTAGGCTAAATTAAACCAATGACTTAGTAGGATGTCTTCATGTCCCATTAGCCAGACTCCCTGAGTCCTGGTTGCTCCTAAATGAAAAGCCAGTTGTTTTATTTCATTGACTGGGTTAATGGCAATGAAACACCATTACATCAGGAAAACTTCTGACCTTTTGCTGCATCTTTTTGAGAACTGCGCTGCTAATGACTGTTCATATTAATTGGAAATCTGAAAAACAGATGTTTCAGTGCAATTCTTCATTCCATGATGTTCAGTCATCCTGCCACCCATCAAGATATAACAGACTCAATATAGTGTAACAGGAGTAAGCCAAGAATTTGATTAAGATCAAGTGTCAGATCTCTGCCTGTGCCAGATAACTCACCCAAACATTTAAAGAAGTTTTACTTTGTTCACTTTGTTACAACACACATTGAACCTGAGCCTCTTAAAAAACCTATCATATTACCTAGTGCTTATAAACCAAGGGAACACAGGAACTGAGGACTTGGTACTTGCTCAGATCTACCAGTCTTGCTGTCAAGGCAACAACCTTTCTTCAAAGACCAGGATAGGCTGGGTAATAACTCCTAACAGAACCTCCACATAACTTCATCTCAGTTGTCAACATTCTTAGTCACTGTATATCAAAGTGGTTCAGTTGTTCAGATGAGGTGGATCAGTTCAGTTAACTTTTGTCTTTCCATGTTTGTTCCATTCAAAGGGTGAAATTAGGAGACTAAATGTAAACTCATCATGCACCAGAAAAAAATGAAGAAACACAACTTTCAAACAGTATTTTGATAAGATATTCTAAATATATTTCTATTTTTTTTTCACTAGAGTTAGTTTCCTTTTAAACTTGAAGAGCTTGAGGTGTATCCCAGACAAAAACTTGGAACCATATTCTTTTTAGACCAGTTTCTGCAAATGTGCAGTATGTACTTTTACAGTGGCTAACAAAAGGTAGTTCCCTGTTCATCCCTTTTTTTATCCCATGAATGTTTTGATCTAATGAGGCTGCTCTTTCATGTCAGGGATACAAATTCATGTGTTGAAAACTCAAAGGTCTTTTCTTTCGAACCAGTTGATAATTTCTATATTTTTGAGGGACTCATGCATTAACAGAATGATAACATAAACCAAAAATTAACTAGTAATATAAACCCAAAGCTAACTCAAGTTAATACACTTTATTTTAAGTCTAAATTAAAATCTAAATTAAAATTCAGTTCTGTCAACAAATATGGAAACAGTGGGGGTGAATCTGTGCCTATAAGACCCCTCATTTATATATTGGAGTTTTACTGTAAGAAATATTATTGCTAAGAGGTGGAAGAGGTAATAGCAATTGTCCTGACAAATTGTCTCCCTGACTATATAAATAGCACACTTTTACAATATTAATTGAAGATAGATCCAGGAATAGTAAATACACATTTTATTCTATAAATCAGTTTGACATACTATGGCTCACTTGAAACATATCCATCAGTGGCGATCAGAAAATTAATTAATATAAGAAAAGGGAAATGAGAACAGAAGACATCCTGGAAGATTGTTCAGATTTCCAAAGGAGTTTATTAACAAAGATATATTCCTGTTGTCAAAACCCTTTTTTCAGCCATCTTTCTTCAGGGCTTGTGCATAATACCTATGAATAGAACTACGGCCATTTACAGGAGAGCTGAAGACATATGGCAAATCTCTTACCAGAATGTCTCTCTAACTTCACTGTGAGACTACACATATTTCCATAACTTTCTGAGCCATAAATCTTTAGATCAGGAAAAGAACTTTAAGTTCCTAAGTTTCATGTAAGACTCTACTGCTTCTTATATGCTGTGTGATGTGTCTCATAAGGTTCTTTTCATGTGACCCAAATTCAGGGAACATCCCTGCCATCCAAGCTGGTGATGCCTGAGGGAGAAACAGTTTCCAGAACAGGCCAAAGGCAGCAGTGGGAGAGGAGGAGGAAGCCAAGGAAGAAGCAGCAGCAGAGAAACCCCAAGGGGGATGGAGGAAGAGGAGGGATAGAGGGGCTTCAAGCCCAGAGCAGGGATCCCTGGTAAGGGATTTCCCTGTCTTTATCTCAACCCACAAACTTTTCCACCCTGTTTTCTTCCTCATCCCATTGAGGACAGGGAGTGAGAGAGATGCTGTGTGGGAATTTGACTCTCAGCCAAAGTTAACCCTGTCTGGTCCTGTTGACTTTTAGATGTGGTACGAGTTTAAGGGTCTCATAAGAGAAAGGGAATAAGAGAGTTTCCAGTTTAGAGTGACATCTTCTGTGTATTTTGCCACTTGGACCTCCTATACTCATGGGCTTACCCAAGGTGGCTCAGATTTATGAAGTACAGTCTTTAAGTCTGTAGACTTGGCCTTGTGCCAGCCAATAAATAACATGAAAAGCCTTCATGACTGCCAGAATCCCCCATTTCTGTGCGCAGCAACTTCAGCTCAGGTTCTCATGCTGAGTTATAACTCTTAGCAAGTAAAATGTTTCCTTCTTCATCATTTCGTGCGTTGGTTTACCCTGCAGACCCATACAAAGCACACTGCAGTCTCCTTTTGTAAAACTACATCACACAGATCTCAGCAGCACCAGTAACATCTTACGCTGTCAAAACCATCAGAAAGATGTGAAGAAAAGTTTTGCTGACCAGTTTCAAATTTGACTAAAAGCATCTGCACAACTATCAGACTCCATTAATCTGTAAACAGAAATTGTCTGGTCATGTAACAGGACATTAATTGCAAGAATGAATGCTAATGTAATATATAATTAATGTAACAGGATTCTGAAAACACATGCATTAGCAAAGTAAGAGTAAGTCAGTCATACCTTTAATTATCTATTTATGTTTGGGGTGTTTTCAGTAAGAGAGAAACATACATTATAAAACCCAGAAGAACCCTCCATTTTCTCTAGTTTGTTCAGCAACAAGATGTACATTTGGATTAATAAGAGAAAAGAAATTACTTGCCTACAGCAGAATATAACCTGTAAGGCATGCAAATTTGATTATCAGAGTCCTGTTACTAGTGAACTAGTTACTAGTCAAGTTTATATTCCTTAAGGATTTAGCCAGTATTTACACTACTATAACTAAAAATTTTTCTTCATTTTGACAAATTGCAGAAAATGTAACTATTTAGCATAAACTAGGTTGTAAAAGAAACAGCCATGGTAAACCAGTGTTCTCTAATTGTGACAGACTGTGTACACACAGACACTACAGCTCTCAGGGCTTGGGGTTTTTTCTATACAATTCCTACACCTGTCAACAGGAATTGTGTGGATGTATCTACAGCAGAATACAGCCATATTTCTGTTATAAAGAGTAAAATTATAAACAGAAATATTAAAGCAAAGTTTGAACCACCTTGTTGTTGAGAAAGAATGATTGAAGAAGATGCAAGGACAAACAGGGATAGGACAAGAGGGAATGGCTTTAAGCTGAAAAGGGGCAGGTTTAGATTAGATATTAGGAAGAAATTCTTTACTGTGAGAATGGTAAGGAACCTGTTGCCCAGAGAAGTTATGGATGCCCTATCCCTGGAAGTGTTCAAAGCCAGGCTGGATTCAGCTTTGAGCAACCTGGTCTAGTGGAAGGTGTCCCTGCCAGAGGGGGTGTGAGAGGCATTTGAAAATACATGATCTTTACGGTCTGTATTGGTTTAGCACAGCCTGGTTTTAGGCAGCAGGGGGCCACAGAGGTGACCCCTGTCAGAACCTCCTGGAAGTTTCCACCATGTCCAGCAGAGCCAATCTCTGATGGCTCTGAAAGATGGACATGCTGCTGGCCAAGGCTGGGCCAATGAGAGAGGCTGGTAACGCCTCTGTGATGACATATTTAAGAAGAAAATCAAAACAAAGTCACGGGTTTTTTGTTCCTAGTCAGACAAGAGAAGGAGGTGAGAATATGTGAGGGAAAACAAAATGGAGACACCGAGGTCAGTGGAGAAGGAG
>VWZT01013066.1:317701-349066 GCA_013397055.1 Pachycephala philippinensis
GGTTTGGCTGCTGCTCCTGAGAGTGGACCCACGCCGGGAAGTTCACAGAGAACTGTCTCCCGTGGGAGGGACCCCACGGCCTCACAGGGGATGGACTCTTCTCCCGGAGCAGCGGAAGAGACTCTCATTGATGAACTGACCAAAGATTCCCATGCCCTGTCTCCCTGCGCTGTCAGTGGGAAGGAGGGAGGGGCTGGGGGGAAAAGGTGTTTTTAAGGGCTTATTTTACTACTCATTATCCTCCTCTGATTTTTTTAGCAATAAATTCACTTTGTAATTTTAAGTTAAGCCTGTTTTGCCCTTGAAGTGTTCTCTCCTGGTCCTTATCTCATCAACTCATGGAGCCTTCAGTAATTTTTTTTCTTTCTCTCCTCTGCCCAGCTGTGGCAGGGGAGGGTGAGTGAGCGATTCTCGTGGGTGCCTGGCCTTGGGCCAGAGTCAAACCACGACAAAGGTCCCTTCCAGCCCAAACCATTCTGTGATCCTGTGAATCTGTTAATAACAAGACCAAGAGAGTTTTGTTTGAAAAGACAACAGCTGGAAGCAGAGGAAGAAGAGACAGAGGAAAAAAAATGCAATAGAGGTGTGTAAAATCAGATCTGGCTTGGAGAAGGTGAATAGGGAAAAATGGAAAATTTGGAGAAGACAAATGTCAGCATTAATGGATTTCTAAGATAAGGAACATTTTGACAGGGATTAGACAAATTAATGAGACAACTATCTATCACAGGCTATTAAATATGAAGAAAAGTCTTCTGATTAAGGAGGCCTCTGAATCACCTATCATTGTGCTGGGAAAATATTCCAAAAATTATTGCAATATCTTTGTCCCATTCTTGTCCCTTTTTCTTATGCCATTCATGGTGGTCAATTTTATAGACCCAATATGAGGCTATATGAGCTTTTAATCAAACCCAGAATCATTTCCTACTAGAAAAAAATTTTTTAAAATGTCATCAGTAACACAGAGTGTCTCATTTATATGCATAAAAACAATCATTCTTTTGTTTTCAGTGAGCATTGCGATACATTCTAATAACAGTAAAATCATCCTGATTACTGAAATCTATCCTGGATTACCTTTCTTTTTAAGAGCTATTGCTAGTTAGTCCTGACAATTATGATGCAAACTGCGAAATGTCTGCATTTTAGCAGGTAATATTTCCTAAGCAGCTTTTTTCTGTTTCCAGTTTTTCAAAGTTGCTTGATTCCTATGAAGTCTTATGTAGAAATGTTCCTGGAATACTCTCAGAGATTATTGTCAGAGTGAGCAAAGGTCAGGCAAAAGAAGTGCACTATTAAATCTTTGAGGAGATGACAAGAGTGTTCAGCAGATATAGGTTGATTGAAGTATGCTAATCTGCTTTTACTTTCCTGGTTTTGGCTGAGATAATTTTCTTCCTGGTAGCAGGTGTAGTGCTGTATTTTGAATTTAGGATGATAATAGTGTTGAAAATACTTGGATATTTTAGTGGTTGCATTCAGTCAGGGTCTTTTCTGCTTCTCATCCCACCTCACCAGCAAGGAGTCTGGGGGTGCACAAGGAGCTGGGAGGTGACACGGCTGGGACAGCTGACCCCAGCTGGCCAAAAGAGTATTCCAGACCATATTGTGTCATGCTCAGTATGTAAAATGGGGAGGGAAAGTTGGCTGGGGGCCACTGCTTGGAGTCTGGCTGGAATGGGTGAAAAGGTAGTGAGCAATTGCATTGTGCATCACTCATCTTGTAACTTCTAATTATTTTATTGTTATTATTGTACCTTCCTTTTTGGTCCTATTAAACTGTCTTTATCTCAATCCATGAATTTTACATTTTTTATCCTAATTCTCTCTCCCATCCCCACGGCGGGGGGCGAGTGAGTAAGTGACTCTGTGGTGTTTAGATACCTGCCAGATATCACAACACAGTTCAAACATACAATTCATCCAGATGGGCCTTGAGTAAAGTGCATTTTAAACAGGATAAACAGCAAAACTTATATTTCTGCTGGGACACTTCCAGCAATGATGTCTTACTGAATTGAGGGGACAACTCTGTGTAAATGTGGATGTACATTCCTGCAGGGATGTGCACAGCATTGATCCAGCGTGGTGAGAGGAGAGTGCTGTCTGCACAGCCAGAAGCTCACCAGGTTGTTGGCACATATTAGAAAATAAAAGCTTTTTAACGGTCTTACCCACACCATTAAATATACATACTCATTTACTCACATTCACACACTGCTTTGATTATATGATAATTTCTCCATTTTTAGTATTGCAAAGGGCTGTGAGGTAGATAAGTTGTGACTATATCCTTTTTAACCAGAAAGAAAAAGGATTTTCCATTAGCAACCAAGCCAGAGAGAGATGCCTCCATACTCTAGGCCGTGACTGGCAGGTCCTGCTTCTCCCAGTTTCTGGAAGCTTATTCTCAAAGTGGCTGAAAAAAGCCAGTCACTGGCATTGAAGGCGATAGCTCATCCACTTATTTCTTAATAGTCTCTATGATATAGTTTAATTTTCAATTAAATTCCAGCATGTGCAGAATCAACATTTTGAAATATGCACTTTAATAGATAAAAAGCCTTGTATCTTTGAAAGCTCTCTGACTGTTTTATCACATTTTTAGTTATTCCAATGAAAAAAATCCTCTGCAATTCTCTTTGTATTTCTATTGTATGAAAGGATCAAAATCTTTTATACAGCTAGCAATATAAAACAAACATAGTTCATATTAAAATCAATACTCATTGACTTTTCTAAGCAAAACAGTTTCTACCTCAAGACTCTTGGTTTATTTTTGTGTTGTATCATGAAACATCACTTTATCTAGCAATCCATATTTTTACTAATAACACTTATCCAGCACATTTTAACTTCAATTTATTTCGTGCTGATCATCCAAGCATAAGAAAACACTTTGTAAACATTATCTAACTTCAAAAAAATGAAGAATGTTCGTAAAAATAACACTTTTCTTCATAGTTTTTCTCCTTGTGTGTTTGCAGAGCCAGGTCTGTTGAGCTAACTGGCAATTGCATATTTTTCTTAGTTTTATTTATATTTTTCTTGCAGAAGTCACAAAAGGTTGTGAAGGTACCACTGCAATACTTTTATTATTATAATGAATCTATCTTTGTGCTTCTAATCTAAATCTTCAGGTCTGCTGGAAACAGAAACCCAAACTGAGCTCAAGACCTGTTTTATTAGACATTATAGAACAATAGTGTAAGGATGGGATTCATATCTTAGCTTTATAGATAAGTGATGAAGTAATAAACTGTTATTACTACCACTACTACTGAGGATGACAAAACTATCACAAAGGTCCTTTAAGTAGGAATACTCTACTATTCCTGGGAAAGTAACTCATAATTACTGTAAAGAGACATATACATTAAGAATTCATTTCTGTTATTTGCCATAGTGAAATGGTACTGAAGATCCTAAAACAAAAGTCCTAATATTTTCTAAAATGGCAGATCAACATCCGTGTCTTACTTCCTCATATTTTACTTGCTGATGCAACTTTATCTGTTCACATTTATATTATTTTTATGTTTCAAAATGTAGAAGGAATTTAAAAAGAAAATACATGGGATATTTTGATTTCTGTACAAGATATTTTTTGGATTTGTATGTAATACACTTTTTTTCTAAGTTAGTATCAATGTTTATTGCCCTTCAGGGTAATTAATTTTTTTTTCAGCTTAGATCAATATTTGTAATGTTAAGTCAATACGCCATGACAAAAATGTTTGAACTTTATGTGTATTGCTTCAAAATACATTTTGCATTCTCTGTAAGGCAGTGTTCAGTTCAATGGACAGCACATGCTAAGGTTAGAGTTGCCTGTGCTGTTTGGGTAATCCAGAAATGCTCAGTAAGCATTCAGTGAAACTTCACAGTTTTTTTCCATTCACAGAATCATAGAAACACAGAAATATTAAGACTGTAAAAGACCTAGAAGATCATCAAGCCCAATCACCACCTTGTCAACTAAACCACAGCATTGAGTCCCATGTCCAGTCGTTTCCTCAACTCCTTCAGGGATGTTGATTCCCCCACCTCCCTGGGCAGCCCCTTCCAAAGCTTAAAGTCCATTGCAATGCTTTCCATTCCATGGTGTGCATTCCATGTTGTCCATGTCTCCTCCTTGTGACCCAAGCCAGGTTTTCCTGACAACTCTACTCTTTCTCACTTACAGATCTTTGGGTTCAGTATTTGTTTTCTGCTTAACTTGAATTCTCTATAGCTCAGTTCATCTCCAGATGAACATGAAAACTTAACTTTCTCATCTGCCTACTTATTTACTTCCTCTTTTGACCCATTCCATGATCTTTTATAGCTGAACACTAACTCCATAAGGTTTCACTCCCCATTTGTTAAACAAACATTAAATTCCCTCATTTCTGTGCTGTCTTACACTTAATGTTTGTCTAGGAACCACACAGCAGAACTCAACTTTTTTAATTGGATCTTCTAGTTGGATCCTGCTATAGTACAAGAAGTAACCATGTTTGTAAGTCTGAGCTTTTGAGGTCTTTTACCAAAGTGACAATAACTAAAGAAATATTTGCTCAGTGTCTTTCTTCCTTCTTCCTGCATATAGAACACTTCAAAGACCTCCTGTTTCGTTAGGAGAACAAACCACAGTAACGCAAGCTGGTATTTGTACCAGCAGTTAGTACTGAATTTCAACTCTATTGAGCCCTCAACAAGTGTACATATGATCTAAACCTGAGAAAAAAAGACTAGCAGCAAAATGCTTCACACTCCAAACTGAAGGACACACAGCATCAAGCAGAATAAGAAAAGTAATAGTGGTTTTCAGGACTGAATCATGAAGTATGAGCAATCAATCTGTAATGTTCTTCCAAGGGTATGTAGAAATTAAACTCCATACTGCCTCAAAAGGTAACTCGGTAATTTCACAGAATCATAGGATATCCTGAGTTGGAAGGGACCCACAAGGGTCATGAAATCTAAGTTCTGGCCCTGCACAGACCAACCTCAAGGATCCCACCATGTACCTGAGAATGTCATCCAAATGCTTTTTTAACTCTGTCAGGTTTGGTGCTGTCGCCACTTCCCTGGGCAGCCTGTTCAGTGCCCAGCCACCTTCTGGGTGAAAGACCTTTCCCTGATATCCAGCCTAAACCTCTTCTGATACAGCTTCAATTTCCTTGATGCAAAGCCCAAGTGGATGAAAATGGTCTTTCCCAGTTATGACAATGAAGACAAAAACTGACAATAAAGTTTCCTGAACTCAAAAAGAATATGGGTCAAGGAGAAGAAAAGATGCATATGCATTAGCTAGTAGAGTCCAAGCTCACAATCATTATGAGACAGGCCTTTTAATTCATTAAGTTATTTTAAAAAGTTTTGGGTGCTTCTTTTTCTTTTTCAATTCTTTTTCTATTCTTTCTTCAGATATCAAAACCTGAAAACCGCACTGCAAGTGTACGTGGATCCCCAGTCCATGTCACAAGGATTTTTGCTATGACCTTTTCTTTTTTTTTCGCAGATCTTAAGTGTCTTTGAAGATAACTACACCTCACATCACAAATGTAATATTTTCTCAGAGAGTATAGACAATGCAATTTCAAAGGCAAGACCTAACTAGGATGCTAAGAATGATTTAATGAAACATCTTTTTTCGCTGCTTTGAAATCAGGTGTTTATTGCAGCAGAGAGACTTTATAAGATCAAATTATCAATGAAATTCATACCAGAAAAGGTTTCTTGGGGTGCAGAATTTCTACTCAGCACAGCAGACATACATTAGCCTCTGAAGAACTTGGAGAGGAGGACAGTGAGGCAGTGTGGGAGGGAGGAGAAAGCAGAGCTGAAACTGTCCCTAGATTGTCATCCAAAATGTATTCCCACCACTGTACACTGGTGGAAGGGCCTCGTACTTTCACTTCTACTTCACACACACCTTGAAATAAGGTTCTTCTTACCAAGAATTTGCCGAGCAATAATTTTTCTCACAGCTTGAGACTTTCACATTCTTCCTTTTACTGCTCTTACTTAATTTATCAACTTTTTGTGATTCTTATAGTTTGCATATGGAGCATCCATACCAGAAATGTGTGCATTTAATAGGCCTCCTGAGATGTATCTGCCACAGCCATGGATATAGATCGTGAGTACCCTAAAGCATCCTAAGTAGCAATAGGTGTCTGTTCATAGAAAGCTGAACTGAATCCCTTGAGCAGAAATACAGGAGCTCAGAGGAACATTCAGCTGACTTGTCAGTAAGTTAAATTAATTTTCTTTCTAGTCTCAAAGTACTCAAAATCCCATTGAAAAAAAAGGGGAAATTGGGTATGGATGGCATATGAGGACACTGGCATTCACCTGTCAATCTGGAGCTGAAGTCCTAACTTAAACTTCAGATTCATTTTAGACTTTTTATTTGATGTCTTGTAAGTCAGCAATAGTTTAATACCTAATATTCTCAATTTAATATTTGTTTTCTGGGGAAAGGCACGGTGAAGATGTGTGTTGTTCTTAAAACCAAGTGATGTAAAGAACCTAGATGCATGTATTTTTCAGAAGTACCACTTATCTGCAAGGTATCACTTATGGAAACATTTCTGCCCAAGTCTCTTTGTCATAGATGACAAAGTCTGTGCATTTCAGGATGAAGTGAATAAGAATACTATGATGCTGATGATCTGCAGTACTGCTCTTGAACAAATCAATAGATCTATTTGATTTGAGAACAGTATGCAGTATATGGGACCCTAAATTATGTGCAGTCAAACTACAAGCCTGCAAATCCACTAGCAAAGCAAAGTATCATTTCACATAATTCAGTGAAGTTCTTGTCATGAGGTATTTCTAACAAACAAATGAACACAAAACAAACAAAAAGAATTGAAGAATTTTACATAATTTAGTATCTCAGTATTCATCTCATGGAATGCATGATATCAGCAGGATTTTATGAGCTGTAGATCACTGCTATACCTCGTGGAGAAGGATGGATGTTTTCACCAGCAAGGCATTTGGCCTACTGTAGGTCCCTACTTTAGGAAAAAATGCTCTCCTTTCTTCTCAACAGATAGTCTTTTGCAATCTGTTTTCCTATAACAACAAATAAAAGCTTAAAGACAACCAGCTCAAAGCATTTATTTTTAATGTTCAACAAGATAAGGTTGCCTTCATATGAATGTTTGCTGTCATTTTGAGCACTGTGGGACTGGAGAAGAATTTGGCTTTCCTAAGATCTGTGTAGCATTTGGCATCTGAGTGCAGATGTTTTTAGTATCCCAGAGCATTGCTAAAGACCTTAAATGCGCACTTTGAAGCAACTTGGGTTACTCTGGCGAAGTCTTAGTCAAATGAAAGTCACTTCTCTCCTGCTCAGCCCATCTAGAGCAGCCATTTATCATTCACTCTTGTATTGCTTTAAGCCTTTTTCTACATCACACCTAGAACAAAATAGGACTGTAAATCAGGAATTAGAAAAGTACCAAATGATTTCAGGTCACTTGCTATACCCAAAAATAACCCCAAAACAAAACAACAACGACAAAATCAGTGATAAAGATTATTTCTGAACAGAAGAAGACAAAGAACATTTCAGTTGGGTCTGCCAAGTAGTCTGTTTATTTCGAGTGGACTTTTTAGAAAAAAAATCCTTAGTCAGAGTATAGATTTATATTTTTTAAGTAAATATATGCAAATATATGCAAAATTAGATACTATATTTTAAATTCATGTTATTTTCTTAGATTTTCAAAATATATAAATTACCTGTTAATGATTATTTTGATTGCTGCATTTGTTGCCTTTTGAAAGAGAAAAACTTAATAGACCTATATATTAAAAACCATTATTTTATTATATTGTATATTTAAAAACATTAATAGACCTATATATTTTCTGCTATGCAAAAGTATAAAAATATTGTATTTAAAACCTTGTTGTGGGCAAAAGGAAACACAAATTCTATGTAAAATCAAGAATGTGTAATTAAAATCTTAACAGCCTACTCAAAGAATTGTTACTAGTCTAGAACAAAATAAGACAGGAAAAAGTACATATAACATTTTATACATATTCACTGGTGTTTTACACCTGCTTTTTTCTTCTGTGCTTTGCTGCTCCATGCATTGTATTGAACTTACTGTATGTGAAGTGTCTCACCTTTTCCAACCTAAGTGAGGCTGAGATTCTGTGAAGCTGTGGTCTGTATGACAAAATAATATTTACTAAACTTCAGGGTTACAGAAGTAAGGTATAATGGCATTCTCATGGCTAAGGTTGTTTAGTACATATACCCTGACATTGGTAGTTAAGACATTTTAATTCCTTTCTTTACGCTTTCCCAGATGGATCATGACTTTTACCTTTCATAGCTCAGTTTAGTGTCCTAAGAAACAGAACAATATTGCGTTTGTTGCAGAAATATCATAAAGATCAATTAAATAATGCTTCAGAAGGATTTCAAGATCCTCTGAAGAGCCTTTATCTTGTGAAGTGCAGAGCACCACAGCTTTATTGCAACATTTGAGCACACATTTAGCTTGAACTGCTGGGACTTCTCATACATTTAAAGTTGAACACAAGAATAAGTGTATCAAGGAAAAGAATCAGAACACACAGAATACAAAGCACCCAGCAGGGTTGAACTCAGAAAGGTAACTAGACACGATTAAAGTATTATTTGAATTGTGTTTTCCCCACCAATTCTTGTCAGGCAACCACGAAAACCAATGTGCACTGTGACTGACGTCCTGGCTACTTTAATCTGTGAGGAGCATCAGTGAGACAAATTTTGCATGCCTTGTTCCTCTGGAGCATTGTTAGGATGTGTCCAAGTGAGATCATTAGACAGGTACTACTATATAAACCACGTTTTAAAATTAGCATCACTATCAGAATGTAGAAACTTTATTTTTTTTCCTTTTTTCCTCTCTCTTTTAATTTTTCTTTTGCTCTATATTTGTCTATATTTTTTTCTTTTTTTTTTTTTCCCATCTCCCTCTCCCTTTTGCTTCATCTCTCCCCCTTTTTTCCTTTTTCTTTTCCCTTTCCCTTTCCCTGTTACTATTATTCGAGCCTTCCTCAAGTAAAACACTGAAGTCAGAGTGGGAAGAAGAACCACAAGAACCACAGGAGCCAAACAGGACTTGTCCATTTAGACAAGAATACCAGAAAGATGCGAGGAAATTCCTGGGATTTTGTCCTTCTGTGGCTTTCAGCAAAGGGAATTCAGGCATTTTCCCAGGAAGGAGGTACTATCAGAGAGGCAGAGCTGCCATCACATCCCTGCTTTGCCCACACTGCAGCTCAGGACTGACTGTTTGGAGGAATGATGATGAGTGGGACAATTAGTCCTGAAGGTCTGGAAGGACAGCAGCCCTACTGCAGCAGTGTCCACAAATGACATTTTGCCCAACATAATTTTCCAGAGGGAGCTGCTGCTAGGAAAAAACAGCAAAACAGACCAGAACATGTTCTTGGTTGTCATGAGCACATATTGCCCATTTTCAAGCAAGAAGCATCTTCAGGACAAGAGGAATGGCCTCAAGTTGCATCAGGAGAGGTTTAGATTGGTTATTGGGAAAATTTTCTTCACTGGAAGAGTGGTCAAGCATTGTAACAGGCTGCCCAGGGAAATGATAGAACCACCACGTAGGAGGGATTTATGAGTCTGTAGATGTGGTGCTTGGGGACATGGTTTAGTGGTGGACTTGGAAATGAGGGGATAAGGGTTGGAGTGGATGATCTTAGAAGTCTTTTCCAACCTTAATGATTCTGTGATTCTATGAAAGACTATTCTGCTCACCGAGCACAGCTGAATTAGGGGAACATAAACACAGACATTGCACTTGGCTTGAGAATCTTAAAGGACACCACCACGCCCTCCAACCAACACAGTCCAGCAGGGAATTAGAAAACTTAAGTATTTAAAAATGTGTCTAATCTTTTTGCACACAAGCTCATAGCCAGGCCACGGACAATGGGCTTTCAGTGCCAGCAGGAGGTGGGTTACCAGGCCAAGTGCACAAACAATGCACAGCAGAGCCCTTATCTGCCTCTGTGGGCTGCTGGGCTGTTGGAGATTTAAAGTGTCAGCCGTCATTGTGTGGATCTGTGATGTGTGGATACTTTTCAACACAATCTCTGCTGTTGCATTGATTAAACTATTTCAGTTATCTGTGCCATCAGACCACAACGCCAAGTCATTGATTCATTGCACAAGGGTGAAGGAAAAAAGGTGTGGATTTGTTTTCACTGGTTTAATCCCCTTATCACTGCAATCGAATTAATGTATTATTTTTACATTTGTAAGACACAAAGACCATTACTTTTCACACAGATTTAGACAGAAGAAGCTGGTTATTTAAGAGTTGAAGGTCTTTACTCACCTCAAAACCATGAAACTGCAAAATTTGAAGTACCCTTGGGGCAAGCTGCTCTGGCTCTATTTTTGAGGAAGAAAAGAGTGAATTTAATTGCTGCATTATTTTATATCTGATACTTCATGAGTCATTCTGCTGCTCAGTGAAAAAAAAAATCCCATATTTGATTAGGTTTTCACTGATTGGACAGAATTGTAATATATCTGCAGAGATATTTATATTTCTGAAAAATAGAAAATAGATATAAAAAAGACAAGCAAAGACTATCAGAATGAGAAATTTAATGGTGTTTTAAATTTTTATGGAAAAACATAGATAAAAACATACCTAAGTAAAGTAGTGCCATTGAGTGCAACAGTTTATAACTAGCTAAGGAAAAAATTTACATATTTTTAATTTTTTTTTCTTACTTTTTACATCTACCTACATCCTAAGACCTCAGAGTTAGAGGGAATGATTATAACATACAGAAACAGGGCTCTAATCTCGTGGCTTTGAAGTCTGTGGCAAATTTCCCATTAATTGATAAAACCACAGGCAGTAAGACAGCTTGGTGCTTGGTCTGGCCTGCTGAGAGCCACGATCTCACAGGCTCACCTTTGTAAGGAGCTGAGCCAATATAATCAGGTTATCGAATACCTGCCTTCACCAAGGGTAACAAAAAGATTACATTTTGAATAAAACAGTGGCAATTCACACCAACAAAAAATACAATTTTACCTACCTGTGAGGTTCAAATCTGGGTTACATGTGTAAATCCTCACTTTCAGGTAGATAAGTAAGAGCTTCAGCTTCAATGAATGGAAAAATCATGATCCCCCTTTTCAAACTCAATTCTTATTGCCTTTATTGTGTTTCCCTTTTCAGAGAAATACAGCCTAATCACTGGACTATGTGTCTGACGGTGGGAAGGGAAGTATTGAATGAAAACCTTCCATTTTGCAGAGATGTGGGGCCTGCTGGTTAAGAAAATGGTGTAGGAAGTGAGAAATTTGGCTCCAGTCCCCGCATCATTTTCTTCTGTATTTAAGACAGTGGAAAAGGCCCTTGTTCCACACTGTATCCTGACTATATAGTTACTTGTGCCTCTTCACATTGCACAGAAACCAAGGCAAAAAATCTATGCCTCTTTGGCTCAGCTAGGTACATCGTTTCTTTATCTTTTTTATGAGATAGATATTTTTGACTGGAGGGTTTCAAAATCTCTATCATGTCTTTCTGCTGTAGTGATCAGTCTATGCTTTGGTAGGTAGAGGGGTAGAAGAACGCTTCTTTGGGCTGGGAGATAGATACAAGTCTCTTGCTCTCTGTAGAAATGTGCTGACTTCATGCAAAGGCTGAGTTGTCACTTTCTTTGACCCCATTTCCAAATGTCCTCTCTGAGCCTGCTGCTTGACCTGCACATTTCTGATAGAGGAAGCTGTTGTTTCTTCACAGCAACAAATTGCCTCACCACTCACACTGGAGCACTTTGGAACCAACTCTAAATGTCAAAGTACGCTTGAGACTTTGTGCTCCAAAGCAGAGAAACTGATTAGAGTCCAGATAGTCCTAAAAAAGTGGCCTAATCCTCCCAGAGTCTTGCTTAACACAAAAAGCAAGTGACATAAACTTGACTTTCAGATATTAAAGCTGTGGGAAATGAGATGGTAAAAAAAAAAAAGGGTGATTTCTCACTGATCTGGACTGCCATTTAAAGCAGGAAATGCTGAAAGTATCATCCAACACCGTGAAGTTTCACCAGCAAAGACTGAAGAATTGAAGAGCTCTGGCAACTAATTATTCACCAGCTATAGATGAACCAAGGGCAGTATTCTTGCTGGAGAACTAACAAGAGGCCTAGAAAATTTGTCAATTGCTTTTTGTCCAGAAGAATGAAGGAAAATGTTCTTCAGAAATTGTTTGTTATAAGTTGCTTCCTCAGTTCTACTTTTAATCTTTACTCTTCAGAAAGGAATTTCTGCTGCTTTTGAAGGTTTACAGTCTATGCTGTGCCCATTCCTTATGTTTACCAGTCTTTGGATGAGTCATTGCTTAGTTACTTCAGTATTTAAATGTGTAGCTGTCAATTCTCTTGGGAACCTGCATAGAGTAAGACATACAACAATAATCTGAGATGATCAACATCTCATCAACATATTTCACACAAGAGAGGTAGCAAAGAGGAGAGGTTAACTTACATGCACGATTTCCTTTTTTCCTCATGTCAGTGCCAACAGAGGAAATGACAGTCTTTTTATAGCTCACAGCTCCTTTCCCATCACTGCTTTGTAGCCTCAGGTGCTTCTCATCAATACCTGATGGTCTGTAGCTTCAAACGTATCTCTAGGTCTGAAAGTGCATCCTTCAGCCAACACTTTACTGTTCCATCACTCCTCATTGACTCACCAGTGACACACCATTGTTGTAGACATTCACCAATCCTGCTGTATCTGCCTAGGGTTTTCTAAAAGTGACATTGCAGAGTGAAAGAGACTCTATCAGATACATTTTCTCCAGGATTTTATTTTTCAGTTAAATTCTGTGATCTATTATTCTTGCTGAGCTAGAATATGTCTGCTACTGGACTCTTCTCCTGAAAACTACTGGCACATTTATTTCAGGAAACAATTTATGGTCATCATGTATTCATATCTTCAGCCTTTTAAATACTTTTCAGACATAACCATAAATTAGTTTCAACCCTCATCCAAAAGAAAGGATTTCTAAAAGTTAAATATTTAGTACCTTGATACACAGCTTCCTTTAGATGGATGTTCTTCAAAGACTGTATTATATGGAAATTCTGTCATTTAAAAAAATTCAATATGACCTTCTCTATCACTTAATCTCTATCAGATTGCTTTAACATGACAAAATGTTAGAGTATTCCCTGTATTTTTCTCAATCTATGAGCTTTTCCATCTTATTTTCTACCTCTGTCATGTTGATGAGGGGGAGCGAGAGAGCAGCTGGGTGCAATTCTGGTAGCCAGCCAAGGTCCACTGTCTGTGGGGTAAATATATTTTTAATGTTTGATTAGAGTAAAAGAAGCTTGTCATCAACAGAACATTTAGGAAGCCTTTGGAGGTCTTTTAATGTGAAAAAAGAAAAAAAAAGTAAATAATAAAATTGTGAGAGGTTATTAAAATCGAACAAGGTGAAGTGTTGCAGATACGCTAATGCACACATAGGTGTATTCTACACTGTAAATTCATTTATTTGTCACTGTCAATCTTGGAGAACTATCTGTGCTCTTTAATAGAGATCTGGTTGCTGAATTGCGCAAGAAAATTGTTTTTTATTACCCCTTGACAGAGAAGTACATTGGCATCAGGCATTTTTAATGTTCTTTGAACATTTTTAAATATTGGTACATTTTATTGGAAGAAAAATATTTCTTTTCTCAATAAATAAAAAATAAGAATCATTAATTATAGTACTTTATAAAAGAATTTAAGACCACACGTGGTCTTGCTAGAAGTAGAAAGTAGAGGTTTCAAATATTGCTGTCACTAAAAGATTTGCTCATGTTCTACATTTAAAAATCAAAATACAAATGTAGGCCATCAAGAAGAAACATTGGGGACATAAAGCTAGATATGTCTAGTTGTGGAACAGCCTTCCCAATATTTGCAAAACCTTTCAGCCTTACAACTTACCTGCTTCCCTCAGGCAGACACTTTTAGGGCCTTCTTGAGGGACTCATCCAATGAAAGACTTCCATAAACGAGACACATTTTTGTCATTGACCTATTCCGAGGCTGGGCAAGGCAATCTCCCTGTTTGCCTTTCCTCACCTTTGTTCAGCCTTACCTGGGGGAAAATACACCAAAAATCGTGGGGATGCTCTTCATGTGAAGCCTGGTCAGTCTCAGCAGCAGCTTAAGTGTTTCCCAAATTCTGTCAGACCACAGGTTCACAGGTGTGCACAGCCACAGGTAAACAAAACATGCATAAAACAAATGCACAAAGGCTCTATCTGTCTCAAGTCATGCCAGTGAGCCCAATCCTGAAATTGTGTCCAATTTACAAGAGAAACAACACTTAATTGAATCTTTAAAAACAGCTAACACAAATTAATGGAATTTCTAAAAAAAATTATTATTAATATTCTAATAGAATTCTAGTAGAAAGAATGTATATACTGATTCAAATAAATCGGTTCAGAGTCATATGACATGTCTTGGCAGTTTTTTTCTTTTTAGCTCCTGTAAAAGGCAACAGATTGCAAAACATTAAAGTATCACTCAAAACATTCCAAAATTACACCTAACAAATAGATCTGGACAGAAAGCCTTTCTTTTTCCCCTTCCATTGAGATTTAGCCACATGCTTTTATTAAATTACAAAGTAATCCTATCACAAGAAGCATGGCAGTTTCTCTATTATAGCTTATTTCCAGCAATTGACTTACCATGCATGTGTGATGGTGAAAAAAACAGCCCTTAGAAATCTATTTTGTCTCATTAATTTTGACATAAAATTTAAGACTTCAGAGTCATAAAGCATAAATCAGGTGTCATACTGCATCGATCCTTTTCGGAAAAGGGAGTTGATCATTCTTGGTTTATTTCACTAGGAAATTATTTGACTGGATTACTTGAATGTTTAATTAAATAGTCATATAACATGAATAAAGTATAAAATATCAAATAAAGTAGTATTTTGCTGTGACACAACATTAATTTTCTGTCATCAGAAGTGTTTATCTTGTTAGCTGCCTAACTTAAACTTGCTTGGCACCAATTAAGTCTTATATCTGAATACACTTAGAATATTTAAATTCCTTCTTTTATTGCCCTCTTGTTAAACTTTTAATTTTCTTTTTTGTTGCAATTAGCATTTAGGGAGCTCAATTTCTTTAATAGCCTCCCTTTAATTTACATTTTATATTACTCTACTTGTTTTTCATGAGATCAGTGGAGCAACTGCAGATTTGGTTAGTGGAAAAATAATGTGTAATAGTATACAGTTCATGAAATATTTAATTTACTTTTTTCCTAAGAAGGAGAGATTCATTCATTAGTTTTTTGGACTTTCTGTCTTCTGAGCCCTTAAAGCACTCATGTCTGAGAGCAATATTCAGTGTTATTCAAATCTGATAGAAAGGGATAGATCTTGATGATAATTCAATTGCTATCAACACCCCCTAGAATATTTTCTGCCCATGGCAGCATGGTCAGTAACACCTCATCATGGTACAGAAGTTAGAACAAGTTGAGGACTGTTTCCAATGCACGGTTTGTTGCCCTTTTTGGAGACTAAGGAAGTTCAGCAGCCAGTATAGTAGAAAACAGACTTTCATGGCCAGCCAGCCAGAGAGTCGCAGGCATATTCCATGTACTTCTCATGTCCAGTTATGCCTCAAGTATCACCCGCATTGCAAGCTCAGATCCAGGCACCTCGATAAAGGCAAGAAAAAGGCAGGATATGACATGTTTAAGTGACTCGGGTTGCAGGGTAGCACAGAAATAAATGTGGAGAATTCATGGGTTTGTGGCTGTATGAAGTCAATGTCCAGACCAGAGTACGTTCGTAGTTCTTGGGGTCTCCCAAAAATACAGACATCCCAGGTCACCATCCCTTGGTGTCAAACACGGCATGCTAATAGGGATATCCCAGCCTTGTCTGAAGTCATCTTGCTCCTGAGTCTCGCACCCTTAAAAGGTGCAATTAAGATCAAACTCTTTATTCCCTCTTCTCAAGTAATAACACTTCAGAGAAATTTTTGAAGCTTAATATTTTAGCATACTTTGAGATCGTTTCTTTAAGCAGTGTTACAACGGCAGACAAAACACTTGGAATACATGGCTGCATGTTTCAAAGGCAGAAATACATCCATTGCTTTAAATTAACCCAAAAGCCAAAGCACTCAGATCTGCTTACTGCCCACTTGTTCTAATGTACTAGGTTAACTTCCAGGGAAACTCAATCATTTTCTCTCTATCCAGAAATAATCTAAACAAGAAGTCTCCCTTTAGTCATTGTCACTCATTAATTTTGTCCAGGCATTTAGAATAAAGAGTTTTTGAGAGAAGTTGGCATTTGGTGTGGTTATTTTTAATTAGTTAAGTCTCTTTCCCCCCAGTCACCATTATCCAAAGTAAGCACTATTAGTCTGAAATTAATGGGAGGATAATGATGCAGCACAGGTTGCAAGAGCAAGGAGCTTGCTTATGCTGGAATACCAGTTTCTTTTTATCCTTGCTGGAGGCTAACACCTGGTTGAGGAAAAACCCATTATGGTTTATTTACATAACACTCAAAGTTGTAGCAATTCTGCTGGTTACAAGAAATAAGAACTTCTTGCCTCTGATTAGCCTTTGAATGGCCTTTCCTACAGGGAGAGGTGGATGTAACACCAAGAGAAAGAGCAGAGGGGCTGAGAATCAGCTCAAACATATATTTCAGGGTGAGCTGGGTAGATTTTACATGTCATGAACTAAACCCCACCCCAACAATCTGAAGCTGAATCCCACCCATCCAGTATGTCAATGCACTTCAGGGAGGGACTTTTTGATCCCCACCTGATCCCGGCCCAGGTAACCTTGCAGTTTCTGTCTGTTTGCAGTGTGACAATTGCAGTAAGTGGTTACTAACCTTGGCAGCCATCATCCCACTCCAACAGAGACTTCAGGAACACCTCCCATATTGCACGTTTCACACAAAAATGCCAAGCAGCGTAGAGTAAAACAGCATCAAATTGCCGTGCAATACCAGCATGAGAGAACATGACACTTAAGTGGGATTAAGTAGGATTAAGTGTATTAAATGTGCTAAGTGGGATACACGATGTGGGGCACAAGTGGGTGTTTTGACAGTGGGTCTTAGAAACTAAAAGCTTCTACTACAAGAATCAGCCAAAAATATGATCTTTTTTATTTCCAGATTCTAAATGATTTGTTCTAAGATGGGACTCATTTGAATTGTGATTGAACACATTTGTAATCTTTAAGTCCTGACATCATGAACAGAAGCTTCCCCATATTGTGGCATAAAAACTGCAGGCACTGAAAAGACAAGCTGTACTCTTAGAAAAACAGACACTTCCATCTCTTCTATAGCATTACTCTGGTAAAGGAAATTTTAAACCACTGGATCTCTACATTAATGTGACACATTTTTCTCCTGAAAATGCCTTATTATGCTCTATGCACAACACTAATGGCACACACCTTGTTTCCACCCCAGGTTTTTGAAGCATTAATTATAACTCAGCATCTTTGAGTCACCTATCAAGAGACAATAAAATGTTAATTTTTTAGTTCACAGCTAGAAGCTTTCAATATTTATCTATGCTAAAGATTTTTGCTCTGAGTTTGTTTTCCTTTCTTATTCCAGACTCACTTAAAGGCATACGTTGCCAGGACATTCTGCTCGTGATGTATTAAGAATTATTTTACTTACCCTTGATTGTAAGCATAGTTTAAGACCCAGAATTGTGAAAGAATAGTGTTTCAGGGAAAAAGTAAAGAAAAACATGGGTGTCAATTATAGGCACAACTTGATTCACAAAGCAGCAAAACCACTGGTGTGCCTTAAAAAAGCCAATGCCCTTCTCAAGGGAATCCTCCAACAGTCTTTCCCACCAGAGCAGACCTTATCCAAGCAGGGAGTTCTTTTGAAATACATTGAATAAGCTCCCTCCCACTGCATGAAGAGGCTTATTGGTAGCTCTGAGATGGCAAGCTGGGGGTCCAGCAAATATTTCTGCTATTGTTGCAACCCAGCTGCAAAATTTTAACATAACTCACGGCAGTGGGTGGTTTCTAATACCAAAAGGTCACCAAGTCACAGGATGCCAACTGGCCCCAATGTATCTTTTCAGCTGACAATTATTATTATCTATTATTGTTCTCTGTTTATAATAAATACATCAAAATCTTGAAAAAAAGCATCTATTCAGAGATGTAAGAATCCTTGCCAAAAATAAAGTAGGAAATTTAAATTAGACCCAGCAGCTGCTCCTAGTCAGCAAGCCAAAGAAATAGCCAATAGCAATAAAATGAAGTCCAGCCCATGCCTACATTTTATGCAAATTTCAGACCTTAATGTGTCACTTCCTGAGATACTGCCTAAAAAGACAGACCACAAGCAATTTCTTGGAGTGTGTCTTATTTAATCTGACCTGCAGTACCTACTGTCTCTTCTATTTTACAGGAACACTTTTTCTTTTACTGCCAGATTGCATTCTGGGTCACCTTTAGGATGTATCTTAACATGCCATTTATGTGATGCTCTGGTCCCAAGGGCACAGAACAGAATATAACAACTAAATCTGCTTTCTTTCCAAAGCTGACTTCTTTGATATTGCTGTTGTGAGATTACTGAACAGCAGCAGGGAATTCAACAAAAAACCCAGGGGTCAAACTTCAGTAGCTAAACGCAGGTGCTAGGTTCAGGCAGCTACTTCTGTCTCCACTGTACAGTCAGTGAGGGCCAGCTAATCACTGAGTGTTGTATCCTCTGTGTGCCCAGTCTGATGTCTCATGTAAGGGACATAAATATGTTATTTAAACCCAGGTACCAAAAGGGTGTCAGGATTACAGTAAAATGTCTACTTTCTGACCTGTATGCTTTTATATACCCAGAACAGAAGGAAATATGGTACTGTTCTGAAATTTGTCTAGAAATGTCCCTTGGAATGAAGAGAATTTGTACAGATCTGGTTTCTGCGAATAATAAGCCAAAAAAGACTCCAACCCATGCTGAGAGCTGTATCTCTTGTAACTTTCTTTTCCAATCTGATCAACATGTGGCCAACCCTTACCACTATCAAAGGAAATAGAGGAGTTCTAACATTAGCGATATAAAAATACATTTTAATTCGTAATTGTGAACATTCATACATTAAACATTTGTTGAACATTCATACATCAGCGCAAAGTGTTAGTCCAACAAGTTGTGATATTTTGTGCTAATGAGTTTCATAAAATACATCCATGCTAAATGACTTTTATTTAATCACTTTTTCAGCTTTCTTGATGTTGAGTTTGCTGAGATTCTCTTTGCTTTTATATTATGACAAAGTACAGTAACTGTTTTCTGTGGTATTTGCTCTGGTTTTTGTATTTACACTCTGAATTACTACAATACTTGACCTTTGTTTTAAAGACTTACAAGCTAATATAACTAACAAAGCACTGTTAAATCATTTTCCTGAAACTTTCAAGGTTCACAAACCTGCTCCAAAAAAGCTGTCAGGAGTTTGTATACTCAATAGTGTATCAGATAAAGTTTGCAGAAACATTATTGAAAGAAATCAAAAAGTTCCAGTGGAATTCCTACCTTTTCACTGAGGTATATTAGAAATTTTCCTGAAGTTTTTTGTTCGAGAAAACTGCTCATTTATGAAAACTGTTCCATAACATTTTCACTATTTCTTCAGTGCTCTTTATGAGGAGGGTTGTCTTTATAACATTTCTTTTATTTTATGACATTCAACACTGAAAAATCCTGATCTCACTTCTGGCATTTAGGCACTGCTTTAATCTGCAAAACAAATCATCCAAGGAAGGAAAATTGCAATTTTAGTAACCTTTTCCATGACTGCTGTAAAGTGTCCAAATGCATCATTAAGGTCAACACTCCTATATTTGTTTCGTTACTAAACTGATATAAAACTTAACATTTGTCTCCTATTGTCAACCTCTTTCCACAACTTTTTGTTTGTCTTTGGAACTTGTATGAGGCCAGCTCAGCTCCAGATATATTTTAACGTGTATATAGTCTTTGCTGGTTCTGTTTCGTTGTTCCTCTAACATACCATGAGTTTGGTTATTTTAATGGCCACTGTGCTTTAGAGATAACTTTGCTTCCTGTTCCATTTTCATTTTGAAATGGTCCTTCCAGGAAAGCATGAGTGGTAATGAAAACAGAGTTTGAAATTCCATGTGCCAATGGGAGATGAACGTCGAATGGATACGGCGTTAACAGAGCCTCGAGCGGCAGCAGAATGAGGCAATCAACCAGCTGCTGGCAGAGTGACTCCTGATCTGATGGCATTCCAAATGCACCCTTTTCATTTGCTGGAATCATCTGAATAACCAATCCCAGATTTCACAACAGCATTTCTCTAAATTTCCAACAGGACATAGGTCATTTTTGGGGGCTTTTTCAAGCTTTCCATTCCTCTTGGTAGGGCAATGTTCATTGAATGGCAATGTGTTATCACCTTAGGCAGGGATAGGGTTGTTTTCTTTTTGGTGGTATGTCTAATTTTCTTTTTTTTGTTTTGTTATCTATAAATTCTGTTATTTCTATTATTTCTCTTCATTTTCAATTTTAACATTTAACATGCTGCAGTTGTATTTAAGAAAGCCCCAAATACCTACAAATCTTTGCTGATATTAATGCACATGACAGAAATTTGAACAGCCTTCTGATTCTTACCTCACAGCGAGGAATTCTTACTTTTCTTTACTTACCCTTCTTCACTCTTGTTGTTTTACTGGTGGTTGCACTTTTTTTGTATCTATTCTTCATCACTACAGGTAGCTTAGTGCAGAAGGAAGCACTCTCAGCTCTGTTCCTGGGAAGCTGTTGACACAGTTTCTGTTTACTTTACCACAAGCAGGGCTTGTTTGTACTGAGTAAGTATTTATTTATATTCAACTTTAGCATAAGACTCCATTTTAAAAAGAACTGAACTTTCACAATTTCAGGATTCAAGTTACCACACGAATAAGTAATATTAATGCAAATACACTTAGCAAATACTTTTCAGTGGTAAGATTCATCAATCAATCATGTGAATTATAGATTTTGAATTTAAATAGATTAAGTACTAGCAATCAAAATTCCTAAAAGGGTATTTTTTAGGTAGAGAAAGAGGAATCAAAGTTAGGCACAACCATGATTTGTCCCTGTTCGAGTAAAGCCAGGACAGACAAAGCATTGAAAAGATAAACTATGTTAAGATACTAAGGGAATTTGCTCTTTCAAAAGGCAATTCTGTAAAAAATCTCTTTACAGGATGGCCTTGACAGTCTAGATGAATGAGCCTAGGGCTAGTATGTGAGATTTAATGGCCTGTGACATAAATGTAGCTATATCAGGAATGAATTTGGATGAACAGAATGCATTAATACATAGATAATTCCCAAAGCAAGGTGAATCAAACCAGTATCAATAAATTAACAGGCAGACAAATTTGATATTCTGTCAGACTCAGTGTTTGTGCTGGAGGAGAAGTAATCGTCCTGAAAAAGAGTAGTAGGATGTTTAAAAAGGATCCACTTATAAGACTAAGCATGTTTTGATATATCCAAATAAGACAGTGTGCGGATTACAATGATCAAATTCAGATAACTCGTTGAGTTTCAGAAATCAAGATTCCCACTCCACTAAAGAAGAAAATAATTTATTAGGAGCTATCCATGGGAACTCATTCCGATAATTTACCCTGCAAATTCAAGGCTTGCTGTGTCCACCTGAGAAAAAGGGAAGATGCAGCTCTGTGCAGAGGGGAGTGTGCTGGCACTGCTGATCTCTGTGTCTCTATGGCCTATAGGGGAAAGAACAGGGAAAGCAGGATCTGGCTCCCAGCACTGCTGAGTGTAGGTCATTTGGTCTTATGAGATGAATCCTGAATTGTCAAAGGACCATTGAATACAGCACAACAGGAATGAAATGGGAAAACGCTCAGAGCTTTTCTTACAAAAAGTTACATTTTCCAAATCATTGTTTAATAACTTCTGGAAGATGAGACTCTGAAGAGTCTGGCAGTACCTGGTTATGGTGAGAGCTCAAGCTTTTTACATGTCAGCTCCTTGAAATCTGTCGGTTTGCTTGTGTCCAAACTATATAAACCATTTATTTTTAAAATCGTAAAGGCAAGTTTTAGAAATTTTCCAAGTCAGTGAAGAGGAGGGACAATATTCTAAGAGTTGTTTTCTTTTTTTTTTTTTTTTACTTTTTTCTCCCATCTGAAACCTGTAAACAAACAGGTGCATTTATCTGTTTAGAAATTTTAATGGAGAAAGCCATTAAAACACTGGTGAAGAAGACCCCAATGAGGACACAAGGCTGCCTTTGTACCATGTTTCAAAAGTGTACAATTAAGACAATCTGTTTTGTTCAGGCTTGATCCAATTAAGGTTTTATGGGGTTTCAGGTTATTTAAAGCTAATGTCATATTTTAAGTCTTATTTCCCCTTTCCATCTTTTGTAACATTGAGCATATGTAGCAAAGGGAAGGCTTGTGCCATTTTAATGTAAAAAATCTCTGTGGCAGGCTGAAACAAGACATAAAGAACAGAGCACAGTAACTCAAGAACTGCTTTTGTTGACCAAAGAAACAAAAAATTTGGAGCTTTCTGTTTTCTGCACAGATTTAGGAGGCACATAAACATGGAGATATGAAAATTTTAAAGTATGCTAGAGTATAAAAGAAAAGGTTTTTATTTACTCCATAGGTAAACAGGTTTTTTTAGCCTCTAAAATTGACAAGCCAGAAATTTTCTCTGTTGCTAAAGTTAGAGGAAATTGAGAAGAAATAAAAGATTTTTACTTGTTTACTTTGAATTTCCACTACAGTAATACATTGCATTTGTTTTGTGGCCATCCAACATTAAAAAGGAGTATCTTTATTCAGTAATATTATCAGTTAATCCTTATGGGACAATATGGGATTTCAGAATTTTTCAGAGAGGTGACAACTTTCTTTTTTAGGGAGTAGTTCCTCTACAAAGTGGTTTAATGTATGAAAAATGCACTCAGAATATTTACTAAGCATTAATTTTATATAACTTATTTGTGAAATGTGTCACAGGAACATTATCTTCATGGATATGTCAATGTATTTAAGATTCTGAAAGCTCCTAATACAAAGCTAAATACTGTCTGCAGGAAGCTCTGTAACATTTGAGATATCAGAGTAAGTCTATAAATAGATGAAAATTCATGTTTAGAATTACTTGACATTTTAGAAATGTCTATTTGTCACTGTCAAATTTCTTTTAAGACTTCCTAAGTACTACAAATTGCAAAGAGCAGCCAGGAACTAGTTCAATATCTCTTCATTGCCATTAAACCAATGGCTCCATTTTCATCCAGAAAAAAACTCTTGTTAGTTTTATTCCAGTTGCAGAATAATAAAACATTATGCCTGTAGATTGTTTGCATTAAAATTGTCTTTGTTCCTAGTCTCACTGCTGCGTGTCCAGTTGAAAAGCTGAAAATGACTCTTGGGTTTCTTGGTGTCTAGCATGAAACGTGGAATTCTTCATAACACCTTTAAATTAAGAAGTCTCCAAACCTTTCCCAGCATGAGCCTGCAACAGAGTGAGTGATATATATCATATTGCACAGATTCCCCTGACCCTCTTCAAAGCAGACAGGGCTATAAGCAAGTGACAGAACAAGAGGAAAATTGCACCAGGGGAAGTTCAGAAGTTACAACAGAAAGAGTTGTAAAGCATTGGAATCAACTGCCCAGGGAAGTGGTGGAGTGACCACCCCTGGATGGGCTAAACGTCTGTATGCAGCACTTGAGGACAGGGTTTAGTGACAAACACGGTGGTGCGGGGTTGATGGTTGGACTTGATGGTCTCAGTCTTTTCCAGCCTTAACCATTCTATGATTTTGTGATTCAGCTGGAAGTTGGTCATTAGTCGCCTCCATATGCATAATTCCTGTTATTCCAGTTTAGGTGTCCTAGAGTATCCCACAGTTCTGTGTGTGCTGGAAGACGTAACACACAACCAACAAGAAACCAGTGTGATGCAAGATCAGCAGCTGAATGCCATGCAGGATGACCCAGACATCTCAAACAACATTAAATGCTTCTGTTCAGACAACTTCATTATGCTCTTTAGTTCAAAATGCTTTCAAATGGCAAATAGCAGGAATGTATTATGAAAATAAACACCTTTCTACCACTATACTCTGTGTGTGTATGTATCTTAATTTTTAGTCATTGATATCTGAACATGGAGTCAAGAAACAAAAAAGAATTTGTGAAGGTGTTTGCACCCCTCCAGGGAGTAAATCTCACTGGTGAATTTGAATCTTTCTGAGAGAAAATCTAATCCAAATAAATACTAAAGCATGAGCAATCAGATAGTGAACTGCTGCACAAAACATCCAGGTCTGCTGCTTGCATTGTCACCTCAAGTGGAGAGGCACTGAAGTGCCTCCATTTTCGACTTGACCTTAGAATAGAATCAGACTTTCATTGTGCTGCATTCGCAGACACCCAGAGTCAGCACTTGTAACAAAAGTGCCCAAAAAGTTCAGAACTTAAGGTTCTAATGCTATTAGTGTACCAGAATGTACTGATTCCTGCCCATGAATAGCCCTGTTGAATTAGAGAACAATTATCTACAAGAAAGGAGGTCTAAGCTTTTGGAGGACATGTAAGAAGCAGCATGACAAAAGCACTCCAATATTGCAGAGGAAAGCTGAAGCACTTTTATCCATCCATCAACGCAAAGGGCAAACCAAGAAGTTGTTCATTTAATCATAATAATCTTGCTGCCACTGTCATATTTATTTTTCCTCCTTCCTAAGCTTACTTGCTACATCAGTCACTCTGAGGCAGCACCAGCGTGTTCCCCTCTGTATATTTTGTCACAGGGGAGTGCTGGCATTTGTGCCAGATGACTGTCTTTGCAGCCATGGTCTATGTGTGTGTCTTGAATTGCAGAGGAATGTCTGCAGCATATGGCAGTTGCCACTCAGAAAGCCAGGCTGGCTTTTAAACAAATGATCGTAGCGTTTTGTCAGTTTGGTGAAAGCTTTTATATCGAGCTCTCCCGTTTTCACATAGGTTCACTGCACAAATTCTAGCATAAAGTAGCACTTAAAAAAGCTTTCTGGCTCACAAATGAGAGATTTCAGAAATATAGTGATGTGGGGGTTTTCTCTCCTCATTTAATTTTTCTTGCTGTAATATGTTTTCTGCCATTTATATTCTTTTCTCCTTACGGAGGTTTGCAGGTCATATGCAAACAAGATTGGCTCAGATAGAGGAGAGAAATCAGCTACAAGAAATCTCTGCACTGCTTCTTCCACACGCTTTTCATTCAAGTTCCAACACTTCCCAAACTCTTGTTTTTTAATTTTTTGTTTACCTCCTTCTTTTGGTCTTTTCTTTCCCAGTATGAGTAAAGACTGCCCACGTTCTTTTACATATCCCTGTCCTCCCCTTTCCCCCCCCTTTTTTTAACTCTCCCTCAGAAGAGCAATTAAACCTGAAACAGTTTTGGTTTTTGTTTTTAATTGGTTGTTTGGGTTTTTGGTTTTGGGGTTTTTTTTTTTTAATGGAATGAATCTCTCAAGTATGGGTAAGTATGTCTTATGTCAGTGCACAAAGGGATTGTGGTACCAAGTTACTCTTTGCTGCTCAAACTGTCACTGAAATGTCTGTTTGAGTATTATGGCTCTGAAAATTTTAGCTTGTCTAAATGAAAGGGTATACTAGAGCAACCAAAACTTAGAATTAAATCACTTCTTTGCTGTTACCATGCAGCATTTGTGAACTGCTGAGCAGGGATGATTTTTCTTTCACATCAGATGTAGTGCTGGACATTCTGGATAAGGTATTTGCTTATATTAAATCTTGTGGTGAAAACATGGATAAACCTATGAGAAATTATAAAAGGCAGCGTTGCTTTACAGCAATCATTTCCTGCAGTAATTACCAGGTACCCCATGCATACAGCACTGACTTGGAAAAGTGAAAAGCTGCATAGAATTAATCTGTTTTGTTGTAAAACTGTGAGAGATGTTGAAAGAAATCAACAGATTCTCTTAATTAATTTCTAAAACATAGAAATAAATGCTCAAAAAAATTAAGTGCATCATGTTAAGAACAACATTAAAAGAAAATATTTCATACTTTAAGTATGCAGTTTGGTGATCATCTTGGCTTGGTTCATTACCTTTGCCCACTTTAAAAAAAAAAAAAAAAGGCATTTCAAGAGTATTTCCACCTGCTCCAAACAGATACAAAACCTGTTCATTTTTCAAAGAATGACTATGAATCTCTGCTAACTACGCAGACCTACAAGGAATGGAAAAAGCCATATTTTTTGCCACCTTCTCATAATCTCCTAGGAAGAAGTGGTTGGGAAAGCAACAAGTAGCAACAAGAGGCTTGGTTTCAAGGAGTGTGCAGAGTGGCTAACCAGCCACTCTGGTGGTGGCTGAAGCTGTATTCAATCTGATTTTGAGAAGCAGTTATGGAAAAATGTAACAATAAGTAAAGGCACTTGGCATCTCTTATGAAAGAAGAAATAAGAGCATAAGGTATTCCAAGGAGGATTTGGGGCAGCGAGACACAGGAATCCTCTCTCTCATTAGTCCACTCAGGGTATGTTAGTATTCTTTCCTCAGTCATAACTCCCTCCTGTCTATAATTATTACAGAAGTCTTCACTTATTAGAGAAAGTTCCTTTTTGTTTGCTGACTGATACTTTTGCTGATATGTTGCTTCCAACAGGATTTTCTCCTTTGTTCCCAAATTCAATGGCTATGAGATAAATTTCTTCCACATGTCCTCCTTTTATTCTATAAAATTTTATCTCTTCCGTAATTCAAGAGTACAGCCACGATATGGGTTTGTTTTTCTGTGTAAGGCCAGCTCTGCAGTGCAAATAAAACATTATCAAATTCCTTTTTTCTTGTTACAGAGTGATTACACTAAATCCACTAAATCATTCAGATGAAGAATGTTAGCAGAGGATATGTAATGTAAATATATGCACAGTGCAATCACAGATTTGCCTGTTCTCTCAAGCAGTCAGACAAGTAGAATTTGGTGACAGAACTACCCTTGTCCTCTTTTTTTTTTAAATTTTTATTTTATTTATTTATTTATTTATTTATTTATTTTAGTTGGAACCTTCAAAGACAAATCATGGTAAAGGTATACAAATATAGTCTGCAAAGAGAGTCATACTTCCTCTGTTCATTGTGAATCTCCAACATCCTTCACCAGATAACACCACCTTAAGTCTTCTCTGGCATGTTGAGTGCTATTTAAATTAAAAACTCTCTGGGGTACAGATGTCAGGAGTAGAAGTGGAGTGCCTACAGTACCACATGTCTTCAATCTGTTGAGTTGTTATCCATACAACCATTTCATCAGATGTAAGAACATTGCAGTCAGACTGTGCAAATCATAAAAATCCGTAGAGAGAGAAAAAAAAATAAAAAAAAAAAAGACAGTAAGTCCTTTAATTATAATATTAGCATAATGCATCTTCCACTTAATAGCAATTGGGACTGGTTTCATTAAGATAGTAATAAACTTTACTTCAAAGATTTCTCACCTCAGGGGGGAACAAATAACTCTTTTGCATGTGTTTTTTGACCTCAGTTACACGAGCAGTTGATGCTTTTCCAGTGTCTGGAATTCAAAACAGAGATGTGTCGGAATCTGGCCCTGAGGTCTCTGCCACCTCTGCCATAACCCCTTTCACAAATCTCCAAGGTTTTTATTTCCAAAGCATATGGGTAACACGTTCCTGTGACAGTTCAGCCGTAATGTGGATGTTTCCTGACCGTGGCAACACTTCCACAGGGGTGTGGGCTGAAACCACCAATTTAAGTCATGCAGGCCACAGAGCTTTTTTCCTTTGCTATTACTCCCTTGAACTGGTATTGAACTATGTTACCCAGAGGTTAAAAAGCTGCTACTGATCCCCAGGGCCTCGTGAGACCATCTATGCTAGCATTTATTTGTACAACAGCTAGCTCCCCGTGTTTTTACTGTAATTTAAAGGATGGCACTGAAACTTGTGCCATCTGCAGCTATGCATCTAAGCAGTGGCTGCTTTATTTCCCAGTAGTATAATGTATATTTGAAATATAAAGCTGTGCTCACCACAACCAGCTCTGGAATTAGATAAAAACACACCAGCTGGGACAGTGACTAGCGTGAAGAAGGCATTTTATGGGGTTGTACATGTATTCTCTATCACTTTCATAGACACTTGCCTGATATTAACGTCAAATGGTATAAACATGTTTTCTAAGCCTGGCTATGCTTCTGACTTTCAGTCACCATCACCTTATTAGCATTCTTCAGGTCTTTTTTTCCAACTTTCCTGTGATAGAAAAAGTCAGGAAAGTTTTCTTCCCATACCTTTGGGGTGTTTTAGTCTCTGTCTGCAGATAACGTGCCCCCTCAGGGTGATGTGTGTGGTTGTCTCCGCATGTGGGTCTTTATCTAACCCTTCTTTATGCCTCCCTGACTCACAGCATGCATTTTCCACTTTTCTTCTTTTGGGGAATAACATTTGCTTCTCTCCTTAGCTTGCTCATACTAGACTTTCCCTAACCCAGTTTCTTTAGCTGCACATGCTTCATTAGTTCTTTTTCTCTGCATGTATTTGAATTTTGCTGCCTTTTCCCTAACCAATCTTGTTAGTTTCATTCTCTTTTTAATTCTTTCTCCCTTCCTGTGGGCTCTGTAGTTGGGCTTACTGAAGGCAGAGAGGCGTGCAGAAATATACACAACACTTCTCAGTCTATTCCCATTTTTCTCAGCAATCCTGCAGTCTTCTTGAAGATGAATCCAGAATATTATAAACAAAGATGTACTCAGCCCTCCCAGATTTCTCAGAGGGGCCAGAACCAAGCCACAGGATTTGTTAGCTTGGATACAGGCACTGCAACCCAGTTAAACTGAATATTGGGTCAAAATCCAAACTGTATTATAGAGGGAAAGAAACACTTCCTGAACCACACTCTTAGTCATATGATTTGGTTTTAGGCAGTCCTGCAAGGGGCAGGAAGTCAGATTTTTAGGTCCTTTTGAGTCCCTTCCAGCTTGAGATCTCCTATGGTTATGATTCTATGAGTGCTTCTTGTGGTCCTCAAGGCTTCACCTCCCAGTTTTTCCACACACTTCAACATTGCTGTGTCCAAACACCTTATTCCTTTCTTAGCTCCTTTTTTTAAAAGCAATCTTCCTTGGGGTATAAATAGCCAAGGCATAAACCATGTCACAAATTTGCAAACCAGCTTCAAGGAGCAAGCTCTGCTATTTTATTTCACTTTACTCTGTCACTTCTCCAGTTTCAAAATTGAAGTCAGATGTATCCAAAGACCTTATGCATGCAATTTTTAAAAGAACTCAACATCTGAAATCTGAGTAACATTCTCAGGTGAGCTCTGTTCTTACTGAGGTATTAAAAAAAGAACTGAGCAGAAAAACTTAAAGTCAAACAAGACATCCTAATAAGCTCATTTAGAGAAAGGTTTTTAGGAAGCAGATTCACTTTTTAGGCACTAAACATGTGCACATATAGAGCCTCTGTGGAGGCTCTTTCAAGTATTGGTGACTTTTTAAACCTTACAATGGCCAGAAAGATTCCATTACATATCAAATAACTATTCATTCACCCCATATTCAGCCTCCTAATTTGTATTTCTCTAAAGTATATTTTACAGTAAGTTGCAGCTTCTAACAACCAGAATTGGAGACTTTCCTGTCTCACTTACTAGTTGGGCTTTTTCAGTTTTTTTTTTTTGCTTTTGCTTTGAATTAAAGTGTATTTAAAATAGTTTCTATTTCCATATGCTGATATAGCCACTATGTCAGTGAAAGCAATAACAGCTGAAAGTCATCACATCACAGAGGCCCATAAAGTATGTGACAGAGAAGTACAAATAAACAATTCCTGTAAATGCATGATAGTCTCCTTGAGCAGTGATTTTCAGTGCTAATTATGTCTGACTCTAGTTAGGTATCAGTACAGACAGTTTGTGCTCCTCTCAACCTGCAATTAAGAGACCCACTTAACAAACTTCAAATTGCATGAAGATACATTATTTTGTGAAATGTTCCCAAAGCTGATTTCTTCATAAATGAAAATTATTTAAGCAGCATTATTTGCTTTGTCACTAGAATGGCTCCGTGTGCTCTTCCTGGCCCTTATTATCTTTTTGATAAATAATTATCTGTTCTCCCATTTCTATGATGTAGACAATTCGTTATAGAAAAAAGAATAGGTTTGATAATTAATTACATGAAGGTATATTTAACCCCTTCACCTCTTTGAAATGTAATGGAGACAATAAAGAGAAAAAGACCCACTAAGAATTACCCTGTTACTTGCAGATGATTATAGAAATAAAGTTTTAATACAAAACTCCACTACCAGCCCTGGGAGTGGTGTGGAGTCTGCTCAAATTTCAGTGTAAAAAACATAAAGACCTGGAACATAAAAATGGGAGAAAATATAGCAAGACTTAATCTAGTTTAATTTTAAGCAGGAGCTGAGGGAGCTGGGTGTGTTTAGTTTGGAGAAAAGGAGGCTCAGAGGGAACTTCATTGCTGCCCACAACTAACTGAGAAGAGGTTGTATCCAGGTGGAGGCAGGTCTCTTCACCCGGGTAACAAGTGACAGAACAAAAAGAAATGGCCTTAAGTTGAGCTAGGAGAGGTTTAGATTGGGTATTAGGAAAAATTTCTTCACTGAAAGGATGGCCAGACACTGGAACAGACTGCCCAGAGCAGTGGTGGAATCACCATTCCTGGGGGTGTTTAAAATACATATAGATGTGGCACCTGGGCACATGGTTTAGTGGTGGACCTGGCAGTGCTGGGTTGAAAGGTTGGACTTGGTGATCTTAGAGGTCTTTTCCAGTCTAAAAAATTTTATGATTTTATTATTCTATATTTGAGAACAGTTAAAATAACGCTAAAAACCCAATATTAGGCAAATACAAAAAGAAGTTGGAGAAGGACTTTTGGCAAGGCTGTGTTGTGAGAGGACAGGAAGTCATGGCTTTAAACTGAAAAAGAGTAGATTTAACTTAGATATTAGGAACAAATTCTTTATTGTGAGTGTGGTGAGGCACTGGAACAAGTTGCCCAGAGAAGTTGTAGGTGCCCATGTGCCTGTGTGAAGGGGATGGTGGTTAACGGGGTTGTACTGAATAGTGTGGAACCTGACATGATGTGAATTGCATGGAATAAGGAGTGTAATGTGCTGGATTTGGCTGAGGTAATTAATTTTTTTTCATGGTGGCTGGTGTGGGGCTATTTTGGATTTGTGCTGAGCAC
>VWZT01013067.1:8137-39704 GCA_013397055.1 Pachycephala philippinensis
AGGCTTTGGGAGCGATTCTGAGCGTTCGCGGAATAAAAATGTCCTGGGAGTTTTGCGGGTGGGGTGAGGATGAGGCGGAGGTCGGGTGTCCTGAATTTTCTGAGATTAAATTGTGCTGCTAGCGAGCTAAAAAAATGTAACCGGTGTTGTCTGAAATCGTGGACTGAAATCCTGTGTGGTGGAAAGTGACAGCTGGAAAGGGGCAGAGCGCTCTGTAACCTGCAAAAGGCCCCGGTTTCAGACTTCCTTATTTTTTGATAAAATTTTTCTTGTCAGTTTTTGGAGAATATTAGAAGTACCCATTTCTTCAGAGAGGCAGCTTTCCCCCCCCTGTCAGAGACCTGCTGTCCTCGGGTCGGGGCTGTTGGCAGGGAAGGAAGGCAGGCTCCGCTGGTACCACTGTAACATCCTGCAGGCAGGCTGGCAGGAAAGGCGGCCTCACACTTCATTAACCGAGTAAATGTTCAGCTTGATCCGTGTCAGTTTGGGCTTTGGGAAACAGATCGTGCCCAACATGCCTAAGCTAGTGATTACACTGTCTCAGGGTTTTAATGTGTTTTTTTGAGCCATGAGAACAAAAATTTTAGCGTCTTGATCATCGTCTGTCTTGTAATGTACTTATTTGCAGAATTTGACGATGCAGCTAATTTGCTTGCAGCAAATCCTGATGCCACCACCATAAGCATTGATGAGCCAGTCGAAATCCCCAAGAATCAGCACAGCCGCCTGCAGGAGCCAGGGAGGGAAGAGGATGATGAGTTACTGGGCACTGATGACTCTGATAAAACAGAGGTAATGCTCTCACCCTTGCTGGTGGCGGCCTGTGAGAAAGATGGAGAGGGACTTCTTACAAGAGCATGTAGAGAACAGGACAAGGGGGAATGGATTAAAACTAAATCAGAAGAGGTTTAGATTAGATGTTAGGAAGAAATTATTCCCTGTGAGGGTGCTGAGGCCCCAGCACAGGTTGCCCAGAGCAGCTGTGGCTGCCCCATCCCTGGAAGTATTCAGGGCCAGGCTGGACGGGGTTTGGAGCAACCTGAGATAGTGGAAGCATCCCTGTCCATGGCCGGGGGTTGGAATGAGGTGATCTTTAAGGTCCCTTCCATCACAGGCCATTCTGTGGTTCTGACAACAAAAGGAGCTTGTCATGGTGATGAGGGCATGTGTTACAGATGATGTGGCAGCAGGTAGTAACAGGCTGCTCTTTAGAACCTCAGGCCACGATTCTGCCTAGAGGGAGATAAGAGACTGGCTGCTAACAGATACTGGAGGGGGAAAGAAAACCATTACATAAGCCATAGGAAGCACCACCCTGTTAAGTTTGTTTTCTGTTTGGGTACCAAAATTGTGTGACTACAGTGTAAATGAGCCTGTAATGCATAAATTGCCTGCTTGTAACACTTTCCATGTTGCCTTTCCCACCATCCAGCTGCTTGCAGGACAGAAGAAAAGTGCCCCTTTCTGGACTTTTGAGTACTACCAGACCTTCTTCGATGTGGACACATACCAGGTTAATATTCTGCTCCAGAGGAGAGCTGTTGTCTGAATTATGCCTTATCCATTGGGGTTTTTTACCTTCTTGCATTGTCAGTCAGACAAATCCTTATGTTTCATAGGTCCTGGACAGAATCAAAGGGTCCGTGTTCCCAGTCCCTGGGAAGAACTTTGTAAGGCTGTACATCCGCAGCAATCCCGACCTTTATGGTAGGTATGAGGTGTGAGAAGTTATTTTCTGTGCTAAATCTTTCGAGTTTATATTTCTTTTTACTTGCTAGCCTTAAAAAGAAGGAGGGCAGAGGAGGTGTTATTGAACTTGTTTCCTTTTAAGGTCCCTTTTGGATATGTGCCACACTCGTGTTCACCATTGCTGTTAGTGGCAATCTCTCAAATTTCTTCATCCATCTCGGCAAACCAACGTACCACTACGTGCCTGAGTTCAGAAAAGGTTTGTAAGTAGTCATTTGTGGGGGGTTTTGGTTGGGTTTTTTGTTGTGGGGTTTTTTTAAAATATGCAAATGAAGTAATATAAAGCCAGGTCATGGCTTTGATTTAGCAGAGTCTTTTGATTGATTGTTGTCTTTGAATTTTTAGAGGTTTGAAACAAGTCCTTAAGGTGGGCTGTGACTGGCAGAACCCTGTTTCTCCAGAGCATAAAGTAGTTCCAGGGTTTTAGAAAAACAAGCAGGAGCAATTAGTTATTTTTTAGCCTTAGTGAATGTCTCATTGTACAGAGAGTGAAAGCCCAGCACTGGCCACCGTGGTGCTTTCCTGGATCCATGGCCTCCCAGGAACCTGCAGGCCTCAGGCAGAAAATTACCAGATCAGATTATCACTCATATCACCTACCAGGGGCTGGAAGTTGTTACCTTCTGGCAAACGCAAAAATAAGCAAAAGATGCTCAATTGATCTGTTCCGCAAAGAACTCAGAGTGAGGAGCCAGTTTTTCTATATCTGTCTTTGTGTTATGAGGGAGGCTGGTGTCCCTGCAAAGAAACACAGCTTCTCTTTGTTTCCAAAATCCTTAGTGTACTGGGAAGAACGTTGCCACTTGGGAATGCAGTCACTTGAATAATTTCAGATTTGACACTAGCTGCTAGTAGCTGAATTTCTATTTTTAACTAAGTTTTTCCTGCCTCTGTAGTTTTTCCCTTCCGACTGAAACTGACAGCATTTTGTACTCAGGTGTAATAAAGAAATTGAAAATACCAAGAGAATTTTTTCTGAAGTTTTTACTTTTAAACTAACTCGAAGTGCTGGCAGAGTAGTGAGTGTAAACTAGCTATAAATGCAAAGTTCTCAGTTTATTAATAATTCAGACTTCATCTTTTAGAAGTATCTTCACAGGTAGCTTTCTAGTTTTCATGCTGAATGCTTCTACACCTTTGATTCTGACAGGATTCAAAGTAGAACAATAAACCTTTTGTTGTGTTTCCAGTGTCCATAGCAGCTACAACGATTTATGCGTACGCTTGGCTTGTTCCCCTTGCTCTCTGGGGATTCCTGATGTGGAGGAACAGTAAAGTCATGAACATTGTCTCCTACTCGTTCCTGGAGATAGTGTGTGTATATGGCTACTCCCTCTTCATTTACATTCCCACAGCAGTAAGTATGGCTAAAGACTGCCCCTCTCACATGTCTTGCTTGAGAAGATTTGCTGTTTCTTATAATGTTGTTGATATTTGTTGAAATTTCAGAGACTGGGAGAATCTTTAGCTCTTTTTCTTGAAGCTTGTCTAGTGTAAAGGTGTCTTGTGGGTGCTGGAAAAGCCCAGGACAGATCATTTCCCCAGAGGCAGCAAACCCAAGTAAGGTGCTGCTGGTGAGCCCAGCAGACAGCCTCAAGAACTGGGATGTGTGTGTCCCCAGGGAACAGATATCTCTGCAGGACAGCAATGCTGATGGCGCCAAGGACAAGTTTCCCTGGCAGGGGCCCTCCTCTGGCTGGGGACAGGCCTTGGAGGGAGCGGCATAACTTGGGATTCACCTTGTTGTGTCTGGGAGTAAAGCTCATCACTGCTCTTACTCTTTCCTCCAGTAACAGAGATGTGTCAGATAAAGGCTTGAGTTAATTTGTGCACGAATCAGCTGGAAGCGATGACGTGTCACAGAACCCACAGCCTCTCTGACAGCCCTTTTCCTGCCTTTTCCCAGATTTTGTGGATCATCCCGCAGAAGGTGGTGCGCTGGGTGCTGGTGGTGTTCTCGCTGTGCCTCTCAGGCTCTGTGTTGGTGATGACCTTCTGGCCCGCGGTCCGAGACGACAACCGCAGGATCGCCGTGGCCACCGTGGCCACCATCCTGCTGCTTCACGCCCTGCTGGCTGTTGGCTGTTTGGTGGGACACTGCCATTCCTTTTCCCTAATCTCCTATTTCCTAGGACAGGTGGCATGTTATGGGACAGGGAAGGAAGTGACCAGGCTTGGCTGGTCACTGGAAAACTGCCAATGTAAAAATTCCAGTTATTTTAAATGTAGCAAATATTGATTTAGCAATGTGACCCTGACAGTGCTGGTAATAAATTCAGTAATCAATTATGAAATCATAGAACATCTCCCAAGTTGGAGGGGACCCATCATGATCATCGAGTCCAACTCCCACAGAATACTCTTGAATTTACCTGGAATTCATCATAGTATCAGCAAAGCAAAAATCTTTATAGTATCCAGTGGTACTTTATTCCAATGAGTACTATGCTTAGTCCTTTAGAAGGATTAAACGTTCAATATAAAGTGTGTGCTTATGAGTTTTGGCAGGTTTACGTTTTCATACACAGTAAGTATTAGAAAACCCTGATGCCACTGAAATACACAATGAACACTTAAATTGTTTCCTTATTGCAGTGGGTAGAAGGGTATCAGCCAGGCCTCAGCTTCCAGAGCAGACAGATTTGGTTCCCCACAGCTCAGTGTGCAGGGAGGTGACAGCAAAACACAGCTCCCCCTGGATCTGCAATCCAACCCTTTCCACTACAGGTCTTTTTCAAAGGCCTTGGCTGCTAACTGTTAAATTTGAAAGTATGGTTCAGAGCACCATTTTAATTGACTGTTTCTAATCTGATAAAAACAGAAAAAGATTCAAATTTGCCATTTCAGTGTTGTGTTTGTACCTGTGTTTGGTGGGTGTGGAAAGAAGGAGCTGGGATGAGGCAGTACTGTATGTTTCTCTCTAAATAGTTTTTTTTGTCCTCTGATAATGTAGGCATACTTTTTTGATGCCCCTGAACTGGATATTCCTGCACCTATTATCCCTGCTCACAATGGAACCACAGTAATAACAAAGAGTCACTAAATAAGGTAAGAACCTAATCTAAACTTTTTTTTTCTGCAGTCATCACAGACATCTTGAAATTTTTTCCAATTACTATGGTTGAATAGAAAGGGGTTTAACAGACTAATTTGGTAAATGGGGTCTATATATAAATAACATTTATTAACTTTGTTTCAGTTGTAAGTTTTAAGTACAGATGTAAAAACTGAAAAGACTCTGAGGAACAAAGATATGTTACCTTTCTTTTCTTTGAGGTTTACTCTTGGTGAAGAGACTCATTGTTAAATAAATAATATACTAAGCCCCTTACAAAAACCCATAAGCATTTATTTGAATTTATTCTGCACAAGTGAAACTTAAGCAATAAACTGTTACACTCTGGTTTTTCTTTCCTTTTAATGTAAAAAGCAGATTGGATTTTTCCCCTTGATGTTTGAGACAATGTTTCAGAGCAGCAGCTGCGTGTGGGGACATCTGTGTAGGCTCTGGGCAGGGCTGACTCAGAGCCTGAGCCATCCATCCCTCTGGACTGCATTCCTTCTGTGGGATAGCTTGAGGATTTGCTTCCTGGTATCCAGGACTGCTGCCAGCAGCAGATGACATTTGAATTCTGTTGGATAATTCTGTGGAGCAGGTCCAGGAACAGGCTAATAGACATGTAAAGGCCAGGCCACTCCAAGTACACCAGCCACAAGTGTGTTTGTGAAAATAAGGGTATTTACTGAATAGAAGCTATATTGGATTTAAAATAAACAATATAAAAAATAGCCAAATGTGCCTAGCAAAAGGCACATAAAAAAATCACACAATCCAGTCATCCAAGTCAATTTTAGTGGTGTTTCCTTCTGCAAAATCAGTTTTTTATTCTAGATACCTAATAAGAATCAATATGACAGTAATGGATTTTAGTATTGAGACCTAAATATGTGCCCTATTGTGTCCTCTGGTGAGGAGCTGAAATATTGACGGGAGTTATTTGTCTCTTTCAGATGACAGCACCAGTTTCTCCATCTATACAGTAGTTTTATTTTAGATTATTTTTTCACTGAAGACCATGGAAACTGCAAGAATGGGGGATGTGTTTTGCAGCAGGATGGACAGCAATGTCCCATGGACATACGGACATCTCCATGCTTGCTGCACACTGACTGGTTCCATGAGGAGAGTGACCCATTGATCCCAGTCCAGAACAAAAAGGGTTTTTTGGTTTGGTTGGGATTTTTTTAATGTTTTGTTTTGGTTTTTTTGTGGGGGATTTGTTTTGTTTTTTCTTTAATTAAGTCTATGCTCGCCACACTGAATAAAGCGTTCTGAAGGCGATGTGAGATCCGTATTTTGTGCACAAAGCATCTTAACGTTCTAAAGCTGCGGGGAGGGTTTGGTCCAAGGCATGGTGGAGTTGTGACAGGACTGAACCCCCTTGAGGTGGGCCCGTGCCGCCAGCGAGGCTTTCAAAGTGTTAATAAACGGACTTATTGTGGCCTGATGTGATAGTGTATTTCCTCGCCGCCGCGGGCCGCGTTCTGTGCCCTCAGACACGGACGAGGCCCCTGGCCCCCTCAGGCGGCCATGGCCGCGCGGGGCACGCCGGGACGTGTAGTTCCCACTGCGCGTGACGTCACCCGCGCACTCCGGGGGGCGGGGAGAGCGGGCGTGCGCGCCTTCCTATTGGCTGCTGCCTGGGCGCGCGGCGGAAGTGTCGCGGGGCCGGCACGTGGGGCCGTTGGGCGGCGGCTTTGAACGGGCGGCCGGGCCGCGGCCATGGAGGCGGCGGCGGGCGGGCAGCGGGCGCTGCTCCGGCAGGTCGGTCCTCGGGCTGCGCTCCCCTCAGGCTGCGCTTCCTCACGCGCTGGGCTGGCGGGTGGCGGCGCATCCCCCCCCGTCCCGGTTCCATCACGCTGTCTCCCCGCAGGTGCTGGGCTGGCGGATGGTGTCGGTCCCCGGCCCCCTCACGCTGTCTTCCCTCAGGTTCTGGGGTGGTGAGCCCCGGTCCCCTCACCCTGTGCATCCCTCAGGCGCTGGGCTGGCGGGTCCCCGTCCTCGCTCCCTGTCCCCTCCTATTGTCACAGTGCAGGCACTGGGCTGGCGGGTCCCGGTCCCCTCACGCTGTGTCCCCGCAGGTTCTGGGCTGGCGAGTGGCCGCCGCCGTGACCTGGTCCGTGCTGCTGCTGCCCATCTGCACCGCGGCCTTCATCGTCCTCAGCGGCCTCGACCTGTTCCACCCGGTGCGCTGGATCTCGAGTAGGTGCCCGGCCGTGTTTTCCTGTTTTTGCCCTCACGTGTTTGTGTTTTTGATTTTTTTTTTCTCCGTTCTGTTGTTTTGGCCTCAGTCCCAGATAACGGGGACCGGCGGTGGTATCGTGTTACGCTTGTGTTTTGAATGGTCTTTGGCCTTTGAAATGTTTCTGTGTTACAAACACAGCAGCCACAGTGCACCCTAGGTAGGAGTAAGTGTTGCAAGTTCATGTGAGTATATCCCTCGCTGAAGAAAAAAAACAGGTTAAGTGCTTTAGTTGTGTGTTCTGAGTACTTGGACACCCTTCCCCTTCCACCCTGTGCAGCTGTTGTTTACATAAACAGCTTCAGTTTTCTCTATGGTGCGCTGAATCCTGAGAGAAATTCCTGAAGCAGACACTCTGCACGGTGAGAATAACTTCCCCCTGAGTGCCTACAACGAAAACTGAGAGGTGTTTAGCTGGAAGCTCGATGCCTGTGACCACTGAGCTGCTTCAGGCAGAGAGAATTGACTTCCTTCCTCCTTTGAAAATAGAAAAGCCCAAAAGAACCACTCTGTAAGAAATTTCTTCCCTTTTTAGTGTGGCTGGATGGCTGCAGCTTTTCTTAAATGAAGGGAATGTGATACTTGAGCCATAGTTTAATTCACTTTGAAAGATTTTTTTTAAACAAACTTCTGAGTGTTCACTTATAAGAAAATCAGTTATAAGTGTGTAAAATAATTTCTATGAAGTTTAAATATGCTTTTGTGCTGTGTAGCTGGGCAGACCTCATGTGGGATTAGAAAGTCCATTGACCATTACTCCCCTTTAAGCACTTAGAGGATTATTGTCAATTACTAAAGTGCTCTTTTCTGCTACTTAATGTGTCACTGCTGTGTTATTGCAATCTTCTGAACTATATATATATTTTTTTTTAGATTCTTTCAATGATTTGTATACTTCCTATGTCATCTTTTGTATCTTCCTGATGTCTGTGGTGATCATAGTAATAAGCATCTTCAATGCTGAATTTTATGCAGGTGGGTTGTGTAAATTGTTGAACTGTCTTTGATACCCGAATTAAATAAGATGATCATTTATAATTTAGTGACTGATTGTGACTGTGAAAAGTTCTTTGGTTACCATGGTGGGATTTTCTCTCTCTCTCTTTTTTTTTTTTTAAATGAAAAGTTTTATTAGTAAGAAGTGAAAATGAATTTTCTGTTTTTATTTACAGTTGTGCCATCGATACCATGCTCTCGATTAGCACTGATAGGAAAAATTATTCACCCTCATCAAGTCATCCATTCCTTTGTTCATGCTATCATGGGAATGCTGGTTGCTTGGTGTGCTACAGTCATGACAAAAGGCAGGTTCCAGTTTCTTGCTGTGTCCTGCACGCCTTCAGAAAGGTAATTGTGTGTATCAAAGATAAAGAACTTTTGTTGTAAAATGTATTTACTGATCGTTTCTTTCAACAAGAATCCCTAGAGTTTGGGTATTCTCAAAAACCAGCAATTATATGTCGATTTCCTTTATTAAAGAACAGAAAATAATGCACAGAGAAATAACTGAAACAGAAAAACTAAATTGCCAGGATTCTTAATGGAAAGTTAGTGACAAGGTGGTTGTCACTTGAACTAAGTCTTGGTCTTGTGGTTAAAGGGACCTATTTCATAAATACTGGAAGCCTCCTCATGCATGAATTACAAAAACAGCTGGTGGAATTTCTACTTAAGCAAAAACTTACTGAGATATTGTCAGATGTCCTGATCAGGAAAGTAAAATCAATCTTCTGATTTGAGTTTCCTAAGGCTTGAACAGCTTTTTGTTTTGAACTCAGAATTGATCCTAAATTTTTTATTTTAGCCTAGAAGATGCTGTTCCTCAGATGTGCCTAAATGAGTATCACCTTTTCTTTCTACTTTCTGGAGCTTTCTTGGGATACAGTTACAGCCTTTTCTATCTTATTAACAACATGAATTATTTGCCATTTCCAATCATACAGGTAAGAGGTTTAAGCCGCTTTATAGAAAGACACATATAAGTGAAACAGTAATCAAAAACGCCTGGATAATTCATGAGTATGGCAGTAGGAGCTGCCTGTGGGCAGCTGCTGTCACTGATAAATGAAGTGTACACACAGCTTTAAATGCCAGCAGGGTTCATCCTACTCCTTCCTGCTCAGCTCCTTTTAAATGAACACAGAAATTGGGATGCTGTGACTGTTAACGTTTAGACTGCACCCCTCTGATGCATGTTAAAAGCTGGCTGAGGTGGCAGGTGAACTGCAGGAAAGAGACAATGTGCACAAACTGGGTATCAGTTCCTGGAACTGACAACAAGGGTCACCTAAAAGCTGAACGTCTTGACAGTTAAAAAAAAAGCAGCATATTATCAGTTATAACTGGGTTCCAAGTGTACCAGCTCAGTTCAAGTCTAAATAACACATTAAATCTTGCTTAGAGCTCAACATCCAAAGCCTTTTTGTGTGTGTAGCGCTATGGAAACTGAAATTCCATTAATTCCTCTGGAGGAGTCCTGCAGAAATCTGTACCAGTGTGAAACATCATCTTAAAAATACTTCTGTTGCTGCAGCCTCACAGCAGCCATGAATTTTGCCTGATTCCCAGATTGACACAATTGGCAAGAGGTGTCTTTAAACAAGGTTGGTTGTGTTAGTGAAAAACACATGTGCTGCATTATGCTGACCATTCAGTTCATCAGCAAACCAAGCAGCATTTTGCAGCTGAAATATTTTTTTAAAATCTATTTCAATATTGTTGATTCTTCTTTTTTTGTTTTGGGTTTTTTTTTCTAATCCAACTTAGTCAAATAAAAAATTCAATCACTTTGGTTGCATTTGCATGGTTTCATTTTCATGGTTTCATTTGGCATCTGGGTTGCATCAGTCATTTGGAAACATATGTAGTTTATTTATTTGGAGGAAAGCATCAGTATTACGTTGGTTTCACTGCTTGGAGGATTACTGACTCTGGAACTCAGGCTTGTCTAAATTTTCCCTGTATTTTAATTGAACATTTAGAATCTAAATGAAATCTAGTAGATTAAGGATGCCTTTTTTTCCCTTTATTTTGCATTAGACAGAGCTATTCTGTTTTGTTCTCTTGTGTATTGAGTCAGTCTGCCTCATCTTCAATTTTCACTGCTGCAAGTAGGAAAAAGGATAAGAACTAGACATGAGTATAAAATGTCAGGAAAGATTGGGAGCATAAATAATAAATGTAACACCTGGAATTACCTTAAATTAAGTTTTTAATTGATCTAGACTACAGGCTTTCAAGTACCTTGTCCTTTTTTTGTTGTATTATTTTATTAACTGTTTCATTGTTTTGTTCTGAATGTAGAATACTAACCTATTTATTTTGTTTGGTTTTAGCAATACAAGTATTTACGTTTCAGAAGATCTTTGCCTCTCCTGATAAAACACAGTTGTGTGGAATCACTATATTTTGTTAGAAACTTCTGTGTCACATATTACTTTTTTGGTAAGGGTTCCTGAAATTCTCTCTCTCTTATTTGTAATTCCTGTATTTGAAAACTTTGATCAGTCAGGCTTTGGACTGCTCCTTCCATTGCCTGGTAGTGGAAATGTAGTGTTCCAGAGCTGAACCTGACACACCAGCAGTGGGCAGGACTTCTCTGTGTGTGATGTTGCTGTATCTTCCCAATTTTTTAGGCAAAGATTAGCACTTTGGCTTTATTCTCAAGTGCCCTGTGTATTATTTGGAGGGAGCTTGGGAAACAAAGGTAGGATGGCTCCCTCCCATATGAAAATGGAGTTTGGTCTGTGGTTAAAAAAAAATCTGTGCTGATGAAGATGATTGCACTGGACTTTTTAAAAATCAGGAATTCTTTGTTAGCGTTGTAATGATCCTCCTAAAAGATGTCAAAATATGCAAGAATTATTATCCCTTTATTTACGTCAGGGGATAAATTAGAAGTATGGTGGTTCTATATCAGATTCCATTAAGTCTTTAAAAGCACTTTGCTGCTGCCTGGGCTGTAGTGAAAATTAATATTAAATTACTATTAACCCTCTTTGGTTAGTGAGGAAACACAATTAACTCACTGCTGAGAAGCAGCAATAAAAGAGAAGGTCTACATCTCTCAGTGTATAGCTGCTGGCCTGAAGCCTTTTTTCATTCTCTTTTTTCTGTTTCTTAAAATAACCCCAAAGGCAGATTGTTTCCTTGTCCATATAAGTTACAAGACCAGTCTCTTGTCTCTGCATGAATTCTGTTTTTGTCCTCTTTTTTGGCCTACTCTGTGTGTGTTTTGTAGAGTTGTATTTGTGTCAGAGTTTCTTTTTGACCCCTAGGTTATATCCCAAAGGTATGGATATGTACCACGATGGATTTGCATACAGACAGGTGGGTAGGACATTGTGCTGGAAACTTGGAATATTGGCTGACAGCTGCCTTTGCTAAGGAAGTCCAGCTTGGCAGCAGGACTCAGTTCTTTGCCTCCACACACAGAACATGGGGAGCTTTGGCCACTTCTGAAATGAATCCTAAAGGAACCAGCATCCCCTTGTAGCAACCATTTTGTCATTAAGATAGTAATTAAGAAATCTCCTGGTTTTTTATCTCTGTAAGTCTCTAGAATATTAGAAAGGCTAATTCCTCCAAATTGCATCTATGAGTTTTATCTGATTTTTTATGGTGGTTTCTTTTGTGGGGGGTGGGGGGAATCTTTATTTTTATATGGCTGTTTGTTTTAAAATAGGGAAGCTGGAGTCTTAATATCCCAATTGACTAAAACTGTAGTCATTATTACTTATTTCATATTTCTTTTCCTTAATTTCATAAATTCTTCTTAACTTTATTTCATCAGTTGTTGAAAAATCAAAGAGCTGGTATCTCAAACTTTTTTTATTTTTATGCATCAACTTTTTTTGTAAAAAAAGAGCAGCTTTATTCCTGCAATTGTTGCTACTATAATAGCTTGCTGCAGGCATCTTCCATAATAAGAATACTAAAATACTTATATCCTCTTGGTTATTTTATCTGCAGTAAATTACATCCTCTTGACACTCTGAGTGGCTTATTTGATCTCTCCTTGTTTTACCATACCTGGCTGAGTGGTGTGTTTCTCCTGATGACCTGGTACATTGCTTGGCTGCTCTTCAAAATCTATGCCACAGAGGTCAGTACTTGTGACAGTGCTCGAGTTAGAACATCAGTGTGGCACAGTTAATTCTTTCATTTCAAAAGTTCTACTAGGAAATAACTCATTGTGAGTTCTTGAATTTTCACAGCATGCACTACAGATAATAACTGATAACTGAGTCAAGAGAGGCCTGGCATTAACTGACTTTCCCTTTCTTCTCATAGCAAGACCTGTGCTCCTTACAAAATTAATGTTTTGTTACTGCCACCTCCTCCTGTTACTCCTCTGCTTGTGTTTCCAGATATTTCCTTATAAGAACAGAGGAAAAAATTGTTCATCTAACTTGATTTTTATTTTTTTTTAATTAAAACACTGTGAGGCTCTCGATAAAAGAGAAGAAAAGTGAGGTTTAAATCCTGGTCAATGTATTGGTGCACAGCACTCATGGAATTAAATGGCAAATCCAGTGCTGCTGGGGTGTTTAATTAGCCTTAATTAGAAAGGTGTAGTTGTTGTGACTACGTGGAGAAAAGATCAGCAATGAGTCAAGCATGACAACAGCTCTGAGGTGTGAGCACCCTGTCTCAAAGGATAATAACAAGCACCAGTGAACACCGTGTCAACATCTATAATTACTACATTGCATATAAAACTGTGGAAGACAAAAGAAACATCCATCTCTGAAAGTATAAAATGGACTTTGCCCTTTTGGCTGATGAAAAAAGATTCATTTATCCACATGATTTTGTTTTTCTTAATGAGCTAAAAAACTTCCAAGGTTGCTTTTAAATATTTGCATAGTGTTAACTGAAAAGTCAGGAAAGAAATTGTAAAATTAGCCCACATGAAGTTCGTTTATTAACACCTTGAAAGCAATTGCTGCCTCAAATTTCAATGTTGCAGTAGGAAACAGAGGAGAATAAGGTTATGATGTATAAAATGAGTGCAGTAACACAAAACTAACAGATAATCTGTGCCCAAACTGAACCATGTGAAATAGCATTAAAACAATGGGATGCTTGATACAATTCAAACACTGCTATTGACATTTCAAGTGTTGTATCCACAGAAATTCTATTAAAAAACAGAATATGAATATTGTGATGATAAAAATAAGAATTCTTCCGTTTATCTGTGGAACAGCACAAAAGAAGAATTTCAGAAATCTTTTCTTATTTGCTAAAAGAACCCTCAGTTCTTCACTAGAGTTGTTACCCAGGTGTAAAGACAGACACTGCAGTTTAGGTTTCAGTCTTGTTTTGGAATATGGTGTTACTAGTTTTTCCCAGGTATGTGGTTAGAGGAATTTCTTACATAAAGATGTGATGCCCCTAGCCACAAATTATATGAGCACATTTATTTGAAGATAAAGATAACTGGATTTTCTAAGATTTCTCAATTTTAAATGAAAGGAGTGAACTCTTTTTGTTTCTATGTTAGAAATTCCAGGCCAGTTTACTGGTCTTTCATAAGACTTTCTTGTGCTTTCCTCTGTATAACACAACTTTTTATGTTTATATTTAGAGTCATCATTTTCCCATTCAACCAACATTTGCTCAGGAGACAGACCAGTGCCTGCCTAAAATCTTAAACAGCAATCCTCCCCTCCTTATAAAGGTAATTGAACTCCTTCCTCTTCCCTGATAGCTGTGTGCTGAAAAAGTGTTTTTCAGAGCATCCAGTCACATCTTCCAGGTACCAGTTCTGTTCACTGAGGTGTTCCTTGAAAAGCTGCCTCACAGCACCCACAGGCTGTTACACTTAATGATGAAAATTTGTTTAGTAGTGACATCTGCTGGTGCTCACCACAGTTACTGTAAGCTGCAGATTCATTTAGTCAGAGGTAAGATCTGTGTGCAACAGAAGTGTGATAGTTGTACTGATGCAAAAGCAGCAGCTTAGTGGCATTTTTGTAACTCAACTTTGAGTCTTGTCACATAAGCAGGTGTTTTCTCAAACCTTTGTACTCTCAACATCTCGTCCCTGCTACATATATTTGAGCTCTTAACATGTGTGTTCTCTCTTGAAATTAAAAATATATCTTTATTTATGTTGGCAGTTGGGTTTCTTTTTTATAAAAGGCGATAGTAAGAGGCTACTTAAAACCTGTGAGTAAAGTAGAGGAATTTTGGTGTGTGGTAATCATTAATAGGACTTACTGATTATAATACTTAGAAATTGGAGACCTTATTTAAGAGGTATTATGTAAATAAAGATAAGAATATTCTCTTGCACATGCAAAATCTACCTTTACTGATTTTACAGGTTTCTGATAAGGCTGGAGATACAATAGGCTGCAATACCTTTTTAAGCTTTGCTGCGTTATCTGAGGATAGGTAGGGAAGAGTTGAGCACAAACAGTTAAAAGAACAGGAAATCTAATTTATGATCTCAGATGTCATTAAGATGTCCTATTTATAATAGGGCTTGAATATTGTGAGAAATCTGGTTATTTTTAGTGTGACAGATGAAGTGCTTAATCCCATGAAAAAGCAGAGATAGGTTGGTCCCATAAGGCACTGACCCATAAGCTGTAATTGAGCTCTGGTTTGCAAAAACAGTTCTTTTCTTAGACTTTTTAGTGTTCTAAGATCTTTCTGCCTGAGCTGTTAGAATAAAAAAACAGATCTTCCTGAACTCCTGAGAACTGACATATCAGTAAAGCTCTTAATAGCTCAGCAGCTCCATCCAGAGTGGTTCTAGGGATTTGCCTCCCTTCTCTTTCTGTTACTGGCTGGTTTTAGCCTGTGTGAACTCATTCTTTGGTAGGGATTGATTTTGTATGGATGACTATATATTTTTTAAGCAAATACATTGGACTTTGCATGCACTAAAACATTTTCCTTTCTTTGTAGTTTTTAGCCTTACAAGACTTGATGTTACTTTCCCAGTATTCTCCTGTTCGACGACAGGAAGTCTTTAGCCTTAGTCAGCCAGGTAATTATAAATACTATTTTGTGTTGATTCCTTTTCTAAAATCATCAGTCAAATGCTCTTAGAAATTACGTAATGCTGTGAGGCAAGCTACCAAAGCCAGGAGCCTCTGCCCTGTGGTGCCTTTTCCAAAAGGATGCTTAATTATCTACATTCATATTGTTTCACCTGCTATACTCAACCAGTTCTGGTGTCTGTTGGATTTAAATGACAGCCACGAGGAAGCAGAGTTTTAGGGTTTTGAAAGCAGGGCCCACTTCACACCACCAGTCAGATAGTCCAGACTGGAAAAATCTAACAGATGTGTATGGAAGCTGAATGTTGAGGTGGGAGTGAGGGGAAATCAGGCACAAATACTGAGTCACCACTGCAGCTATGAGAGCAAACACTAGCTGTAACTTCAATTAGTGCACAGTCCTTTTGCTGTATTCAAAGGTATGGCAGAGGAGGTAAATTAAAACACTTAGAAGCCTTCAGGAACTTTTTGTAGCACCTTATCAGAAATTCTAGTGTTTGTACTGCTTTAAAACTGTTTTGCCATCACCACTGATACTTGTTCATTTTAGCTGTTCAGTGATTTCAGACCTGATGGGTTGAACTGCTTGTGTTTCCTGCTTGCTTAGCAGGTTTCACTGAGTTATCCACAGAATCTGTCCATGTTTTCATCCTCCTCTCAGTACAAATGAGCTGTCACAGTGGAAATGCCCTGTGGTGTTTTAGAAGCTGAGTGGCACTGTGTCACAGTGAAGCTCCTGCTGAGAGCACATGGGCACTGTCAGAACAGACACAGGGAGCAGCAGCTGGGTTAAACCCTGCTCTTTGTGTGCACTGCCAGGTGGGCACCCACACAACTGGACTGCCATATCCCGGGAGTGTTTGAGTCTCCTGAGTGACCTGACCCAGAGGCTGATTGCACAGCAGGAAGCAGCAGCAGCAAATGGGAGAGCAAAGCCGCCAGTGGGAGAGCTGAAAGTACCTCCACAGACTCCAGGTATGTGAGGAAATGCTCATAAAGCTTTGTAAATCATGAAAGTACCAACAGATACCTTAGTCTCAATTAAATTTTATGAGGAAAATGAGGGATTTCTGCAAATAAATGCGAACAAAAAAGATCCTCCCCAATTAATCTTAGGTATTTGTGTTGAAATAATCCCAAAATAGCTAGAAAACTTGAAATTATCATGTTTACTCAGTTTCTTTACTTGCATGATATTATGTTCAATACAGTATTTTTTCCATACTTGCATGAATAAAAAAAGTCTGATTATCACAGTTTCAGTAAGTGGTTCAACACAGCACAGGGAGAATTTAAGTCTTGCCAAGAGATGCTCTGTAATTTGCATAACTGCTCTTATGATTAGTTTAAGATGGTAAAATTAGGTTTTGTTTGTGTTTGTGTGATTCACTAATATCACTGTAGAGTGAGGAAAGCCCAGTCTGACTCCTGAGCTGTGAGCAGCCTCCAGGCATTTTGAGTGTTTTACATGCCAGACTTGGGCATCATTCCTGGCAGCACAGCTGTGTTAGCACAAGGCTGCCAGGTAATGGAACCCCTTAGCAGGCAGTGCCCTGGCACAGCAGGGACTGTTGGTATGTCACAGGTGGATTTCTTCTAGTGCTGCTGATCCTTGGCTTTGGAGATGGACATGCCTTTCCTTACACGCCAATCAGAACGACTTTTCATTCTTCTATAGGCAGCATTTCTTCTAGTACTTAATCCTAAGAGCCCACTTTATGTGCATTTATAGCAGGGCGTTGTAATGTTGGCTAGCAGGAGTAAAATAAATAAATCCACAAGGATCCTTCTCATCACTTGCTGTTTTTAAGCTGATGAACTTTGAAAATACTCCATGCTTATGTTGATGTGTACTTCTTTGCAAGACTAGAGTGCTAACCGTGTCCTTTCATAAAAGCTCTGATACAGAAGTTGTTGAAATAGCAATCAAATAACAAACCCACCTCCTATTTCATTGTGCCAGCCTGTTGTCTTCATGCAGTGTGTTCCTTGTCACTAGGAGCTGTTGGGATAGAAGACATGCCATTCCAGTCACAGAGGTCCAACATTGTCCTCAGAGCCTCCATGTCTCCGCTGGTTAAGCCATCCCTGATGCCTGTGAAGACGTCTCCTGGCTCTGATGTTGGTTCACCTTTCAGCTCCCCTGCTTTAAGTTACAAGATGGGAGCTGTGGATGTAAAGTCCCCTTGGCACGGACAGGTCCAAAGTCCCCATGTCATGAGAAGGGGACCAAAGCTGTGGACATCAATTTCAGGTAGAGATTCTTCCACAGCACTGTCTTGAGCCTCACAGCCATAAGTGTAGTAACTATGTCAATGGAGAGTGCATTGTGAGGATTAAAGTGACAGCAACCAGTTTTTCTGAAGATGGTGTATTTTTTTTTTCTTGCAGATCAGCAAATGAATGGTTCCCACCATGAATCCTTCCCAGTGCTCTCTGCTCCAAGAACTGGCAGCGAGGCAGTGCAGCCAAGATTTATTTACACGTGGCTTCAGAACAAGCAAGAACAGGTGGAGTAAAACTGCAGTGCATAGCGGGTGCAGCTTAGGGGGTATCTCTCTGGAAGAATTTTTCACTTTATGGAATGAATACTTCCTTCTCCACTTAGCTTATATAACACAAATCCTTCCCTCCGCTCCCTATCCCTGTGCTGTGTGAAGATGGTAGGGTTGAGGAGGGCCAACTGTGCATGCCTTAAATGCAGATGATACGTTTAATCTTTTGTTTCTTTTCAGATGAAAAGCTTCTTGTCCAAACGGGCACTGATAATGTATTTCTTCAGCAAGGTAAGGCTGGTCCTGTGTTTGAGACACAGATTATGGTTCTAAAACCTGTGTTTTCATCTAAGGCTTTCCATAAGTACAACTTCTTGCTTGCTGTGAGTTTCACAGCAGGATTGTCCCATACCTGCAGAAAATAAGAATATCAATGCTTATTTAAACTCACCTGATTAGAAACTGCATTTTGCTTAAAGCATTCTTAGCCCTTGAAAACTATGTAGTGTATATCCTTTTCTTCCCCCTTTTTTTTCCTCCTCCAGCTGTACCATTCTGGGCAGCTCCTGTCCAAAAAGAATTTTACTTTAGATCAGATTTTTCTGGCTATTTCCCAAGATCCGTTGGCCTTGCAGGTCTGTTCTGAGGGGAGGGACATGACCGTGTGGAATGTGTAATACCTTAATGAAACCTGCAAGCTTGGTGATACTATTTCTAAAGTGCACTCTCAACACTTTGGTTTCCTCTCAGCACCCAGAAGCCTCCATCCAGGCTGTCTTCTCTGACGCCCAAATGCACATCTGGGCTTTGGAAGGTAAGTGGTTTCCAGGTGATCCACTTTGTTGGTTCATGGAAAACTCTCTGGGCTCTGTGCTTTCTAAAAGTAACAATAGAAATCTTTGAAATGCTGTTGACAAAAACACAACTGCATTTCAGACACCAACATGGGTAAAGTCTAATTCACTTGTTAGTTTTGAGGTCCCATGTGAGATCTTACTTTATGTTCTGTACAGATTGCTAAATTTGATTTCTGGTGATTCTCTCTCCTGTGAACCCATGTACCACTTTTACTTTTTTTCTAGTGACAGATTTATGATGTCTTCTTACAACAGCTTTTCTGACTAAAGGTTCTGGGTCTTTCTCTGTTCATCAGAGAACGGAGGGAGGCACTCAGGTAGTAACTTAGCAAATAAACAAGAAGATGGTCTGCAGAGAATTAGAAGAACAATGACAGTATGAAGTTACATTTTTGATTTTTCTTGTTTCTTTCAAAGCCACAAGTAAATACCAGTATTGATCGAATCTTTTATTACATTTGACCATGCAAAGTTGATCAGTTTCCTTGGTGATGTGTTTTATGGGCAGATGTGCCATGCTGTGTCAGACTGAAGGTGATGGCCTGGGATGTACAGAGTCTGGAGATGGGAATCACACATAATTTTTATATAATCTCTCTTGCTTTACCACCCTCAAGCTATTACACACCTGTCAAACCAGTGACTAGTTTAGTCCTTGAGCCAGAGCTGAGGTGACTGTCAGCTGGCTGCAGCAAGTCCTGAGGAATTCCACCACACTAGTGGAATCTTCAGGCAACACCATGGTCTTTGTTCTTGAATTCTCACCTTTTGAAGCATTAATTACAACAAATTTCTTTTTTTTTTTTTTTTTTAAAGGTCTTTCTCACTTGGTAGCAGCCTCCTTTACTGAAGACCAGTTTGGAGTTGTCCAAACTACACTGCCAGCTATCCTGAACACGTTACTGACTCTTCAGGAGGTAAAACTGTTAACTTTTCCTTGTTGCAAGGCAAGTTTAGGAGAAGAGAAGGAGTCTTGTTGATTTTACATAATGACCTTGCTGACTAGTCATAACACTGAAGTTGTTGCCACTAAAACAGCTCTTCTGCAGTTAATCTAACCAAAACAGCTGGTTGCCACTATGTACACTATGAAACAGCTGAATAAAAACCCTGTTGGTTTTTTAAAATGTAGAAGGAGAAAACGTGGAATGTGTAATTTTAAAGAAATCCTACTCTGTGCCTAGTTGAAGAGTTTATTGCAGGGATGCAGCAATTCTAATACAATATCTTTTGCAGAGTTAGAACTCAGTCTTTATTTGGTTGCACACAATTCCTGGTGCAACATGGAGCACTTGGAGACATTGCAAATCTCAGGAGATAAAATCTGTGTCTCTGGTAATACTAAGTCACTACTCTCCAATTACTGATGTTTGTGTAATGTGTGTTTTTAAAAAATCCAGATTTATTTCCAAGGCTATGTGTGTCCTATTAACATAACCATTTTACACTGCCCTAATGGAGATTCTTGGAAAGAATTTAGACGTTATTAAAGTTCTTCAGTGTAAGTCATCTATTCCAAGAACAGGCACCAGGGGGGAAAAAAAGCCAATACTCTTGTTTGTGAAAGAAACAAGTCATAACACAGGATAGAATTGTGTTTCTCCTGCAGCATGAGCTGTTCTTAGCTGAAGACTCAGTAACAGAGAATCTTTTTTCACAGAACTTGGTTCTGTGTTCCTGCTGATGGCTGGGTAATGCTCAGTTTCCAAAACATTTTTGTGTGTCTTGGTGGAATTTCTCAACTTGCACTTTGTTTTTGCTTTATTTGACACAAACATGTCACTAGTTATATTATGAAATAATTGAACAGCTGACAGGAATCTCTTTGTTTTTCTCAATCAGGTCGTAGACAGACATTTCAAACTGCCACACGTTTCTAGCAAACCTCCCCGGATTTCTGGGAGTCTGGTGGACACATCCTACAAAACACTACGATTTGCACTTAGAGCATCTCTGAAAACAGCCCTATACCGGATAACTACTGTCTTTGGAGAACACTTGAAGTAAGAACTTCCTCATGATTGCTTGCTTGTTAAATTTATTTTAAATAATATTACTTTAGGACCTGTGAAAAGGGAAGTTTTTGGGGAAAAAATTCCCTTCTGGTCATTATTATAACGTCGTATTTTAGTATTTTTTGACTTGTGGAACTTTAAAAAGTTCCTGTGTAGATATACGGTCCTCCTTAGAAATTTATTATTCATAGATTCCTGGGCAATTTTTCTTAGTGACTTTTCATGAACTCTTTAGAAGCAGTTCATGAATACCACTTGTTTAATAAATCTGAACTGCTGAAAAGAAAATAAATCAACTAGAGACAATGGTTCTGCAGAGAGAGAATCCTGTGAAGGGTCCAAATAATGAAATTCTGTTGCTGCCTGGTTGTCCAAGAGCTCTTCCTCAGCCACTCTCCCAGCGGGCAAACTTCTATACTTGGCCTCAGAATATGTGGGACTGAAACATCCTGTAGTATTTGCCCATCTCTCCCTCTGGGGTTGAAATGTCCCTTAGTTTAGAAGTGTTCAGTATACAGGAGGGATCATTTTAAGAGGCTCTTTCTTACCTAAATCATCCTTGCAAGTTGATCAGTTGCTGTTTAGAGGTAAGGAAATGGGCAAGGGTTCCTGGTATAGGTATTTGTTAGAAGCTGTTGAGGGTAAGAATTGAACGTTTTTAAGGGTTAATATACTTCTTTGTCTTGGAACATAGATAGTTTTTCATAAAATTTAGCTTCAGTGTAATTGATTTCAATGTACACTTAATTTTGGCATGAGGCTTTAGTTTTGCGCTGAATTAATTTTAATGTAAAATGTTCTGCATTTGTTTCTAGTGCTGTACAAGTGGCTACAGAACATAAGAAAAGACTTCAGCAATTCCTGGAGTACAAAGAATAATTTTTGATGCAGCTACGGTTGGTTTTTTCAAGATTCTTGCTAAGAAGAAAGTGGGACTAATGAGGCTTTTTACCTCGGCTTTCTGGAAAAGCATATCGAAGTACAAGTTGCAGAACAAAACTTTTAGCACTGTAGAAGAGTTCTTATGGGTTTGGATCATCTTTTGTATAATAAAACTTGTAAAATTCATCTTGCCTTCTTTTAATGCCACTTACAAATGAGAAAGTGCCAGTTCTTCTTCTAGGTAAGACCATGACATTTAAGATTGTCAGAGTTACTTTTACACTCAGATCTTTCATTATTTTTCACACTGTGTTCTTCCCCTACTCTCTTCTATTAAGGGGCTGAGGAGAGATTCACGTAGATACTTAGTGCTTAAGTGCTTCATAAATTTAGTTGATAACACTTGTAGATCGAGAGTGTGGTTTAAGTGTAGGAAACAGATGTGCCCAGGAATAAAACATGCTGCTCCTCTGTAAGCTGGAAATACTCCTTCAGATTAAAATGAGTGTGCAGAAAGGCATTATTAGCACACAAATACTGCCTGGAAAGTGAGCAGCTCAGATTTTATCTTTAAGGTGACTTAGCAAACCAAGTTCTGATCCATACAGGAAACATTACTGCATTTAGTAAAACTCCCAAGTAATGATACTGGGAATTAAAGTTTAGATCAACAGCTTTCTGTTCAGGGAGTAGGAAGGATGTTTGCAGCATATCCAAATTTTTCAAAATGGTATACAGTATTGGTAGATTCTGGTGAAAAATACTACTTTTAAAGCTTTTCATCTGAAAACCTGTCTAAATAATATGAAAATTAACTACTCAATTTTTAAACAGACTCCAGTTACTGTGATACGTATACTGAAAAATGTGTGGAGTATGAAGATGAGAACAGTAAGCTAAATGGTTCTGCAAATGAATTTAGTTTGATAAGGGGAAACAAAACTATCATTTTCCTTCAGTGCTGTTAATCCTATGGTTTTTGTTGTGTTGTTTTTTAGGTTTTTTTTAACAGAGGACCCAAGATTTGAGGATGGCCATAGTGTTAGTTATGTTGGTGTGATGTGGCTGTGTAGTAATAGGGTGTCTGTAAGCTTTGTGTAAGAAAGAAAACCCTGAATCTCCAGTGAGACCTGCATATTGCTTTCTTCAGTACAGACAGAGGTAATTTTTTTGTAATGCAGACAATGCAGATGTTAGATTTGGTAGTGGAAATGAGAATTATATTGTTCTTTTTGCATTGAGATGGCCCATAGCAAACACAATAAGGTGATAGATAGCCTTTCACAATTTTTAAAGGCTAAGCTAAACCTTCCCCTACCTTGACTTCTACCACAGGTAGAAGCCTCTTGCCTGCCTGACTTATTAAATAATTTAATTTGCATATTTTTTGGCATTGCAATATGCACCTGGAGTTAAATGGTGCTTTAGCTGGTACCTCAGGTGTAACTGGTGATCCAAATACTGCAGATGAAAGTTTCAAATAAATTCTTCACTATTTTAAAGAGGTGCAGTATTTTTTTTTTATTGCTGTGGTATTTTCTGCAATTTTTCTGCAAAAACTCCCACAGCTATAAACTGCAATTTGTAATTAAGTGTTACAGTTGTGAACAGCAGGCTTAAAATGTCGATGACTTTTTGATGGCAAAGTGGCTGAGGTCTGTCCTTGTGTTGCAGCAGAGATTTGCACAAATCTGCTAATGTGTATGTGATTCATGGCATTCTCCCTAGGACAGAAGAGCTTTCAAAAGCTGATTGCTTTGTGGTTTCTTTAACAGCCCCAATATTTAAAGAGCTGAAGACTTTTTTTTTTTTAAGCCTTTACTTAAAAATGCATCTTTAACAGTATCTCATGCTTGTGAATCTAAGTGTACAAGAATATAAAGTGTATGTTGGTTGCCTTCTGAAGTTGCAGTAACTGTCTCACACAACACAAACAGGGATAACATCTTACTTTAGTTTTGGCTTTGGGAATAATTCCATTCTGCTGGCAGACTGTGCTGGTGTTTCAAGTCCTTTTGTATACTTTTGTCTTAACATAAAAAGAATCAGTCTGTGAAGCCTCTGTGAGGCAGGGAAGAGTCTCTTGAGTTCAATTCAGCATTCTGGGTAATGAGGAAAAAAATAAAGCCTTTTTACAGTTGGTTTCTATGTAGCTGCAGCTAAACTGGATCCCTGAAGCTTGATAATACTTCTCATCTGTTTAATCATCTCAAAGCTGAGCTGCATCTTGTTGCTGGATTGCCTGCTGCATGCACAAGTGAAACAGCATTCTGGTAACCTTGTGAACAACCTGCCTCTCCCACAGGTGAGCTGCAGTCAAGAGTTCCTGAAATAATATCCACTGCAGCTGTGGAGAGGTACGTGGTTGATGGTTCAGATCTGTGTTCCTGTTACAGTGGAGTAATGAAATAGAGGCTTAAGCTCTTAAGCAATCAGTTATAAATCTGAAAGAAACCTATCCTGCTTCATTTTCTGAGACACAGCTTTGAAAATTCAGACTATGGGTGGACAAATGCAGAGGCCCTGGTGCTTGAAGCTCTTGCACTCTGCTGTATCCACGGGAGCTGGGCAGGACTCACTCCCTCAACAGGAGCACTGCCACTTTGGAGAATTGTCCTGGTGCCAGTCGCGGCTCCGGGCCTGAATGCCCCTTGAAATGAAGTGGTTTCGATTCTGTTGCTGCATGCTTTGAACAGAGGCTGCATTGTGTGTGCTGTGCTCGGTGTCCTGAGGCCTGCAGCAGCCATCTTCCCACCTCCCACCACGCTCCTCCAGCTCCCAGGGCAGCCAGGGAAGTGCCAGGCTCTCGCTGATGAATGTTCTGGTACCTGTTCACTCACAGGCAAGTGGTGCAGTCTGTGGGCTCTGTGCTTGCCAGGCCTCCCCCAGCTCCTGCTCGTGGCCAGCTGCGGGATGGGTGCTCTGCCTGGGGAGGGCCTGATGCACTGGGGGGGTGGGTGTATGGAATCCATAGAAGGTGGCCCCAGGAGCACCCTTGGCTGTGGAGGTGCCTGCCTTACACAGTGCTGTCCCCTTTCCCTGTGGGATGAATGGTGGCAGCTTGCAGTGCTTTCCCTGCTCAAGCAGGTGTGTTGTAGCTGCAGGGCTTCACACACCGATGGCAGCCATGCTCCACCACTCCCATCACCACCTCTCCACAAAGATGCAATGAAACAGTGACGGTCTGTGTGGAATCATCACAGACACTACACCGCAAGTTGAGAATCCTCCCCACTACCCACACCCCCACCTCCCTCTGTGGTCTTTGATATTTTCCATCGCCAGTACTGTGTTAATGTATTTGCTGTGTGGATTAAATGCATTTGGGTGCTGTGGACATGCCTGGAATGTGGTTTGCCAAGCTCTTGTGTTGTAAGGGGATGTAGAATCTGCCTTTCCCTTGCTGCAGACTCATGGTAGAGATTTGCATCTGGCAGACTGGCTTTGCACAAATGGCGTAGAATAAACAAATGGTGCAGCTCCCTTGTGTCTGAGAGAGCAAAACCTGCACCATGCTCTGATTTCAGAAGACAAAAAAATAACCTAGCAAAGACCTCACCTTTCTGTCCTTAAAAAAATCTTGGGACTACAGTAGAGCTAGTCAGTCAGGAGACATGACCATGGTGTCTCTGGGGCCTGCCATGAGAACAAAACACGAATTCAAATGGGAATAGTTCCCTGTTGGATATGCAAGCCGATTCTTCGAATAAATGGTGATTGCACAGGCATTTCCTCCTTTTAAATTTTCTTTTTCTATCTCCCTAAAGAGTCAATTCCTACAGTAAGAAGAATTTCAGAGAAAACTATGGCCTAAGCACATGTATGTACTCATGGCAATCATCAAAGGAACAAGTGCTGAGTGTACTGTGAGTCCCTCTCCTGCCCCTGCCCAAAACACACAAAAAGTTACAGGCTTTGCCTTTCACTCCTTGAATAACTCCACTTTTAAATCTGACTCCTAAAACACAGGGCTGGGGTGGGCTGTTGTATATAATTGCATCTTGTCTGAAAAGGTATGACAAGAGCTCTGGAGGGAATTTTGCAGGAATTAGGAGTCGGACTATATAGCTGCTTGTGAGTCAAAGATTGTTGAGGGTTATGTGTAAGCATCATTCTCTGCTCTTGCTCAGCAAGTTCCAGTTGTGGGCTTACTAGTGTTTGAAGTTCTAGCTCAAGACACAGGCTGTGTGCCTACCTCCAGGGCAAGCTTTGAGCACCAGGGGCTTTTGTCTTTGCAGACACTGGCAATCCATTCTGGGAAAGCTTTATCAGGAACCACAGTGTGTTTTAGGAAGAGAAAGTCCACTCTTGTAATTAGTGCAAGCTGAAAACTGCCAGGGAAAAATGGATTTGTCCTTTTTATGCTTTGCACAGAGATGCTGTGCAGCACTTCAGCTCTTCACAGGTGGCCACTTTGCAAGTCCCCCAGATTCTGCATGCTCTGTTTGGGACACCAAGGGTTGAATTTAACTGATGGAACTGGAAATGAGTTTTACCATAGACAATGATGGGAAATGCTAAATAACCTGGAGTGAAGGGTGAGGGAAGCAGTCGATCTTTGTCACGAGTTTAGCACTCAAATTGAAGATTCTGGCTTCTGGGCCCCTGTTGTACAATGGGGTTTAGCCTAACCCCACCCTCCCTCACCTCCAGTGTTGATAACGAAATGTTTGTGTCCAAATCAGTAAGCTGCTGCAGCGATGGACACCAAAGAAATGCCCTGGAGTAAATGAATAATTCTGTCTTCTGTACAGGGCTTGGCTGGTGTTCAGTAAATACATTCACTGTGTGGCCCACACACTGTGCCAATGAAGAGAAAACAGAAAGAAGAGTGACTAGCTGCTCTTTCAGCAATCAGTCTTCAGTGCATTGAATATATGGAACCCCAGGCAAAATAACTGGGGGTCATGTTGTATAACTCCAGTTCTGTTAGTCATTTAGAGTAGGCATGAGTCGAGTTTGTACCAGCAATTCTAGTCCTGGCATGTCCTAGTGCCAAGGACTGGATTTTACAAGCTGAACATTCTTCAGTTGCGCTGTTCTGCAGGGTTTTTGTTTGTTTGTTTGTTTATGACTGAAGTTTATTTTACCACCTGTGTTGTGTGTGCATGGTGTGAGACATGGATCTATTTATGGACTGATGCAGAGAAATAGTACAGATGAACGCTTGAGGAAACTAACTGCAGGTATAAACAACCACATCCTGCATGGTGGCTGGTTGGACCCTTCTTTAGAGGTGTTTTCCTCAAAGTTCACAGGAGTGATCTGCCCATTAACTGTGGAGGCAGGAGGGATCTGTAGTGTTACAGGGCTTTTGGAGATGATGGTTGTTTCTTGCAGTCTCTGCAAGACAAAGGTGGATTCAAGATTACCATGTGGTTTTCCCAAAATACGCTATTTTAAAGAGGTTTGTTTTAAAAGATAAGTCAGCGTGATCTGAGGAATTTCTTTTTTTTAACTACAAGAGCTATAAACAAATCTGTAAGTTATGAGGCAATAGCTGAGTACATCGCTAGATAATGTGTGGTCAGTTTGACCCTGCTGCCTTAATTTAGGAGGTCATTTTCAAACCACTATAAAGAAGGGCTTTGTGCTGCCTTAAAGGGATATGGGCAATCTCTAAGAAACAAGCGTACTCACAGAGACAATCCCTTTGCCTCAGTTTTTGTTTGGTTGTTTCTCTTTTGCTATCTGTGGTGCAGTAAATTAAAACAAAAACAAGTCTGGACTTGGCATGCCTTTGTAAATAAACTGCTGTGTGTGAATTGACAGCTCCTTTGCAACCAGGTTATTTATAATAAAGTTTGTTATTCTCCCACCAGAGAGCTTGTTTTTTCCCAGTATTAACAGAATGCTTATGGTAACACCTCCCATCTCTGTCTGCACTGCAGCAGTTACACAAAGTTCTCACAATTTCAATTGTGTCCTTTTAAAACCTCGTTTTGTTGCCTGCTGGAATAGATGATTTCAATATGTGAACTAGAGATTAATACTTCACCTCTGCTCTTCACCTCTGTTTGCTCTGTGCAGCTCACCTTACCTGTATCCGTTCTGCTTCATTCCTCTCCTCCCACAGAACTGCTCAGGGAACGGGAGGCTTCAGCTGCTCCGAGTTTCTCGAAGATCCGGTTTCTGACGGCGGCCAGTTACAGCCGTCGCTTCCTGACAAAGGTAAAGAGCTCTGAAGGCTGCATTTGGTGAGCTGGAGTCTCCTTCATGCAGTGTCCTTTCCCCCCTCCTGTTACAGATGATCTCTCACTGTCCTCTTGTGTATCCTGCTCTCGAGGCAGGAAACTGTGCCTCTGCCTGTGCAGCTGTGAGCACAGGGGCTGTTCAGAGCAAAGAGGTTGTTGACTGTCTGCAAAAGCACCTGTTGGCCCTGAAAACACTGTCGTGGCAATGATCTGAGTCAGCCAGGAAAAACTGATGTATCAAACTTTTTAAAACTTGTTCTCCATACTGGTACAATTTCACTCTGGCCCAAGCTAGCCTTAGAGTACTACCTGTTTTCTCTTTCTTTGGTCACCAGCTAGGAGGGAATGGGCAGGTGGGCGGGCAAGTCTCTGGTTACTTAAAACCTGTGTCCCACCCACTTCACCTAGTGAGAGGCTATTCAGACAAGTGGTTTCATTCCTCTGGATGTTTTTTATACCAAATTGCAACCCCACCTTTCATATGTGACTCAAAATGAAGTAGGGACTAGCTTCAGGGGCTGAAGATGGCCTGTCTGCCTCAACTGAAAGGTTTGCTTTGGTGATAGTGACATCATTAACAGAGAGAAGAGCAAACTGGCCTAACTGTGGGCCGTGCCATGACCTACGACCACAGCCCTTGGCAACCAGGAATGTTGAACAAGAAGGCTAATACAGAGGAGTCTTCTCCCCGTTCTCCTAAGGGCAGACAATTGCTGTCATGGGGGAGAGAGGCCAATGACTGGTTTTCACAAGGACACAAGGAGGGAGACACCCATCTAGCTCATGGATGTAGTGACAACATTGGGTGAATCAGTGTGTGCTGTACAGCTCGTGCATGAAGCGAAGTCATGGTGACCCAGGGCATGGAATAGTCTTAGCAGCCACGATTGCACTTGCTTAGCCTTTGTTCCAGAACCAAAACATATGAAGTGTCCTCTGATTCAGTAGGGAGGGAAAAGGGACTACTTAACTCTTGCATTAGTACAGTTATTCAAGGAGCACTTGTTCCTTCCATGTCTGTGGACATGCCAGAGGAGCCAAGTCATTGCTTTGGAACAGCTCTAGGAGTCAAGTCTCTATCAGACACATCCAGGTCTGGAAGAGAATGTCCATCTACCACCTGTTTCTCTCGCTCAGGGCCAGGGCTGGGCATCCCCAGCTGCATAGTCCCAGCCAAGACAGGGCAGCTGCCAAATGCCTCCCTCGAACCTGAGGAAACAGTGCTGTGAGCACAGGTTTGACTCCGTGGGGCCTCATTTCCTATGGGAGGAATATGGGGACCTGCAGCTTGCGCTATGAGGTCTGTATTTCTGTGAGACAATCTGCCCCAGAGAAATTCATCTCGGTGTGAAGGGCCTTTGCCCTCTGTTCTATTGGAGCTGGGAGCTATGGTGTGCTTCAGTCCAAGCCTTTCCTGGCTTGTAGAGGGTGCCCAGCACATGGAAGAGACTCCGTGCCCGCCCCTGCCTATGGAACAGCCCAGCCCTGGGCGATTGCTGAGCCAGTGGCGGCACCTGCCGGTATTTTGCAGAAAGTTCTGGATATTGGTGATAAGGATGAAGCAGCTGTTTAGAGCAGGACACACACGACCTCAGGTACAGAATGCAATGATGAGGGTTAACGAGCTTGGTGTGGGAAAATCCCTGACCACAAAAGAAAATCCCCCCCGGAAGGTACACAATATATCCAAAACTACCTGTTTTCTAGGAAACTCCCTCTAGATATTTGGGCAGCATGTATCAATATAGCTGTAATAATTTGCACAAGATGAGCCCATATTCAGGATCCACCTAAATGCTATTTATTTCCTGCACTGGAAGCAGCGGGATTTCTCTGGTTACACTGCGTTCTGGAATAATATTTCCCTCAGTAGATTTTATTGCCTCTTCATGTCAGCTGAGGTTTAGACCGTCGCCACAGTGTATTTGTGTCTTAAATAATTACTGCTTGTGGTAGTACTGCCAGGTGCCTTTAGATTTCCAAATCAAAGAGAAAGAACAGCTTGGTCCTGAGGGCCTCACGGATGGACGGGACTGGGGGAAGGGGGTGTAGGTTAGCACAGCACTGAGAGGTGGTATGACAATGTACACTGAATATTTTTACTTTGTTTTCATAATTCCCTAGGATATCACCGTTCCAATTCAGTATTTGTGCCAGCTAGTTGATATTTAGTTTTGTTTCCCATAGAGGTAAGGTAGGGATTTTCTCCCTTTTTGTGGCTTCTTGTTCCCACTAACATATTCTGGGGATATTTACCAGTTTTGAACCGCATTTGACAGACAGCTATTAACTTCTGACAATTTAAGATGTGGCCTTACAGAAGAAAAAGACCCTACTGCTGCCATTATTGAGGGGAAAGGCTGGCAAGCTCCCTCCTTGGTAGACCTCAGGTCATCCACGCTAGGCAGGAATGAGGAGAGGCATTGCAAATGAGAGTCATTAGTACTGCTTCTCCCAGAACTACTTGTTCTATCTCAAGATCTTGTATCTTTTATTGAGAGTTGCTTCCCTCCCACTAAATCCACAACATTCATAGCATTTGCCAAGAAAAAGTCATGCCCTCCTGCCCTGACCATTCCTGCACTCTCTACACTGCAGCGTGGCAGATGTTATTAAGAGTTGGATAAAACGGTGAGTGAGGCACTCTGTACATCATCTGTGCTACAAGAAGATGAAGATCTCTTGTCTCGCTGCGGGACGCTCCTCAGGAGGGGTGTAGCAAGATGCCAGTTCAGTAGCTGTCCCTCCTCCTTGTGCGAAATCTCCCAAGCCTCTCCTTTAGGTTTGCTGTGAACAAGCAGGATTTCCAGCCAGATGTCTGTCTGATTTACACCCATGTAAATCAGGGCTGACTCCAAGTCCCTCCTATCTTTGAGCTGCCCTGGTGTGTTACAGACCTGCTGTGCTGCACCTGTGCTGACAGCAGCATGTAGGGCAGCAGGGTGCAGACATCCCTGAGCCAAAAAAGTGTGGGCTGGTACAGCTCGCTGGTGCAAAGCTGCACATCGTGGCTCAGCCTGCATTTGCTTGGAACCAGGCCCAAGCTAATAAACCCAACTAGATTGCTTCCAGACCCGAGCTGGCCCAGGAGGAGCCAGCGCAAATGTCACTGTGCTGTGGTGCTTGCTCTGAGCTAGCTTAATTGTCTCTGCTGGCACGGGCCAGCTCCTGCACCTGTAGGGCAGGCAGGGAATGATGCATGTCCATAGACTGAAGCACTGAATGCAGCTGGAACTGTGTCACCAGAGACATATCTTGGCCAGGTTGTACCCACCTCCAACACATCTCCTGCTTCCCAGCCCCTGTCCTTGGCAGGGCTTTGCTCTCTCCTGCTGCTCCTCCGTGACATGCTGCAGTGGCTGTGGCTTTCGCACACAAGTTGTTTATAGGGCACTGCCAGCTGTTCAGTGGCGGGTTGGCTTGTGGATGTGCGGTGTCGGGGCAGCCGCACGCCTGAGCAGAGTGCCTGGGGACAGGCACAAGGATCCTCGACGACCGCGGGCAAAGGGAAAGGGTCCAAGCCTATGACAGCGGGGCCGCGGGTGGGAAAAACATGGACCTCTTGGGAGGCAAGTGGGCGACTGCAGGGACTCTTCCCGCCGGGGCGGGCACCGGGAAGGTGCGGGCCCGGGGCGCACCTATTCCCAGGCTGACTCTAGCCCACTGGGCCCGGCAAGCACGGGGTACCTTCGATCCCCGTGCCGTGCTCCATGAGGGGCGGCCGGACCGGGCCCGCGGGCGGACCCCGCTGTCAAACCCCGAGGGGCGGCCCCGGCGGCNGGCTGAGCCCGTGCGCCCGGCGCGGCGGCGGGAGCCGGCGGGCAGCGCGTCCCCCCGGGCGGCCCCTCCCAGGTAGGAGCGCGGGGGCGCGGCTGTCACCGCGCCCGGCCGGGCTCTCCCCCTTCCCTCCCTCCGGGACCGGTGACTCGGGGGTCGCGGTGAGTCCGGCGGTGGCGAACCCGCTCTGCCACCGCGTCCGTGGTTGCCGGGGCGGCCGCTATTCGGATGCCTCAGCTGAAAGGCACCGGCCTCCAAACAACCCGCCTGTGTGCCG